>PDGT01000079.1:939462-965388 GCA_003671415.1 Megathymus violae | reverse complement strand
GCGTCCGCGCCTCCCTGTGCCCGCCATTAATTTACGGATCTCGAGGTCGACAGGGCGGTACTGGGGAGCAAACAAGTCCCGCACAACAACCCTTCGCCCCGGAGAGCCCTCCCTTGGGCGAGAGTGGTCCATCAGGACCACCGCAAGTCAGGTAGTGGTGACCTTTGATGCTGCTGAGCAGCCGCCCCTCACCGGGGATCCCCAAATGGGAGCCCGACGAGGCACCTACTGCAACAGCGGACTGTACCAAGCGCGGTACCGCTAACTGGATGCCCTTTCCACCAGGAAAGGGATACCAATTTCGCGTCGGGCAGTGCCCGGTCGCTTTTTTTGAATCGAGGTCGTGGTCTTAGAGGGACTGGACAATTCAAAAATTTAGCGATCGCCTCTGGCGGAATTAATTCGAACAATTCCTGCGCACGCTCTCCAAAATGTATCTTATAGAAGACCAAGAGGCTGGCCACCTTGCGCCTGTGCTCAAGGTTTGCAGATTGCTTTCAACCAGATATGGGTCACTAATGAGCCTCTTTGCAAGCCTCTCCATTGAGTCCAACGCAGACAAATGACTTTTGGCAGATAAAGAAAGTATCAGTGTAAAATATGGTGTAAGCAGTTACAGTTACGTAATATTTCGTAATTATTATGAAATTATTTCGGATTATCCGATTGTTTCGCATAATTTCGGTAACGGATATTAGATGATTTTGGACTTGGATTTAACAAAATGTATAATTTATTTATAAGGTAACATTTTGGCTTTCTGTCCAGGTATTATAATAATAGAAAAAAATCGTGAAAAAAAAACTCAAGATGCTCAAGGATCCGACAACGAAAACCTGTCATAACGTGTTTCATTTAAACTCTGCCCCTATTTGAATTACTCGAAACTTTTTTTTCGGATTCGGTTACCGTTCCGGATCCATTTTTATTTCCGATATCCGATATTTTCGGTTACGGAGCTCCATGACATCCCTGCTCCGGATATACATATTGTAGGCTAATATTGGGCTCTAGTCACATGAACCATAATCACGGGTAAATTTATTCCACCAGTTCGTTAATCCCCAAGAGAGACTGAAAATGGCTTCCATTATTCTAACATTGTGTCGAAAATCGTGTTATCTGAAGGTACTTTATATTCCTTAGATACTGCTAAAGCAGTAACCCACTTTTAGTAACAAAAATAGGACAACTTTGAAAGGCAATCATTGCTCAGATATATATTTTAATTTCACCTCCTTTGTTTATTCTAAGTTCCACTTTAACAATTGAACTTGTTAATTTTGTCGTTTTAATTCACAAATGAAATGGCATTGAGACGTCCTTACAGGGTCTCTTGCTGTACTGCTAGTTTAAGTATACATATATACTAAGTAAAAAGTATGTATAACTAGCGGCCCAGTCCGGTTTCGATTGGAATGGACTTTTAATTATATATATATTATATATACCAACTTTTATTAAGATCGGTCAAGTCGTCTTTGAGTTATTTCGAGAAACTTAACAGATTTATATAATAGTATAGAAATTGATTTAACGGGATTCATATATGAGACTTACAAACATTGAAAAAGTTTTGCCATACTAAATTTATAATATTCCGATATGCATTTAGTCGCAATTTCCTCACAATTTAACATTTTTTTACGAATACGATTTAACTACTACTTGCACATATATAATTAATGACCAAGTGACAAAGTCTTTTCTATTAATCTATGGCAAAAAGTTAATGTTGTGTGCACCAGGTTGAATCCGTATGTGACTGTTGGTGTGGATGTATGTATTTTATGTTTAATGTGTATAAAATTTAAACATAATATGATAAATAGGTGTGAGTGTGTGTAATATATATTATAAACTACATAAATTTGCATGAATGTGGGATGAATGTGCCCACAAATCCATATATTAACTCTTTGAATACTTTATGGAAATAAAACGTATAAGATGAAAGGTGAAAGGCTTTTCTGTCATTAGTGTTTGTAAACATTCACACCAGTCACATTTTTTGAATAGTTATTTTGAACTGCCCTGTTATATAAATATATTGTTAGTGTAATAATACCCCTCGTTTCGCTTCAACAAACACTATAAAATTGGTGATAAATATCGCGTTGGTGGCCTAGTAATTTAAACCTCGGTCTCCCGTACTAGAGAGTAGGTCGAACCGCGCGCAAGCTTCAAATTTTTAAAATTATGTGCGCATCATAAATTAGTTATCATTCGCTTTGGTGAAGGGAAAAGTCGTGAAGAAACCTAAACGCCGGAGGCATCAATAATGTTCTCAAAGGTGTGTTAAGTCTGCCGATTTCCATTTGACCCGAGTAAGGGTCTATGGTCTGAGCCCTCTCATTGTAGGACGAGTCCCGTGGCCAGCGGTGGGACAATGGGTTGTAATATTGAGAAGGAGGATAACCTACGCCGTCATTATACTGGTAACCCGCTCTCATTTATCTCCAGCAAACACGAGTTTGTTGATAAAAGCGCGTGAAATTCGGTGCAGAAAGAGTGATTAAGTTTTCGAAATTATAACTTTCTAATAGACTAAGATTATTTTACAAGTAATGAAGATTCGGAACAAGAAAATTAGAAGAGAGTTGCGAGTTTTCAAAGCGGTTTCTTATAAAAGTTACTTTTTACAAATTTCGAAATAAATCTCTTCTAAGCGTCCCGCGATTAATGTCCTGTCGGCAGTTAACAGCCCAAAGAAAATAATTTTAAAATTGTGATACGTTTAGCATAATATCTATAGAATAATATATAGTAGTGTGTATGTTGATATGCGTATAATAAAATGGTTATTTATTACCATTTAGGACTAGAAATCCTAACCCTCCCTCCCCCGATCGTTCACACCACCTAGAAAGACCTTAGAAAATTGGTCTATTTATGAAAATTTACAAGTTATTTTTTAAGTTTACGTCCCGCTCAAATCGTTAAAAGCTTTCTCGTAAATTTTTTGTCAAATAAAGTCTAATTTACTCCACTTATTTACTCAACAACAACTTAATTTATAGCTTATTTCATTAATTATATGTCGTCTCTCCCCAAAGTTTTCGGTATTTGTGCCTTGGACGCGCTAGGTGACGATACTATTTACCACCAGGCGGCTCCCTTGTCAACTAATTATATAAAAGACTAACACAAATAAAAGTTTCTATAACTAATCTATCCCTTACTGCTGGGCAACGGACCGTGACTTTTGTATATATATATATATAAGTTACACAAAGTAGGTACTTAGGTACTTTGGCAAGCGTTACACTTTTGGGCTTTATAATAATAATAATTCATTTATTGCCAGAACATAGTACAAGCATAGGTGGTACACAAAACATTATATTATCTTATGTTCTGCCTCTTAAGGCGTGCAAATTAAAATATATTAATTAAAATTTATAATGCGGCTGTAATGATAATAACAATCCTAAAATAATCCTTTGTACCAATAGATAGATTTGGTGAGTAGAAATGTGCAGCTTGGCTCTCTGTTCAAACGTAAAGCAGTTACGGCTAGTATAATATGATATTTTAAGCAAAATTAAGAGACATACTTCAACAATTGGACATGCATAATAAAATTAATTATTATATATATATTTTTTTCGTACTCTTCATTTTCAAGACAGACTTTTTATGGTTGTTTTTATTTTAATTTTTCAATACAGAATGGAAGAAGAAGCTCTTTTTTATCTGAATTTAATTTACGTCTAAAATTCCAACTAACAAGACCCTACATGAGTAGAAAAAAACGTAATAAAAAAGTAATATAAAATATAATTACAGTCAATTCCTACTTAAACCAAATTTTTCTATTATTTGATGTTTATTTGTTACTTAAAAAAACAGTCGGCTTTGTATATAAGATACAGTTACAACTTTGTTTTTTACATTCAACTGTTTTGTTACGTCTTGATAATGTTAATTAATTAGTTTTTCAACTTAATCATAGATGGCGCAGAAATTGTATGATTCAACTTTGAATTTTACTGTGTTAAATATAAAAATAAAAATAAATTGTTAATATAATAGTTAATGGATTATTATTTGAAAAAAAAACTGTATTAACAACCCACTATAATTTATCAACTAATAGTAGGAATTTTAAAAATGCAGTCTTTATAAAAATGTTATCTAAGATACTAGTAATGATATATTTTTTGTTGAACTTTTTTCTGATGGGCTCGGCTATAACCCATTTCAAAGTTATCCATTCATTACTGGACATCCTGTATAGGACCCGTTTCTTATTTGTATTGTCCTTTGAACATCAAGTCAAAGCACCAGGACTCTTAAACGATGAAGTCGTTATATCATACGAGACATCCAAACGAAAGTTTCGAAGGTCAATGTAAGTCGAAACCACCCTCGGGCTTTCACCCTCGATTCACAGGGTGACCACGCTCACTATTATTAATGTTGACAGTTAATTTATACTTCAATTTATTATAAACTTAACCTTTTTATTTACCGAGTAGTTTGATTTGTTATTTGCTGAATTACGCATTATCAGTCCATTAAATAATATTTTTTAAGTTATTTTTAATTTACAACTTTTTTGTTATTATACATTATGTTAGAAAACAAAATGACTGGAATGCATTCATATATCGGAGTAAGTACCTATAGTTTAGGTTAGTTCAGGTGAAATAAAACTGTCAATTCAATAATTTACTTTGTATTAGACTGCATTACACTAAAATTGAAAAAACAAACATCTTTTGTTATGACGCTAATCTTTTCAAGTCAAGATAGAATTTTCAAGATGCGAAGAAACATATGATTTTAAACTAATGTCATCCCAGAATTTATACATTTTATTATGTTACGGGTACTCACGATACGTTTGATTTGTTGCCAATATTTCGACCCAGTTGCACGGATCTTGATCACGGCGAAATTGCGGTGGCGGGGAGAAACCTAACCTAAGTCTGATTCGTTCTTCTTTTTTGGGTACCATATCACGACACACGACACTTACTGTATCTTTACGCACTAAACTTTGCACTTTATGTGTTTTACATAAATAATATATAGACGTATCTTGAGTACCCGTTACATAATAAAATGGAGAAGAAACATATACATACTACCATATCATTTATGTAAAATAATATTCATTTCACTTGATATCTCAACAAATACAACAATAGCAATATATTAGCTATATACATATACATGTACTCTGTGATATTAGCTAACCCGATGTTCAATTTAATTTAATGTTTCAACTGCAGAAATCCCCATACGACTGAAAAGAGATCTTGTACGAAGATCTTAGCGTGGATAAATTAGCGCCGAGTATTTAATTTATATTTACTTAAGTATTTCAGTGTGGCCATCTATCATTCGTACAATCTGTTCTACGAATCTTATATACAAAAATTCTTCTGTCCGTGTGTAATGGAACTCCCCTACGCGATTGGAATGATTTTATTCAATTTTGTGGGTGATTAAGTAGATCTTTGAATGGTTTAGATTCATCATCGGATCGGGTAGGTGGGGCTGCGATCAAATTGCCAGAGTATCTATCTATATATATAAAAATACATGTTTGTCTGTGTGTCCTTTATAGAATCGTAAGCTATGCATTTGATCTTGTGATGATCGGTAACAAAGTTGTTGTGCATGAGCCCACAAGTTTCTGAGTTGGTACGACCAATTTTCGACAGATGGCGCCACTGTCATTCCAATGAATTTCATATATTGCCGTGAACTCAAAATGAATTGAATATTTATGTAATGTCTTTCCTTCAAATTTATTTTAGTTGGTGGTGTAGCAACGCGCGCAGTGTTCAGCTAGTATTATATAAAAAATAAAACAACTTATGACAAAGACGTATCTTTTCATATATGCATCAAGTATGATTCTAATGAAGCAATGTTACTTTTTTATTGAATTAAGAGGAGAACTTAAAGCATAATGGCCTTCTGTACCAGCGAAATCGTATAAACTAGCAAATGTCCAATTGATTTTTATGCCTCATGTTACATTAAGTTACAGTTACAAACCTTTAAGTTACCAATATTTATTTAGGCCCAAGTGTAAAACCCTCGTTGAGGCAACCACTCGCTCGCAGGTAAAGCCGAACGGTGAAACCTGCGCACAAGTGGCGTGGCGTCAGCGAGGGTTCGCATCGGAGCATAATCAAAAAATGTAAGAAAACACAAAAAAAGGCACGGACGAAAAGTCTGTGGAGCAGAAATTTCATTAATAAAAAAAAAATTATTTAGGAAATGTCCTGAATATTTTTAAACTCATATGCCACCTTGTCGGGTCTCACACAGCGGGCTGGTTTAAAATTAGACAAAATCGATTCTTCTCCGTTTCTGTCCGGGTGCTTTGTGGATACTGCGTTTTATCGCTGTAAGTGTTTATATTCGGTGGCATGTGTACAACGTAAGCGATTGTTCTGTAGTTGTCTGTACTTTTTTACTTATTATAATGATGGTAAGGGGATCTATCCGTAGATGGTAAAGCGTAGTAAATTAAAAAGTCTGTCCACTCTTGGCTTGAAATCGCTCACATTTAATCGCTCAAAGTACTCTTTCGAAAAGGTAGTAGAAGCAAAAAAGTGTATATACAAAACACCTAAATTATTTTGAATTGGATTTAAAAAAATATTTTGTATAAGTTGACATCTTTGTGTCAATAACCGACAAACGTAGAGACAGATCCGTAGCTTCAAAAATGTATATATGTATTTGGGTTAAAAATGTACTTATATACATATGATCATACAAAATTTTATGTTTGCTGCCTTGATTAGACTTCATTGGGTTTACTGATATTTTATACAGCCTATCATCTGCCCAAGCACGTGGTCCCACTACATACCAATTTTTATTAATATCGGTCAAGCTGTTTTGAGTTACACCGAGACATATAGACAAACAAAAATTAAAAAAAATGGTCAAATTACTCCACTGCTAATCTTAAGACAGTTGAATTCGTGTATAAGATATAAAAAATAACGTACGTCAATGTAATGTCAGTTTGTACGTCACTTATCGTTCGAAATATTGAATTCATGATCAAACAAGTAAAATCGACTTCGAAACTTTCCTAGTCACGTACAATGTAAAAGATTTATTCTGTAACCACTTACCTGATAAAATATTCTATACTCGGTGTCAGTAAGTCGAAGGGCGACTTCTTCGGGAAAGTGTAAAAGTGTCTTGAGTGATGCTATCTCCTCATAGCTACCGTCTTCTACGCTTGATGTACCTGGAACATGTTCATTATGAAAAATATAAATAAATAAATGTTCACACACTCACACCCCCGCACTAGTATTTCTTGTGTTGAGAGTGGCATTGACGTGCACAAATATGACATCACAACACCCCATGACCCGATAACATTTATCTGCCATTGAAATATTTGTCGCGGCCAGAAATCTTACCGGGATACCAAGGATACCAAGAAAAATAATATTGTTAGGAAGCTTCTCGAAAGATCGGCCGAAAAGAGGAGGGTGGCAGTCTTACGTCGGGCGGAAACAATAGAGGCCTACGTATCCTGACATCTAACAATCATAGAGTTAATATACGTAATAGAGGAATACTCATCTCAAAATCGCGTCACCAAAACATAAATGTGCATGTGTGTGAAAAATACACTGATGTGCGTGACTCTTTGTGAGGTCAAATTCACGTCCATGCATTATTATCGACATAAATGTCGACTATTCCATCACAAGTTTTTTTGCTATATTTAATTCGTTCTATTAATTAATTATTACATGTTAAATTAATAACACCATGTTAATCCTATTAACTTCTCTTTACTTCGCTTCTTCTAAACTTAACCTTATTTGAGAGGATAAAACAAAACGTGATTAAACGGTACTAAAGAAAACAATTATAGTAATGCTTATTGGTTTTAATTAATTCTTTGATGTAAATCGATATAGTAACTTATTGCCCTCAGAAAGGAAATAACCGACAAATTTTGGAGGTATAGATTCTTCATTAACATGTCAGTGATGTCGTAGAACAAAGTAATTTTCCTTAAAATGTCTACTGTAAACTTTGTGAGAAACCCTACCTATCTAGTTTAACATTCGAATCAATTTTTCTTTTTGAACTGCATTTACAACGTTGAAGAAACGTTGAAGAAGTAAAATTTGTCAATAAATATGAAATCACATTCCCCGTTTATTGTCATATCATAATAATAATAAATATAACATTCGCCAAATTTTATCAATTTAAGGACCTAATATTATTATTATTCAAAAGCCAAAGATGCACCTTTGTATCAGTCTATCTACTTTCTGTCCAATGTGTTTACAAGCTGTAACCGAAACTAAAAAGATAAAATATGAACAAATTTAGGTAAAACAAAAAATATTTATTTATACCTATTTAAAAATTATCCACTTATCGATAGATTTTGTGCAAGTCCTACACGAAACGGTATCATTTTCACGTACACAATGTATTTTTATCTTACACGTAATTATGAAAAATAAGTTATTATTCATAAAATGTAGTATTTCCTGCATGTTACTAATCTTAATTTATATAATTTTAAGATCAACTTCTATGGAAACAAGCATCGTGAAAGTAGTATTGCTCTATCAGTACTTACCTGTGTATTGCCTCTTTGTTTGGATTATATTTTTATTTATTTATTTAAGGCATACAAACAGCATAGTATACAACACATTCTGTAAAATATTATGCACTGGAATTTCGTCAGATATACATGCCAATTATAGGTACGTACAGCTTTCACTTAACAAAAGAGTGACGTGTTATTGTTTACTATTTTATATAAGGAAAAGAGATCTAAAGTGGAGTTATAAATACATCAATAAACAAAATAGATTTACAATTTTAGTAAATGAGACCTTAATTTTTTCCTAATAGATATAAGGTATAATAAGGTTATTGTTATAAGTAACCCTACAATTTAATACTGAACACGACACTATTATGTTTACTATTTTTATTCTGATAAAATATAAAAAGATTGAAGTGAAACTAATAAAATAACAAATAGCAATTTTTTGACAGGAGAGTTATGGAGAGTAAATAGTTTGAAAACAGTCCTACGGTAAATTTTCTTGCATCTCTTTCTCGCAAGTAGAATTTTCCGTAAAGCTCGAAATCTCACCCGCACACTGTGTTTTCCTATTACTAGTATATTAACTTTATGCTAACAATATGTAGTAAATAATTTGTTTATTAATATTTAAGACTTGTACAGTAGATATCACAATATAACTAATACTATTAAAATAACTAATATTAATTACGTCAACTAATAGCAAATTTCTACTTACATACCCTCAGCATTTAGCGTCCACACCCTCTTTATTGTGCAGTGTTGCTATTTCAAGATATGTTTCCTCAAAATATGTATTGTAGTAAACCATTCAGTAGTCTGTCATTCCCATTCATTAAATACACTTTTACGCAGTTTTGTTTTGACTTTATCAAAGTAACAAAATTAGAAAAAAAGTAAAATTACTAAAAAAAAAAGTAAAAAAAATTTTATTCACAAGAGTGAAAAATAGGAGATGAAACCAATAATTGACCTTCAAATTGAAGCCGGTTTTTTTTTGTTAAAATATTTACTAATGTCTGTTTTTGTCTGACAGCCAATCCAACTGAAAAATATGCTTTGATCTGTGTATCAGTCACAGACTCTATCAAAATTACAACTTACAACAAATGTTGAATGTACAGAGTAGGTCTCGTTGCAATTGTATTAAATTCTCCATTACGCCCTTAAATTTGAATAAAACCTGCCAATATATACTTGGCTAGTAAGGGCTACGGCCACTTTCACCCTTTCATTGTCAGAAGACACCGGCGCCCATGTTGTAATGCTAAAGATGAACATATTTCTAAAGTTGAATAATTATAACTATAAACATGCATTGACGATCTAGTACCTTAGTTATTTAGGGATATGTGAGTTTTTGTGACGTCTTATTTGTGTAATTTTACGCCACTCGCAACACGGGTAATCTAGGGCCCCTTGCTTATGAGTGTATAAAAAATATTTGGTAACTTTACGAATTACGCAAAAGTGATAAAAGTTGTTGAATAAAATGACCGTGACATAATACGCCATTTAGATACGTGAACCAAGTGTCATAGCGACATTCGTGATGTACAAGACTAGACGTAAACATTTTTTAACATGAGTTCATCATTCGCTAGTCTTGAGACGTCGGCATCAAAGAATTTTAAAGTGTGATTGTCAACCCTATTTATGGCATGTATCGATCATGTTGTCAAACCTTATCATGTTTGTCTGTCATATTGTCAACTAGTCATATTTGTCAGTCATGTTGTCAACCCTACTCATGTTTGTCAATCATATTGTCAACCTTACTCATATTTGTCAGTCTTGTTGTCAACACTACACAATGTTGGCACTCTAGAGTAGAATGTTACGGATATGAAATTTCGAATCTGGCTATAGAAACGGATATGTAAATAATATTTTACCGGTTTCAATTACGGTTACGGATATACAATTATTTTCGAGTATCCGACTGTTTCGAATAATTTCGGTCAAGGATATTAGATGATTTGCGCCTTGCAAATAAAGAATATATAATATATTTACAAGGTTTGACTTATTTCTTGGTATTTGGTATTATAACCTCAGAAAAAACAATAACCTTAAAAATAAGTAATAAAAACTGTTTAAAATTAGAACGATGCGGTTGGTCTATCGGCTCTGCAGGCGAAAACTTGTCATAACGTGTTTCATTTAGACTTTGCACCTATCCAAATTTATTCTAAGCCTTTTTATCCAATTCGGTTACGGTTTCAGATATATTTTTTATTTCAAATATCCGATAGTTTCCGTTACAGTTATGGAGCTCCGTAACATCCCCGCTCTAGAGCATTAACTTCGGGGTATTAAATTCAAAGGATTATGAGAATTTTAAAGACCTAAATTACAAAACTGCTAAACGAACCAAAAGGACTGAATTATTTATTTAATTATACATTAATTATTTTAAATCTTTATAAATAGTAAATTTCTCTTTAGGCTTTATCATTCAGCGCGGTCGGTAATTAAATTAGTGACTGCAAAAGATTTGACCGTTGAATTAGTAAAAGAAACATTAAAATCAGAACGATATTTCTATGACGTAATATTTTATTACTCGCAGTTTATTTCATTGTGAGATAATTATAAAATTTAATTGACACATAAGTCATTTAAACAATCCAATTGATCAAATTAATAATTATCATAACAAATTTGATCATTGTAAATGTTTCGGCAATACATTACATTTATTATAATTACACTTATTATAACTATAATTAGTTTCGTTCTACCATCTATTCACTTATCTGTTTGTCGAACGTAGTCATGGAAACGGTAATTGCTACGCCCGCGAAGATATCTGTCTATGACGCCAGCAAGCCTGTCAATTTCCATCATGTTTATATGTTATTTCTACCTTAAGCTATCTGGATGAGATCGCTTTTAGTGATAACATCGCCCATTTTTCACTTCACATTGTATATTTACACAACCAAAGCTAAAACAGCTTTGGTTGTGTAATATAGTGTTTTGTTATGTATTGAATCTCGATGCGGAATTAGCTGTTAATTTGATCTGTGCGATTATTATGGGAGACTTTATTGCTTAAGAGTAATTTATTTTAATAATCAGTGGACTGTGTAGAGTTGTTAGTGGAATTAATATGTACATTGAACAGTTTCTAGGTCGGCCGAGTCTCCCACCGGCATGTGACCTCAAATTATTCAATGCTAGTGGTCCACTCCACACAGCGTTCAGGGTTTCTGAAAGTGCAAAACGCGTACGAATGCTAGTTTTGATGTTTAGAATTCTCTACTCGAGCCTCTTTGGAAATGTATGAGAAAAAATATTGCGTTGTAGGGCTGATGCGTAATTAATATTTTCAGTGAAAAGAGGTGAATTGTGAATTTTTGGGTATTTAATTTTTTCGTATTACGCACTTCAATTTATAATATATATATATATATATATATATAATTCCTCACAATAAGTTCTGACATTTGATTTGAAATTATGGACGTGATAGATTACCTAATCGATTTTCAGTCTATTTAATTCGGGGAAAATATTATGTCGGGTGAGAAGTCTGACAGATAGAAAGCCCGTCAGGCAAACAAGCGGATGATCTACCAAGAAATCCGTTTTTTCCATTGTAACTAATAGGCTTCTGTGAACAAGCTATATTTATCTGTACCAACTTTTTATTTACCAGTACCGACTTTTATATAATTGTACCAACTTTTATACAACTGTAGCAACTCACCGTCTGTATCGTTGCTCTGCGTTTGACCCGACGTGCCTCCACTCGGGCCAGGCTTGGCTCCGTCTCGCATCTCACTCGCACTTATCTAAATCATTGAACAAAACCACTTCACATCACTTCACTAAGCCAACTACATAATTTTATTGTCGTCTCTTTTTCACTGTAGTTATATTAAATTATAACAAACTCATCTCGAGACGTATCTGTTTACCATTTTGATTTTTTGAAATTCGAACACCGTTTTAATCTGTAACAAAAAAAGTTCGGTTATTTATTTTTTTTATTTTTTCATTTAAATTGTAATTTTTTAATGTAATTTTTATGCTGATGTAATATTTATGATATTGTTTTATGTCAACACTACTTATTATTAGCCACCGGATATCCGTAACACTAAAGGCAACCCATACCTATTATCCGTCAAAAGAATAACGAGCAACTTGCTTTTCAACTAGCCCTCCGATACTCCAAGCAAAAGGCGGTTATTCTAGAAACAGAATGGCGATTTTACACCTTAAGCGACCAGCGACCTCACACAGGCGGCACCTAACATCATTGTAAGAAACGATAATTTGAGTTCCTTTCTACAAGAATATTAGACTTGTGGGCATGAAAGTAGTGGCTTTTAAACCCGTAGATTGTTACCAAACTTCAAAAAAATATAGTTATATCGAAATTTAGTAAGACAAAAAGTTCACAAGAGTATGTTATTAAGGTCGATAATGAACGGCCTTCATTTCCCAACGACTAATATATTAAAGTTTCTTTAGTGCGTACAATAAAAACGTCTATAGATGAAAACGACGCGGCAAGTGTGTTTCATTTAAACTCTGCCCCTATCCGAAATTATTCGAAACTTATTTATCCCATTTGGTTATCCGATAGTTTCAGTTAAGGTTACGGAGCGCCGTAACATCCTTGGCTTTGACCCTGCTCTCCTCACAAAAGGTAGTTCGAAGCCAATTCTGGTACGGCAAACTAGCAGGGGTAGTAGTTGCCCATTCCAGATTATCTTTACGAACGTTATGGCCAACATAACATAACAAATCTAATTTATGATCAATTCAACAACATGAACATTCGACCGAAAGTTTTGTAACTCGCCAGCCCTTCAGTTTTGTATTTTATCACACATTTGATAAATTCCATGTTTGTCTTATTTTATTGTATAGTACAGAAATTCTATTAATAATTTGTTTTCCATCCTTTAAACGGAACTTTTATTTATACTCTGTGACAAATAGGTTTGTTCGCGATTGTGTCCTTTACTGAAGGAATAAATCTTTTTAAGCTTCAAACAAAATCAGTGACAGATTCGCACCTGATCAAAGCAGGTATGCTTCCGGGCATTGAAGTAATGTCGTACTCTAGGCCTCTCGATAAAGAAATCGGAGTCAAGCCTTCCAGTAACGTGTTATTAGATAATGACGCATAAGCATACCGGAGCAGTATAATAAAGTACGATCCAGATATTCGCGGTTACAAGAAATGATCCGTGTTCGCCAGTGATCGTTTAATAGAGTGGCCAGTTGAAAGCGTACATCTTGCGACCGATTCGAATTTCGAAATCGAATTCGGGCCTCAACGCCCCGGAGCGGTATGATAAGTACGCCTCAGGAGTTTAAAATTACGCCAAAAAACCTATGACCTCCAGTGAGCATTTAATAGGTTGAAGCAAACTGAAAATAATGGGTAAAGTAACACTCGCTCATGCTTCCTCCATATTCATGACCCTTCACATCGTCTCAGTCATCATTACGATCAAGTCAGCGTCTCTCCGTCACTGAATATTTCTACATGGATAAGAGGAAGCGGCACTTCCAGATCGATTTATTTCACTATAATTGAAGTTGATGAATGAGATTAAGATTAATTTAATGATGAAAGGGTCTTAGATAGTATGATTTATTGCGTTCTGCTTTTTCTACTACTTAGAAGCAAAGCACAACACTGTAATTGTATCGTCACTAATAAAATTCACAGTTTATTTCGCGTTGCGATTGATATTCAAATACTAACGCATTTTGGTTAATTCAATTGTGGTAATTGTTAAAATGATAATGATTTATTTAAATATAAAAATAGTAATCATTATCAAATTTAAATTCATAGAATAATCTAGGTATTTTGTGAATTTCTTACGCATCTAAGTTTTTGCATCTACTATCGTTTTGAAAAGGTGTTTTAAAATTGAACAGTAATGGCGAAAGAAATTTCTCAGCACATCTTCTAAGTCAACGTAATTGCCGGATGCTAAACGGAACGTGGCACAAGACCGGAGTGTTGGCGGCACCGCTCCTGTCTCACAGCACTCTGCATCGCGTTCGACAACAGAGCCTAGCTAAGGGACAACGGCTGCGGCAGGCTTCCCTCGCATTTCAATCGTGTTGAACGTTAGCACCTCTGCTACGAACTGTTACACGTTTCGTTGGTAAATAATCTTAAAACAGTGAATTCTCTTGGAAACGTCACGTGTAAACTCTGTTCGAATTATGCAATTATCCGCTAGCGAAAATGTCAGATCATGATGCCAGGAATACTGTCTACGCCGATGTAATAATATGACAGAAGCGTTCTAGCCTGCGCGGAACCTTTGCAGCCCTAGTATTTCCAGGCGTCCTTGTGATTGTTATATTCGTCTATACTAAAATATCCTTTACTTCTTCCCTTGAATATTAATTGAACTTGTTATAGAAACAAAATTACAGTTAAATATTAATCATTTAAAATATTATCTCGTTATTTCTTCTGACTTGGTTAAACAATTACTCCAATAAAACTGTCATTTTCAGTATAACATAAAACAATATCATAGTGATATCATGCCACACGTAATTTTATATGTTAAAAGCGGCCATCCCCGGCCTCGCTCGGGTGTACTTTATCAATAGTTTCCGCAGCGTATGCAATGAAAGAAATTTTTAAGCAATTTTGTTTAAACCTCGGTTCACGTTACTGAAGTTTTAGCTAGGATCCCTATTTTTTTCTAGTAATATTGATCTGTTTTAATATTTAATATTTCTATTAATTTTTAATTAATTTAATTAATTAATTTTATTTTATTTTATTTTTAATCTAATTTTAATATTTCTATTAATAGATCAGGAATAACGTAGCATTGAAATGGTGGTAGAATTTTTAAAATCGGTTCAGTAGTTTTATAGTTTATTCATTACAAACATACAAAAATACAAAGCTTTCGTCTTTATAATATTAGTATAGATTTAATCAGCCATCTTGTCCTGTCTTTATCGTGCTAACTTATTTTTAGTTTTTTATTACACCATATACATTGCTTGTTATGCATTAAATAGACAAGGCCGGCATCGGAGCACCTCATAGGATGTAATGAATGGCGCCATGAACATTAATAACATTAAGAACCCCATAATTTATAAATTATGGCGTAATTCCTAACGCGTTCTACACCGCGAAAATTTACACGCGCCCATCTTCCTGACAAAGAAAGCCCATGGTGGCATAATCTGAGAAAAAATTAGATTTTAGACGTTTTTACAAAGCCTTGAATATTTTAAGTTATTTAGAGTTACAGTTTACGAGAATACATTTTTCTCTACGAGGAAAAATTGTTATTGTGGTGAAAAGTGACATTTTACGAGGCGAGTTTCTAGTAATTGCGTATTTAAACTTTAACCAATCATACATTAAATTTTGACGATGTTGGGACATAATACTACTTTCACCAGTTTGATAATTTTCGTATCCCGTCCATAACGCGAAGGAACATTCGGATGTCCTAAATAAAAATATAATCCACAACCTTAACCGAATCTGTTAAAAATGTTTCGAATAATTTCGGATAGGGGCAGAGTCTCAATAAAACACGTTATGACAGGTTTTTTCTGTCCGAGCCGATACACTTGCCGCGTCGCTTTGATCTTTAGGCGTTTTAATTATTTGATTTTTAAGGTATTTATTCCATGACTGTAATACCAAATAATTCCCAGAAAGAAAGTCGATCTGTTACCCTGTGAATTTTATTTTAATTATGTACTTTTTAGCCATTTCAATAAGAAATGTCATTTGCACTTTTGTCCTGTAGACCTTGTAATAGACGTTCCCTAATTTTTCCCCGGCCCTTTAACCCTCACACGAAGGTCCCTAACTCCCAACAGGAAAACGTATCGTATCACTAACTTTGAGAAACACTAATCTATGGGTTCATTTATTTCAACTAACCCAAATTACAGTCATGTAGTTTATCTTAGTAGTTAATCGTTCATTGCTTCGGTCGTACACAAAACGTTAGTTTTGAAGCTGATTTTGCATTTCGTAACTTTGTTTTACTATTCGACCAGTGATCGCCAGCCAAAGTTACCAAAGACGGGAGCGGCATATCCGCTTTTTTAAACTTTTTCTTCGACGCCACAGCCGAAAGACTTAAAACATTTTATGGTTAATTCTTAAAAGAGTGTATTAGATACTAGCCAGGACCATGCGGAAGGGATTGAATTGGATGGTACAGTGAGGTCTCTAAACATCCAGCGCGTAGATTCTTGCCCTATGACTGTCCGAGCAGAACACTGCAGGATGCACCAGTTGTTCTGCAGGCTGCACCACGAGCGGGTGTGGTTAACATAAACTCAAGTATGCTTCAACCCCCTAACACTCCAAAACTAATGGTGTACTTGGATGTAAACCAGATATTGACTTTTGAAAGAATAAAACGAGTACTTCCTATTATTTAGTTACTGTACTTGTAAATATGTGGTATACAATATGGTTCTATTCAAACTTTATCAAACTCGATAGAGCTAACGTAGTCGTAACGTAGAGACGAAGCAACCCTTGTCATAAACAATTTCTTTTGATGAGGGGTTAGTGGTTTGGTAGGGTCGGCAGATAATGTACTTATTTTATTGAGCACTCAACAAGTATTTCGCCTCGAGGTAGATACTGTTTTACCTAAATACGAATGTATGCATATATAACGAGAATGTTGGTTTTAAAATAAAACGTATATCTCTTGCAAAATAAAATGTTAATTAATATATTTAAACACTCTTTATTAACATTGTATTTTCTTTCTTATTCTCATTTAGGTATTTTTAATGTTAATAGCCGACAAACGAGCAGACGAGCCACCTGATGGTAAGTGGTCGCCGTCGCCCATGGACATCAGCAAGATCAAAGATATCATTGATGCGTTGTCGGCCAGGAAATGAGTAGGTAAGAAAAAAGTACTGGCTCTCAAGCTCCCAGCTTGAACGCGACGAGTCGTTTGGCGGCTGACTCAAGTTGGAGGGTGGTAGCTAGCCAGGCAGGCTTCACGGAAAGATAATAATACCAGTAATAATATTAATGACTTAATAATAATACTAATAATATAATCCTTACGCGTATCCCAAGCAGGCTGACTTTTGTCGCCTCTTACGACACCCTGTTCTGCCAGCACGGGATTGAGGGGAGTATTCTAGGCTGCCCCAATATGTGGTATGTAGTATTCTAAAATTAAATTTTAATTTTCAATTAAGCATCTATCATACGATGTTAATTTACAAACTTACTATTAGGTTATATTAATTAAATTAGTATTCATTTACTTTGCAACAATCTGCAAGCACAATGTATGATGGTATATAATTATATACATGCATAGAACTTCCCTCCCTCACACAAAGGAAAACATGCATTTATGATAAAGAAAAGGTCACCGTACGTAACCGTAGGTGACGGTATGTTTGTTGGTATATACTTTTATTTATCATAAATGTATATTTTCCTTTGTGGGAGGGATGGGAGGAACATTTTACAATCCGCAGATATTATTATTAGACGACGTTATTTATTTGATACTGATATGTGTTACCATCACACTACAACCCAATACACAACATACGTCCAAGCTACTCTACGCCATACCTGACACACGATAACTACACTACATCTCAACGCAATTGTCAACGACATACTGCAATCCGCATCAACTCTGTGGATGATACTGATTATTTGATTGTGATACGCATTCATGTAAAGTTTCAAGTTCTTATATTCGTATTCCGTTATAAAACAAACAAGGGCATTAATAACAAAACAACAATAAAGTTGATATAAGCCCAACACGTTCAAAAACATTGTTATTGCCTCCATATTTTTGCAGTTTAAATAATATGGTAGCGTCAGCCAAATAATGATATTTTAACACGTACATACTAAGTAGACAAAATAAATATAGTAGTTTAAAATTACATTATAATAATGTATATAAATAGAAATTTTTAATCATTTGCTTTGGTAAATTTGTATACTTGCCAGTTTGTAATGGTGAGTAAAGTCTGCGTATCTTCACTTGGCCAGCGTAGCAGGCATTTAGTCTATCCTTCGTATTGCGCGAGGGCCGAGCCTATCAGGATAGTTACGGAATTTGATGATAGATGGCAGTAGTGTTCATTTTATGAAGGTTTTTTTGAGTTATTCGTTTGAATTAGGTATTGAGTCATCGCTATTAAATTTAAATAACACTATAAATTTACATTCATGAAAAGAAAACTACCAAGAAAATTACTAGAGCTCGCTTACTGGCTAAAATTCGACAATAAGCATAAAGTAAGGGTCTTTTTTTTATTGAGAACAAGTCAATAGCTGCCATACTACCATACTGCCATAATTATCAATACCATATTTATCAATAGATATGAAAAAAAGGGACAAGAAATCAGTAGACAAACACAGGAGAAAAACTTACTGAACCATTTTATCATTGTCTCTTTATAAAATTTGAAATTGTGATTACCCATACCATTACCCATAGCCCAGTTGGTAGTGGCCCTGCCTGCCGAGCGAGGGCTTCCAGGCTCGATTCCCAGCCGGGGCAGACAGTTATTTGACAGATAAATGTTTGTTCTCGGATCGTGGGTGTTTGTGATGTCACATTTGTGTAGTAACCTTACACACATTAGTAGTCGTATTCTGGTCCCGAGCTACAAGGGCAGTAGGAACAATTAGTGAACAAGTTGAATATAATAGTGCTGCATGTAGTTACCACAGAAGTTTCTAAGTCTATGCAGCTATTTTACTATACCATCAAGCCAACACTGCCAATACTGTTGTATTAATTAGGGATGTTATGGGTATGAAATTTTGGATCCGGATATTAATACAGATATATGAATAAATTTTACCAGTGTCGATTACGGTTACGCATATGTAATTATTTCGGAACACCCGATTGTTTCGGATAATTTCGATTACGGATATTACATGATTTTGGACTTGTTAACGAAAGATATAAATTTATTTACAAGGTATAATTTCTGATTTTCTGTCTAGGTATTATTTGGTGTTATGATATTGGAAAGAAATCTTAAAAAATAGATAATAAAAACTGCTTCAAGTTGCTCAAGGTACAGACAGCGAAAACCTGTCATAACGTGTTTCATTTAGACTGGTGCTATCCGAAACTATTTGAAACTTTTTTCAGATTCGGTTACTGATACGTTCGGTTGTGGTTACAGAGCTTGATAACATCCCTAGTATAATATTCAAAGAAAGATATTTGTATTAATAACAATTAAAAACTCTTCTGCCGACTGTACTAAGTACAAACTCCGAGGAAACATGTGCTGGTACGCTTTATGATTTTGCAAGTTTTGATACAAAAAGGTTTGATTTTGGAATTATTGCGATATAGTTTATTTAAGTTGTATAAGGGTGATGCGCTATTATAGGGTTTGTGTCAATCGAGTTAGGTGTGATTGGAACTAAGATGCTTCCGTGCTACCAAAGACACATTAAACCACATCAGTTCTGGCTATCATTGTTAGATAGCAATCGAAAACCTAGGGACGGTATAAAAATTTACACTTGGCTTGGACTGTGAGCTCGCCCTTAATCGATCTAGGAGTAGCGTCGAATAGATTAGATTTCCTCAATAACGTGTGGATACTCTTGCCTTTCAGAATGTATTTTTGCCAAAATAATAATTAATAGCTGTACTTAAATCAAATTTATATCCTATACAATATATATCCTAAATAAATCCTTGGGAAATTACAGAACATTATTAAAAAATAACCGGTCGAAAATAGATACAGCTAGTTAAAACCGGATCAGAACAAACCAGACCGGTTGAAACTGGTACAGTCGAGCTTTAAGCAAAGCCGTAGCTGGATGTGGACAAAATCCATTTGCGATACATTTGAGATACAAAATGGAATATAACGTGGCCAGTTACGTCTCTAAGAGAAACTTCTCGTAAAGTGCTACGCTGGCACATGGGTAAGGGGGTGTGCCAATTTATCGATAAAACTAAGTTTTCTAAAGTGTAGAAAAATGTATGAGTATATAAATGTGTTAAAATACCATCAGGTTCGAATCGAGCTTACGTCTAATGGGGATTAGTATTGAAAGATTTAAAGATTGCGGATTTTTTAATAATACGTACTTTTTACATATACTCTCTCTCTCTCTCTATGTATATATATATATATATATATACGGTAACCTCTCAAACAACTTACCCAATAAAAATAAAAATTGCACATATGTGTAACTTGATTCAACTTCAGAGATGGAATAATTTTTACCTTGATTAATTTACTCAATATGTTTATAGGACAATAGATGGCGGTCTTTTGTTACCTAGGTTCGATAAGTATTTAATAGATGACGCTATGTTTCAATTTCAAATTAATTGACAATTGATCGAATTGATTGATTTTTCAAACGTTCCTTGATGTTACAATTTATTTCAGGTCACATTTGTTTTAAAGATAATTAACACACAAAAAACCCTAAAAAAATAAAAAACGCAATAATGATTGTGACTTATGTTGAAGTGTTTTTACGTTGACAGAACTAAATGCTTTGCGTAACGTCGTCGGAAATAGGAATAAAAATTCCCACCCGATTTTCGTCTATCCTTGTTTATCGTAAGGCAATAATGCGGTTACAGCTTCTATAGTATGATCTGTTAATCAACAGTAAGAGATAGACGATTTTTAAAAGCTGTTACGGGGTCAGCCATATCTATCCTACTTCATATTTGGTTTTGTATATTGTTACCAAAGGTATCTCGCTTTGTAAGAAGCTTTGTGACCTGTTCGCTTTCATATTCGAGATTCGAATGAATCGCAAACGGACCTGACCGCTATTTATACTGATTTCCGGGCCTTCTAGAACGTTCTACGTCCTTCGCGTCAAGAATACTCCGAAAACAATCTAACATGATGCAGGTAATAAAGGAAACGTGTACGCGATATTCGCCCTTTTCCAATAAACATAAAGGTCACTCGATGTGCTCGAAGTAGTTCTTGTTAGTACTTGGTTTTTAAGGCCACTTTTGTTTACGTCAACCTTCATAACAATATTAAACATCGATAACATGGTTATTGTACTTGCACATCCCTACAGACTTTTATCACTCCCCAAGCCAGTTTCCCTGATTTAGTAACGTACTAATCTTTTACGCCACCTGTTTCTCTCAAAAGTATCTTTAATATTATAAACCAAGCTGGAAAACTGAGCTGTGACGAAATCTGTTGACTGAAAGTACTTTTAGTCCCAAAGGCGAGTGGCAAAATGTATATTCTCCTTGACACGTACTCTTTGTTGTAAAGATAGTTTGGGATGTCTGGACTTAATGCATTCTGAATTTCAATGAGTTGCAAGGGGTAAAATGCAGCCATTCCAAGCGAAGCTTTTATGTACCGCGGATTATAGCGGTGGTAGGGTTCATGGCAGCGGCCACTTAATATAAAGTAGCCATTTGTTCGTTTATCGGCTTATGATTCTTTAATAAAATATTAATGCGAAAAACTGTCCATGCGGCATTTAGTGTAACAATATTATTTATTATTTGTTATTTATTATTTATTATTTATTATTTATTATTTATTATTTATTATTTATTATTTAATATTTATTATTTATTATTTATTATTTATTATTTATTATTTATTATTTATTATTTATTATTTATTATTTTAGTTATACTGTACATAAGTTGTTGATTTTACTGTGAATATCAGATCTTTAGCCCCAGGTCCCAGATACCGGGTTTCGGCTATGATATTATTAAAGTGCTGTAAACAGTAATAATGTGGGTACCCCGCTTTGGTTTCAGTCGGCGACACCTCGGTGATGCCTTTGATGTTACTGACGTCCGTGGGAAACAGTGACCACTTTCCAGTTGGCTCGTCTGCTCGTTTGTCGACTAGTTACTTAAAATAGGCGAACTAGTTTATTAATGTTGGAAATTGATGTTAATTACTTTCAAACATTTAATTATATTTACACAATAAATAATATTAATATTATTACTGGTATTATAATCTTTCAATAAAGCCTGCCTGGCTAGCTACCACCCTCCTGCTTGAGTCAGCCGTCGAACGACTCGTCGTGTTCCGGCTGGGAGCTCGAGAGCCAGTACATTCTTTCTAACTTCTCATTTCCTGGAGCACTACGAATCAGTGATACCTTTGGTCTTGCTGATGTCCATGGGCGACGGTGACCACTTACTATCAGGTGGCTCGTCTGCTCGTTTGTCGGCTTTTAACATAAAAAAAAAACATACTCGTACATGCATAATTACGCACACTTACAAATATACATACATACATACGTGTTTTGACTAATGCATTCAACTAACGTTAGACCCGTTTATTTTTATGTATGTGTATGTATTTCACACGTATCTTTGCTTTTGCTGTTTTTATTGTGCTATTAAAAAAACGACGCGTAAAAAACAGCAAAGACAAATGTAGGTGTGAAAAATCTACACAAGATGTTGTTATAATAATCTTTGAGAGACATCTTAATCATCATTCTCTCGACGCGACATGTAACCTTGAACTAGTTCCGAGAGAACGCTACCCCTTGGAAAGTTTTATATGTTATGATATTGTGGTCGCAAACGTCCATCTTCGTTCTTGCATCTTGTATATTAGCGATATGTACATGACTTTAACAGAGTTGTTTAATAAGAAACGTTTTTTCAACTTCATTAAATATTTTGTTTGTAACCTTAACTTGGTAATGGGATATTTTTGTGTTAGTAGTCGACAAACGAGCGGTGGAGCCACCTGCTGGTAAGTGGTCACTGTCGCCCATAAACATTAGTAACAGCAAAGAAATAACTAATGCGTTATTGGCTAGGAAATAACAGAGAAAAAAGAAATAAAGTACTGGCTGGAAAGTAAAGCTGGAACACGACGAGTCGTTTGGCGGCTGACTGAAGCACGAGGGTGGTGGCTAGCCAGGCAGGCTTCACGGAAAGATAATAATACCAGTATTCATATTAATGTTTTAATAATAATATTGATAACATAATCCTTACGCGAAACCATACAATCAGGCGGCCGGCTTTTGTCGCCTCTCAAGACACCCTGTTCTGCCAGCACGGGATTGGGGTATTCTAGGGTGCCCCAATTTATCCATTGTTTCTCAGTACAACCTGATAGCGGACAGAGTGCAAGCAAGACTATTACCTATACATACAATTAAATATATTAATTAAAAAAAAACATCTTAAAAATCGAAGAAGGTGGATTTATTGGTTTCATCTACAATTTTCCAACCCTAGGGTATTGTTTCTTCAAAGTTAAGTGGAACCAAACGGGAAGCATACCCTCAAAAACAAAAAAGAATTTTTTAGGCTAACAAATGTCGGAATTCTGAGGCAAGAAACTAAAAAAAAACAAACTAACTGAGAACCTCTTTTTTTGAAGGCGGCTAATAACACGCATATTAAAAGTAATAACAGCTGTAAGTATTGATTTAAATAGGCGTATCGCTAGAACCTTCCCCACTCATCGCCTACCCACTGTCAGTACGTTAAGTGGGTCAAAAGTTGAAAGTGTCTTCCAATTGGGGGATTACTTATCGATTAAATTCTAAATGAATGAACCTAGTTCGATAACGGTATTAATATGTCTCTGTACGTCCGATGTACTTATGTTCTTGATACGTCCCGTGTGACTCAGTTGAAGCCGAATATTTGTCGAAGACGATCCAGGTTCTAATCCTGGAACAAACATCTATGTGACAGATGAGTGTCCGTATAATAACCACAATACATGGGATTTTTATGTGTGTTTTATTTTAGGGTCCCGTTCGTCGAACGACATAACGAAATCCTTGGTTAACTCCTGTGTATGTCTGTTCGTCTTAAAATGTTCTTAAAAGTGTGTGAAGTTTGCCAATCTGTATTTGGCAAGCGTGGAAAAATCCGGGCCAAGCAGTGAAACGATTATGGGTTGTTATGATGAAATTGAAATAAATAAATAGAAATATTTGACAACAAAATAAACAAATTTATATAGTTCATATAGGTGTTTGAAGCGACAAGGTGGCAGAATTCACCGCGGACCCTACTCGACGCGAATTTCAATAGAATTTGGCCACTTTACTTATAACAGGAGCAGTCGAGTGATACATGGTCACTGTGACCCACAGATTTAACGAGGCGTTGTGTCGAAAATGGATCAAGAAAGTTTTGGTAACCATCTAAAGATTTGTAATTGAAACGTTTTAAATATCTTTCATTTGGCTTTAAAATGAATGTAAATAAAATATTCCTCATGATTGTACTCTACCTTTAAATTCTCTATCTATCGTATTATTAGTAGATTGCCTGGCAGAGGTCCCTAATCTGCTCTATTATTGTAGAGACAGTGATAATTTCGTAAGAGAATTTGCGGAGGGTAGTTTTAAAAACTACTGCACCTATTTAAAAACTCTTTTACCATTTGAAACTTACATTATTCCGAATGTATATAGGCTCTTATGTATACATAATTAATTTTTCAACAAAATTCTTAAAAACTTTGATTTTCAGCCAATTCAATAAATATGTTAATTAATAATTCAATAAACAAAATTCATTATCAATCGACAAACATCATGGCGACGATAATAAATATTGTATAATCTAAATATGTCAGAAAAGGATTATCTTGTCATTCTTCCGCTAACGTTGAGTGATTGACGAGCCGCATTAGCATAAAGTATTTGTTCGAAATTAAAAGATAAGCGAAAAATTAAAAGATAAGCGAAGAATTAAAAGATAAGCGAAAAAATAACTTGTTTCAAAAGAGTCCGGGACATGGAGGTTGCGTAGGAAACAATATTTTACTATACACTCTAAATAATTACATTAGTATACTAAACAGGAATAGTACAAAAGGCGGTTTTCGTGTCATAGAGCTATCTCTTTCGTAAGACAATTAAGTAGAAGACTTATTAAATTGAAAGACTGAGGTGATTGAGAAGTCACGTTTATTTCTTTTTTTATTGTTAATAGCCGAAAAACGAGCAGACAAACCACCTGATGGTAAGTGGTCACCGTCAACCATGAATACCAACCAGCTAGACCAAAGGTATCACTGATGCGTTATCGGCCTGGAAATCAAAAGAACGAAAGTCCTGGCACTCAAGCCCCCAGCCGGAACACAACGAGTCGTTTGGCGGCTGACTCAAGCAGAGGTTAGTTAACCAGGCAGGCTTCATGAAAAGATAATAATACCCGTAATAATGTCACTGACGTAATAATAATACTGATAATATAATCCTTAATCGAAGCCCTTTTTTTGTTGATGAGGGGGAAACCTTCAAAAGGTACCCGGTGCCGTGGGAGCGACGCCGGGGTATGTGGGATTTTTACCGCACTAAACTC
>PDGT01000079.1:911499-939437 GCA_003671415.1 Megathymus violae | reverse complement strand
ACTATGATATGACTCCGGGATCTCCAACGGAACACAATCGGAGTCCTATGCGCGCGTGCCCCGCCGGGCTCTGCTCGGGATGACGAACTACACCCCTTGCTTCCTGGTGTTACGCCGGTATGCAGCCACGCATACCGACGTCCTTCCCGGGTTCGTTGGCTGGACGGTTCGGGCTCCCACCCTGGCCGCCCACGACCCCGGAAGCCCCCTTTTAGTTGCCTCTTACGACAGGCAGAGGATACCGTAGCCCTATTTTGGTCCCGGGCTACAGGGACATAATCGAAGCCCTACCACCAAGCAAGCTGGCTTATGTCGCCTCCTACGACACCCTGTTCTGCCAACATGGGATTGGGGGAGTATTATTATACAAACCGCTCTAATACAGCCAAAAGAATTGGAATCAACTGGATTTAGAAAATATATAAACAAACTAGTTGGCCTGGTAAATGTTTTCAGCCATATATTTCCAGAACCAGTCCAGAATTAAGAATCTAAAGCTTCTGAGCACCCCTTAAATCACACGCACAATATTTCATAAAAATCAATCCAGCCGTTAAGGAAGTTTCAGTCACGTATACACGGACAAAATAATTCGGCATATAAAGATAAAATTTCCTGTTTGCTCGCTGGAGTTACAACGGATCACTTAAATACTTTTCCGGTACAAATAACTTAGCATTTAGAGAAATGTGTTTACTCCTATATAGCGATTCTGCCACTCCATCACTCTCTCCGTCTGAACATTCTTAGCTTATTGCATCTAGTAAATTTTTATGCGATAATTTATGACTCCATGACTATATCTGTCCCGAGGCCAAAAATCTGTACATCAAATATTTCTTTGGTATTTTTCTAACCATCTTGGGTGTTGTCATATGTCACACGCACACATGTGCGATATTATATGGCTAATATCACTTAATAGATTTGAATTATTGTTTGTATATTTGGACCTTATTTAAGGGGTAATAATATAGAAGAGGGTACTAGACACTAAATGTAGCAAATGTGTTTTGTATGTCTTGAATGACAAGCGAAATATCAGACGCGCCACCTGGTGTTAGGCAATCATCTTCACCTATGGACAGGTACGCATACTTAGCATTATAGAGGCCTTTATTATGAATTATAATCTAGGATACTTTTTATCACTGGTGAAATCGATCTGTTTTCCGGGAATACTAATTAAAAGTTTACATACACATTCTGCTAAGAGGACATTAAGTTAAACTCTCACCGGCTGGCTGCACCAGTGCACCAGTGCTGCACCTATTATAATTATAATGTTTCTAATTCATAGAACTAGCAAAACTCATTCCTCAAACAAAGCGGTACTATTTTAAACATAGGCTTTCTGAAAGCGAGGGTTGACTAGTGAACTAGTGAAAGTGTATAACTGAACTCCTGCGGGATATTAATCAAGTTATGTCCAATTTTTTGTTTTAGTTATTTAGTTTCATTTTTAATTATTTGGGAAACAAGCGATGTCTTTTTATGCTTATAGATACAACAGAGTAGAAAGACATATATCTATAAAGATTCCAATTATATTTTGAACAGTAAGTAAGACAAGCTACTTGCAGTGAGAAACACTAAATACCAGAGACAATGGCAGTAAACACAAAAATATGTTAAGTACTCGTAATAGACATCTGGAGAATCACTGCCAATACAATAAGTATTAAAATATAAAATATAAGATTAGAGTAAATCTGCCATTATCTGTCGTATACTCCTCTTATAGCCTATTATCAAACAGCTGAAAGGGGCAACACTTTGCAAATTTTCAACAACATTTTTCTAAAAAAATTCAACTTCTTTTTTATCCCTCTGAAAAGATAATGAACTACGGACTACCAATGTATTAAATTGTAAATATGTAATTTTATTAAAATTACTTGATTAAATGACGGATCTTTAAGGACTTCAGTGTTCATTTAATAAGGTGTGGACTGTTGTTTTATTAACTTTTTTTGCCTTACAAAATAAAGCTACTTGTGATTGTTTTGATGTAATTTACTGAATTCATTAAAACAGCTCACGAAATAATTATTTCTGTTTTCTTTTTCATAATTGAAGCAACGGAAATACCTAATCAGAAAGATATAACAAGGTTTTTAATAAATTAAAACTATTAATTTTATATAACGCAATTTTTTTTTAAGTTAATAGCCGACAAACGAGCAGACGAGCCACCTGATGGTAAGTTGTGACCGTCGCCCATGGACATCAGCAAGACCAAAGGTATCACTGATGCGTTTTCGGCTACGAAATGAGAAGAAGGTTAGAAAGAAGGTACTGGCTCTCAAGCTCCCAGCCGGAACATGACGAGTCGTTTGGCGGCTGATCTAATATCAAATATCTTTATTATAAACATAATAAAGTGTGTGGAATTATCTTTATTATATTCGTAATTGTGAACAACACAATTGTGGATGAAAATCGAATGGAGGTTTAATTTACGCGGGATTAATTGAAGGCATCGCCTTAAAAATAGATGCTAAAGCCTTTTCAATGCTACATTCAAATGTATTCAACGAGAGCTTGAAACATGAAACGGATCTCATTCCATTCACCGGATATTCAGCCATCCGGTTGCCGGAAACGAGCCTTATTGCATACAGCCTGTGCGTGGGATACCTACGTCATTCTAGTATTAAAAATATAATATTTAACCACCTCTGTGATAATCTGGAAGTGATTTCTACCAAAATTTGGTATGAACGCTTTTACAATTAATTACTCAGTAGTTCGTTATAATTGCAAATTTCAATTTTGTAAAGGAGTACTTTTGTCACTCAAACCAAGCACTGGCTAATATTTGACTTAAATGTCATATTGTAATTTTGAAACTCATGTCAAAGGCATTCTTATGACTATTTAAAAGACAATGCCGCTTAGACACGAGTTAATATGTAGCTATAATTAGTAGTGAGTGTGGTTTCTGTAACTGTAATTAGGAAAAAAACTCCTTGGAAGTTTCTTGCTGCTTCTTCCGTGACTACTCACGGTAGGAATTTGAAAAGTGTTTTTAAAAACCAACTTGGAATAAATTTTCATTGAATATATTTGTTATGAAAAATGAAGGAATGATATTTGAATAGTGAAGTTTAAGTCACTGCAGCTATTATAATATTATTTCATAATGTGAACATCAATTCCGAAATTTATAATCCAAAATTTTTTTTTCTCTATACCGATAACTTCCAATTAATATTCTATATATAGATTCATTATTAGTATAAAATTAAGTATTTTTTCGACTCGATTCTTATTTATCGTTTTTGAACCGCGGAATTGTATATAATATATAATACTTATAAACCTTTCACGTCCATCACTTTACCTATTGGTAAAAATCATACAGAAATCTGAGTAATAGTTTTATGATATTATCGCGTTCAAACAGATTCTGTTTCATCTGTATTACTTGGTATGTACCGAGTCCTGTTTCATGCTATGTATATGATAACATGACGACATATTTCATTCGTCTATTTTATTTATCAAATTCGCCGTCTCATTTACGTTGAATAAAGACAATTAGATGTCGCGGTGAACGCTCCGGAAAAACGTGATTCAATTTTTTCGGTATATAAAAATTTGTTATGGTTCCCACGTCAGACGAGATCATTGTGCGATCACTTTATCTGCCTTGATCACTCTGACGTCCGTTTTTTTTATCTGTCAGTCTGTTACTTTAACTAATTGCTTTGTTAAATGGTATTTTGCGACTAATATCACACCGTCATCACCAATGACACCGTCTTCAACACCGGATAATATCATTGCTTGTACTCTACTCGTATGAGTATCAAATATGCCAATAATCGACTATATCTATTCAGTGTTTCAGCGGTTTCTGAGTAGAGAGTGACAAAAAAAGAATTGTTTATGCCTCCATATAGATGCAAAATGTACTGACATTTAAATTTTCAAAAAATAGTCGACCTACAGATTCGGCTTCGTTATTGTTTTATTGGTCGTTTTGAATGTCGCGATATCCATTTAAATAAGTCCTCACACTGTCAAAATACTTTTATTATTTCAGTACAACATTAAATTTATTAACAAACACTAGAGAAGCATGGTACAGTATGCTCCGGTGCTGCTCAACTGGGAGCAAAGACCCCGTTCCTTTTTATGCTTTCCGATCTAATACTTTAGATGACATAGATAATAGACGAAACGTGTATAGTATGCCTGGTCCCTTATTTCAGCTTCAATCCAATTTCAATGTTAATAATACTCATACTGGAGAGCGACGCAACAGGTAACTCTTAGTCACTTGTCAGATCCTGAGTTATAAGATAAATCAACAATCGCTTACAGACATTAAAACTACCTGCGTGTCGGGGAATGTACAGACACACAACAGTGACAACAGAAACAAATATTTAATTGTTCACCGCAACCATTCCGTATTATATCATTAAATAGGTAGTCGTTAAGCTATGTCGGAGACCTCTGAACGGGATAAAATTTCCCAAAACATTGACTATTTTTAATTGTATATATATATATATACGCGAATGAACCGTGTCGATCAGATACATGTATATGCTGATTTTACAAAAGCTTTTGATAGAGGAAACAGCAATGTTCTATTCATTAAGCTTGGGTCGTTTGCCTTTACATCTAGTTTCTTAAGGATTCTAGCTGACTATATGGTTATCGGGCAATAATTAATCAGATTAGGTATTTATGGGTCTTCATCTCTCCATACGCGTCTCAGTGCTCGCTCCTTTTTTATTTATATCGTACGTTAACGATATACCCATCCCCAAAAATGGTGTGCAACTCTCACTATTCGCCGACGACACTGCCCTCTATTACGAGGGTCAGAGGTTGAACTTAGTCCTCACCAGGCTCCAACACCCAGTGAATGAGCTAGGAAAATGGTTCTCTAAATGGCGCATCGAGGTGAATGCGGGAAGAGCTCCGCGGTACGCTTCCATTATAAGATCAGACGTGGACTCAATGATCCCCATATCCGTTTGTTAGGCATCCCTGTGCTTGGAAGCCCACAGCTCCGTTCCGCCCACAGTTCCGTTTCTAGAACTACCATTTCTAGAACGAGGGTAGTAGGTAGCCAATAAGACAAAATATTTTACCACCGTGCAAATACTAGGGTGCACCACAACTAAGGGATGTTGACTTGGGCCCATTGCTTGGCCCTTCAGAAAGATATCTGTATCGTGCATGAATAGAAAGTCAAAAATAACATCTATTTAAACTTCTCAGAATATTACATAACGAATTTTCGTAGGGTAAGATTCGTATGACCTGAACTGCTTTCCATCAAATTCGAATTGATTAGTAAACTCGATTTCAGCGGGAGTAGGCGCACTGGCCAGTCGGCCGTTAATAGGTTGAAGCCAGACTGTTTATCGCGCACTTTATCATTCGTAATCAGACCATGGCGCTGAACCGATCGACTGACAAATTTCGCAAACCATCATAGTTATAACGTGCTATCAGAAAGTTATGACTAGTTCCATACTAAATAGAGGCACTACGTGCTGGTAATTTCGTTTAACGAGATAAAACTGTAGGTTGTGTGCACAGAAAACGAAAACAATTGGCCCACTTTCCTTATGGCAGAACTTTCGGATTAATATGCAGGTTTCCCGATTCTATCTTGGCTGGCGACGCATATCAACGCCTTCCGTATTACGGACGTACGAGTACACGTGCGGCGGCAATCACTTGCTGCTTAATTAGTGGTCTGTCGGCGCATTTCTCAGATATTTACATACAAAAAAAAAAAAAGATGAATTTCAAATCAATTTTACTACACATTTATTTTTAAATCAACGGCACAGAAGAAAGCGATTTGCAATCAATTTAGTATTAGATATTATTAACTTGACTGAACAAGGAAGTAGAGCAGTAATGTCGAAATTATCATTTTGTTTACGAGAAACAGTTCGTTGGGAGATTTTGTGTTTTGTATGTATGTATTTGGGGTATCAGGAATCGGAATGAGTGAAATTTAAATCACATCTTTGATGTTACCACTGCATGGGGTGTTCTCCTCGGACAGACTCGGAGTGTATTAAGACTAAAAGAGCTTTATTGGATGAGTACATCCCATATATGTAAGTCTTCTAGCGAAATCGGGTGCCTCTATGAGGATACGTACCTCTGCCCCCTATCTTATCGAGTAGGTGTAAATCAGATTTCATTACAAGACTCGTTCGATATACGTAGAATACTTAATCATACCTATGAAAATATTATGATGCCTAAGCAAACATTTTAAAACTTTTCGGGCGTCGAAAAGCACATTCAATGAAATAATTCCATCATTAACGTTAGAGATAAATCCATAGAAGCCTCCAGGCGCCTTAAAAACATCAGATTTTTTGGTTAAGCCATTATCAATAAGCCAATTTACACTGCAGTAGTGCGGCAGGCAAAGCTTCATGCCTCCTCAACTACGCAAAGAAACTTTAATGCGTTGCTTAAAAGTTCGAATAAGTAACTCACGCATGAATATGGGAACCTTATTGTACGAACGAACTCCAAGGTACATCTGGCTGGCAATCGAACTTCGACAAGAGAAAGTGCCTAATGGCCTTAAAACATTTGATATATTTTAATGTAAACCAAAGGTTGTTTAGCTTTCATTGTGATAATTCTTCATGAGTCCGGCTTCAGGAACAGGTGGTGTTATAACAGGGTAGTGGGATGTGGGATCAATGATTTTTCAAATCGACTAGAGTTTTATAATAACAATGGAATTCATTATGTTTTTCATTAATGACAATCACTGAGTTATGAACACCGCTATTAAGCCTTGTAAGTAGTAGCAGTTGTCATTTGAAATGCGAGAAATTTAAATGAAATTTAAATCGTCTTATATATTTGAAATTTCGGATCTGGATACGGATACGGATATATGAATAATATTTTACCGGTTTCAGTTATGGTTACGAATATGACATTATTTCGGATTATCCGATCATTTCGGATAATTTTAGTTACGGATATTGCATGTAGGACATGGAAAAAAATATAAATATTTTGACGAAGCTTCTCGAAGTCGACAGGGTTACGAAGTTTCTGGAAGGGTGGCCGAACGTTACGGTGAAAAAAAAAAACAGTGGAAGCAATAAAAGAGAAACCCAGGTAGAAATAAAAACTACCTTACTACAATCTGGCCCGTATGCCCTAGGCAAAAGGGGCGAGATTGGCGTACATGAGGGCCGAAATGAGGGTGTTTACCTGACCCACTATTGTTATGTTGATTTCCGGGAATTATTGTTGTTGTCGTTTATTTCATCGAAGGGCGTGGAAAAATCTGGAAGCCCGGAAATCGGTATAAATAGCGGGCAGGGTCGCCCACAGGGCATTCAGTTTCCGAATACGAAGCGAAGAGTTCTCTCCCTACGAAGCGAATACCTGCGATCTCCGAGTGTAACTGTGATTGTGAAGTGCGTGTGAAGTAAAATAAAGTCTCTGCGGAACTATTGTGGCATTTTGTGGCTGACACGTAACAATATATTTAAAATATTTGACTTCATTTCTAGGTATTATTATTTGGTATCATAATCACAGAAAAAAACAATACTCTTATAAATATAATAATTAAAATTTTGTAAAACTTTTGATCGACGTGAAATTATTCGAAATTTCTTTATCAGATTCGGGTACGGTTTCGGATACATTTTAATTTCGGATATTCGATAGTTTCGGTTACAGTTACGCAGCTCCATAACATCCCCTGACTTATATATACATGAAGATATATGGTAGATACACATGAATCATCAAAATTATTAATTCGCTTTGCTTCAGAAAAATTACCTGCATTAGTATAGATTCATTTACAACTTTTTTATTTATGAACAGATTTAAGTGAAACAACATTTAAATGTTAAGTAATGCTTATTACAATATATTAGTCTAAACCAAAATAAAAGCGGTTAAGTCATTTCTGAGTTTAGCGCGCACAAACACTCCACCATTATATATTATATGTAAATTTCGCATTTATTAGCGCATTTTCCATCTCTACTAACTCCAAGGCTCTTACAGTAGATATAATTCAATCCAAATTTCAAATATCACATCACTGACGCAAAATATACTCGAGCACATTTGGGTTCATATACGTAAGTTTTTCCAACATGCCGTTATCGCTAATGGAACAACACTGGGTTGATTAAGGAGCTAACGACCACATACTTGACCCTGATGCATTTGGCTGCCTGATAGCAAGGGAAATTTTGAGAATTATAGATTTTTTCCACTTATTGCCTTCAAACTTCAAAAAGCTATCTATGTAGTATTGCTGGTTAAAATATTTTTTGTACTCTGAGGCAAACGCGCCACCTGATGGTAAGTGGTCGCCGTCGAATAGGCACACAGGCAAAACCGGAGAAGTCACCATTTTGAAGAGCTCTATATCATAGCGCTCAGGGAATGACCTCAGAAGGAAGCTGGTCACTCTATTTACACGTAAGCGGCAAAAATTATCGTGGAAACAGACTATTTGAAAGAGGTTTGCCATGAATCCAGTGCAATGATGGAAGGGCTGACGAGGACATTAAATGAACAGTTTCTGGAAGTATTCATTATTATAATAATGTTTGTTTGTGTTTGTCGAGCACCGAGGGTCCGAGGGTCTGTCACTAAAAAAGAAAAAAAATCGTTGGTTTAGGCAAAAAGGGTCAAGAGTTAACAGATAAGAGTGAACCAGGAGTAAGTGATACGAAGGTTATTGCGACTGACCATTACAGGTCGGTTAAATTACGCGTCAGCTTAAAAAACAATACACCGAAACCCCACCTGTACATCACTTTATCTATAACAGTACACTGCATGATAATTGGTGTTGTGGTTTGTGAGCTTATCGCCTTTGGCCAGACTGAGGTTTCATATAGAATTTGTGGTAATTATAGTAATGTTCCACCGCGTTTATCTTGACATGTAACATTATATTAGCGACCCATTCCGACATTGGTCGGGAAATTAATTACAATACATATACAGCCTATGTCCAGCCGAAATAATATACCTTTGAAATGGTAAAAGAATTTTTCAAACACACGCCGTTATTCCAGAGATTACCTTCCACAAATACACAAAATCACAGAATTTGCACTCTATTTTGAATATTAGTATAGATAAGTTTCACATGTTTTTTTCAAGTTGTTAGTATGGTAAATATAATTTACTATTAATAATTATTATGAAAACAGCATGTAAACAACCGATTTCTTCACAATTGAATTAGTCGGCTACAAGGTATTTCAGTAAGTGAGATGTTTAATTTTAGATTATGAACGTGAACCGGTCCCCCACATTTGGGAAATTAATGAGTCTACAATAAAAATAACGGGATATCAGTTGTCACAGATAGTTATAGTAAAAACTTTGCCTCAGTTCTTAAACTAGATATTTGAACTCAATTCCAAATTAAAGCGTTATTTAAATTTTGAAAGCCAGTAAAAAAATCTAAATACTATCAAAACACACATCACAATACACATTATCAATATTTATAAATACCATCTTTATTCATGATATAATCATATTATTATTTAGGTACGCGCTAAGTTTTTTTCACTTTATTACTTTCCATTCACGGATCTACTGGAAGAAATTTCTGAGTAGAAATAACCTAGCACAAAATTTTCATTAATATTTTGTTTCCTGTCATTTTTATTGTGTGTGCGAAACAAATAAATAAAATATAAAATAAATGTTAATCTTGTTAGTATCCGTTGAATAAGGCAAGATTAATTCGAGAGAGCTTCGCCTCGAGGGAGCGTAGAGATGGTGTTAGAGAAACTTTAATTATTTCGCCACCAGTTTTGATGATACTAGTTTGAAATATCAATTCCATTAATTTAGGTAAAGATAATACTTCGTCAGGAAGCATAATTGTAAAATTCATTAAAATTTTCATCATTATTATCACTACCCTAATTGTCCCACTGCGCTCGGGGTAAGGCCATATTCTTTCACCCTGGTCAAGTTCAGGTTGACAAACTTAACAACCTTTTGAGAATATTATGGAGAACTTACGGGTACACAAATTTTCACGATTTTTTCCTCCACCGAAACAATTTGAATAATTAGAGGCGCGTACAGGATACGAACTCGCGTCTTCCGTGCGGGAGACCGACTTTCAAACCATTGAGCTATCAGTGCTATTTAATTGAAATAAAAACGTTTAGTTATTACACCTTTTTATTAACAATTACGAGCGCAAAACATGGCTCTCAACAATTTTATTTATATTAAAAAACAAAAGATTAATGTCATTGATAAATTTACGCAAGAAATTTCTATTCGTAATATAAAAATAATGTAAATAAAATTTAAAAATATCAATTTATATACGGTTTCAAAGCAATGGATGATTATAAATTTGTACTATATTAAAGATGAGATCTAAAAACAAAACGTGTGGTCGGGATTCGTATAGATTTCCCCGTCATTATTGATATTTCCTAATTACTGTCAAAAAATCGAGTCTTCCGAATATCAACTCACCAATTGACATATTGATTTCATTGTCGACAAGTATATATATTAATATAAGTTACAATCGGCCTGTCTTGACTTCGTTCGGATATAAAAAATATTATATTGACATGATAGCCCATTTTCATCCAGAATAATGTACTTTGAGAACGGTAAAATAGTTTTTCAGACAGGTGCCGTGATTCTAGAGATTACTTAACGCATATACTTACGTAAACTCACAAAACCTCTCTTTACAATATTAGTATACCTACTCGTAGATACTACAAATAGTATTTATAATATCTGCTCGAGAAATACGTTCATACTATGTTCACAAAATAGAAAGTACGCCATTAATATCGAACTAATATACGGCGTTTTTTGTTGTGATAATATCAGTTAAGCCAACAAGCGGTTTCTGAACAAGCACGACACGCACCGACATGCCGCTCGTAGGAAAAAAATATCTTGAAAACTTTTTCTTTTAAAAAACTTCAAAATTAGAAGCGGTTCCATGTTCAAGTGTTTTTTTTTTATGTGTGTAAAGCCATAACTCCATAGTTTATGAAGCAATTTTGATGATTCTGTTTTAGTGTAAGTATAGAAGATGGCTCAGAGTTGATCCCCTATACGTATGGTGAGTATTTGATGATAAGTTTTGGAAACAAAGGATAGAACTATTCAACGATTAAAGCCCGTTGGTGATATTAATATTATAAGGTCCATAATTGACCATCTCTGGGTCTGATGATGTGACATGTAGACAAAAAAAAAATAACTTCCCAATGCATGAGACTCATTCTGCCGTATTTTCAGGTATTTGCTATTGGAACTAGTTACATTGCAAAGCCTGCCATCATCAATCAAGTCAGGTTCTGCTTATTTGTTCTGGAAATGAAAAACGCAACTCCTCATGGGATTCACATAATGCAACCGTGTTTTTAATAATTTTCTTTTGTTACAGATGACTGAGGAGGCAGTATATTATTGCAGAGTTTGTGTACAAGAGTTATCATGTCATGATGCTGAACTGATGATAAATGTAAAAGCATATAACAATATTTTGTTTAAATTAATAAGTAACATGTTTTGACAAAAATCGACAAACTTTATATATATGTAAATTATGTATAATATGTAATTTTGTATTAAATTTCTGAGTCAATAAATATCTATACTGAACAAAGCGGAGGCACAGTTCCTAGCAGAGAGTTATTAGCCTCCAGCACGTTTCATAGAACGAGTTGTGGAGTGATGAGTGATACTGACAGTGCTGACATCACTCAGGTCACGTGAGGCATTTTATTTAGCAATCGTAATCATGGCTGACCTCGACAAATATTAATAATGATAATTTAACATGTCTTGTATTTTCCTCGTGGCTATACTACAATATATTATTCGGTAGACATTTCTGTACTCAACTCGGATCACAACTCAGTCCCTCGGATACGCTTCAGGCATCAACCTACGCTCTGGTTGACATTCAATTAGCATCTACCCACAGTAAAAAATGTTATATGTTGTGTACTTCAAAATATATAGTAATATTTTTATTTATAATCTATACTCTGTTTTCCCCACGAAAACAACTGTTTTAAAAGCTTAAAGTTTTTAAAAACTTCCAGTTTTAAAAGCTTCAACGGCTATTTAGTCTTCCAATTTGACAACCCTCATCATAACATAGGGTTAGTCAAAGCTATTTGTTTATGGCTGAATTATTATATTTAAAATTAATGTGCACTGTTGTATTAGATATACAAATGAAGACAGTGTTACTGTTTAAACTCTAACGAAAACATTTATCTTTGGAAGGTATTATTAATTCAATTTCAACAAGGGCATTAAATTCATACAGTGCAAAAACAATTATTTCAACGTCTGCTGTAAAAGATTTCATAGGGTTGTCGCTTCCAAATTTTAAGTTCTGTTAGATGTTACGCCTGGCATGCCATCACGATTCACGATATGATTGCCGTCCAATAATTTAATCTAATCTAATCCAATTTAGGAAAATTACGTAGCCAATCCGAGCGTTAGAATTTTTCTATAGTCATGTACAAGCTTGAACGACAGTTATCTAACGATAATAATCGGTACTAATTAACATGTTATCTGTATCCGGGCGCTATCAGGAATTTGGAATATTTTTTGGGACTGCAACTTTGTGTCGTAGATGTCCCTACATCAACAACCTATAATTGTCCCACTGGTGAGCTCAGGTCTCCTGTCACAATGAGAGGGTTGAGGCCAAAGTCCTTCACGCCAGCTAAATGCAAATTGACAGACTTCGCGCAACTTTGCAAATATTATGGAGACTTCTGAAATATGCAGGTTTACTTACAATACTTTCCTTAACAAAACCTAATGACAATTAATTTGCAATACGTAATTAATTAATTAAGAATATAATTTGTAAAATTAAATGTTCAAGATTCGCACTTCAGTCTCCCGTGCGTTAGACTGGACGTAGGAATGTTAGATTAGCTACGCTATAATTATAAATCATTGATATATTACATAAGTTAGAGGATGTTGTATTGACTCAAAAATTGTCTTGATTAAATTTGCTAGTACACAGAAGTTAACATCTCTAAATTAGACAAATGCTGTATAACACTTCTAGCACTGTTAGTGTATCTTATGTTAAAATGTAAGAATAAATTGTTAAAAGTATTTCATATAAAAGACATACTACATTGTACACATTTTAAGTTTGTAAAAATTATTTTGAATTGTAATTGACTAATTAGTATGAGTAGAAAAACTGTTGTAAGATGAAAATAGAGTCAGTCGATGATGGAAGATCAAGTATTATAAAACAAATAAATATTTACGAAGTACACTTTGTGTGATAATATTGATAGAAACCCTGGCCGTCACGTACACTAACCATAAGGCTACCACTGCCTCAGCTTTCAATCAATTACAAATTACATGTCATATTATCATCGTATTAAGTTTATCCTGTATATACATTCATATTTAATGTTTCGATATGATGACAATAACAATATACATATATATTTTAAAATTAGATACCTGTCTATCCTTCACTACGTAGCTAGGAGAGTTTTATAAGATTTAATAAAAAAAAACATATACCTTCGATGGTTGTTTCCCATAGCTTTAAAAATTCTTAATGTACTTTAGACAGTCCAAACTCAGATTTGACATTAACTACAGCAGTAATCTATCCTGGAACAGCGTGATATAGTACTACTGTCTGTTTCAATTATAAGCACAGGCCTACCTTGTAAAATATCGCTAACAGCGGTCTTAGTATATGGAATTTGTAATTGCAATAATAAATAATATTCATTGCACTCAGCGTCTTCAGTTAAGCTAAAGAAGCAAATTGAATAACTACATTAAGAAGATGTATGACCCTCATTTGTTCCATGCAAGGGTGTTGTTACCATTAAGCCTCTGGATAGCTTCATTACACTGTGACTGTAGTTCATCTCCAACGTTTTGTTTTATTTTAATACATCGAGCAAAATAATTTATTATGAAACAATAGGCAGACTTGCAGTTGTTTTATTTAATACAATATAGTTATTAAAAATGCAATTAAAACACTTTAAAGTATTTTTTTAATCTTGATTTAATAACGGCTGTCTGTGGTACATGATTAGAAAGTATACTGTAACCTCTTGATACTTATCCTTTATATTTATTTCCAAAAGTAAACTTAATATTACAAGTTTCTATCAATTGTAGATATATAAACGACTTGATTAAATGCCTGGTCAAAAAGCGAAAAACATAAACTACCTATAATATCGTATCGACGCTTAAACAGCTTTGACCTAAATAAAGCTCGAATCAAATGGGATTCAATTACTTCCACCAGCCGAAGGGCACTGCAATATATTACGTCGACGTGAGAGAATTTATTTATCCGGGATGTGCATACTCGTATATCTATTGCGCTTCTTCTGTTCTGCATTGAACCACACTATAGACCAACCAAACTCACCAAGTCAGACAAGGACCGAGGGGAGAGTCATAAAAACTGTATACCCCTAATACCTTCAAAAAATAGATATGAAAATTTCAATAATATTGAAATTCTTTCTTGTAAGATTTATGGCCAATAGTCTAATTTTGTAGGCTTATGTTACTATTAATATGACCCCCCAAAGTCTTTGGCTGAGGCCATGTCTGAGCCAAGCTTTAGGACCGTTTCGTTAGTTTAACAGAACATTTTGAGATGCGTTTAAATTAAGTTTATAAAGATAACAAAAAAGCTTGTTCGAATGTGTATGCGAACTTTCAGATCCCGGTCAGATTAATTCGATTTCTATCCTTATTCTTCTGTATCTGCCAATAGTGAGATTGTAAAGCTCATTACGAATTAGGAATTCATTTTGGAGGTAAATTCGAGGAATCTATCTATTGGAATCCACTTTTTTATCCTTTTGAAATCCACCGCTGGACTTTTTCTGAAAATGCAACCTATTAATCCAATAGCTTCGTCCTCTTCAAAGAACATATTCTATCATTTTAATAAACTTCTAAAATTCAGTTTTGAATCACCAGACGATATTTGTAGATGAATTTGAAAACCAGTATCTTCCCTAAGTGTCAATATTGTACCGGTATTGTTTAAACTTTTTCATCTTCTAAAATTAAGCCTGAAATTAGCAGCGAAATTATCAAAAGCTGCTTTTCTATTCCTTCTCTTTTTTACTCAGACCACCGAGGCCCTCCTTAGGCTCTCCGAGTTAATCTGGTAAAGTCCGTAAGTCCAACAGAAACTATCGTATTAACCGTGTTTATAATGAAGTTACATCAAACTATTTTAATTACTCTCAGGGTCAGAGGTCTGTGACCCATATTGGGCAACAGTGTCATGATAAGAGTCGAGATTTACTAAACTAACTCAGGTTTCATTACGGAGTTTAAATGCTGGAGTTATCTAATAAAAATGTAAGTAAAAGCTGTAGTTCAAAATAACTATATGTTAGTAGCCACAAACATTTATATGTCAACAGATTTTATTTATATATTTATACATATAATAAAATTCTAACTGAATGCTTTCTGTACATTCAGGATATATGAGAAAAACTGTTAAGGATATATTAGAAACCTTTCTTTACGGAATATAACCCAAAACAATAGTTGTTAGAATTTTTGTCTGTTTGTCTGTGCGTTTGTTCGCGCTAATCTCAGAAACGGCTAAACCGATTTCGTTTTGGTTTTTAGTAATGTAATGTAGTAAGCTTCACTTAAATTTAAAGTTAGTTTCATCTCAATTCGTCCATAAATTAAAAAGTTATAAATTAATGTAAGTATTTCAAATTCGCACAATTCTTTAAACAATACAGATGCTATTTCTAAGCGTAAGGTACTTTTTCTGAAGCGATCGAGGGCAGTTTGATAGTCCTACACATAAATCTGTTATTATTTTTTTTGGAAATTTTAATATAGATTAACTTTATTATCGATGGCCTAATATATTCATTGTATTTTTTACTGTCTGTCCTTAAATCTGTATGCGTAAAACTGCTGAGCGGATTAAGATAATTTTTGGCATGTGATACTTATATTTTTCGTCTCGGAAAATGAATTGGTTCTCGTTGTTTCCCAGAGCGAAACCAGAGCGGTATACCAAAGTTACATAAACAATTAAAACGTTCAGTGTCAGTGATATATTTATTTATCAGCCGAATAGTGCGTGATAATTATAAACTACATGAGTACGCGGTAAAATTTTGGTGATTTCAAAATTGGCTTCTCGTTCGGTTTCGAATTCTGCACTCACCTGTAATTTTTCAAAGCCAGGTGCCTAGTAGAAATTACTTGTTACAGTTTAGGAAACCATCACGAGGAAACCTACTTACCAATCATACAACCATTCTCCGCGATTATTTCAAATAGAGATGTTATGGATATGAAATTTTGGATCTGGATATGGATACGGATATATGAATAATATTTTACCGATTACGCTTACGGATATGATATTATTTCGGAATTTCCGATTATTTCGGATTATTTCAATTACGAATATCAGACGATTTAGAGCTTGGCAAAAAAAATTACACGGTATCAGTTTGACTTTGTTTTTGGGTATAATTCAGTGTTATAACCATAGATAAAGTTATTCGGCTGTACTATTCGGCCTGACCAACGAAAACATGTCACAGAGTATTTAATTTAGAGTCTACCTCTATCCAAAATTATTCGGAATTTTTTATCGCATTTGCGTACGTTTTCGGATATACTTTCATTTCAGATATTCCAGAGTTTCGGTTACGAAGCTCCGTAACATCATTGATTTCAGAGTTGTCTAAACTTCCACAATTGGCTGGAAACTCATCTTTAACGCTATAAAGAAACTCGAATCAGCAATTGTACAATAATCGGTTGTGAGAATAAACAAAATTAACCTTTCTATCAGAAATTCCTATCTGAATAGATCACAACAATTCCGATTGACATGCATTTGCGTATTATGTCTTATCGTTAGTAATATTATAAAAAGTGAGTGCCAATTTTGTGAGCTTATTTGTGTGCGGACGGCAATCTCCGAAACCACAGCACCTATTCGAAAAAATCTTTTACCGTTTGATAGGTGCATTATTTCGAATATACATAAATACTGAATATCATGTATATACATATCAATTTGCTGGTTACTATTCTATTCACTGTTTTATGTAATTTACAGATTAGTATGGATTATGCCTACATCGAATCCCTTACAATATACTATTGCTTACCCCGGTCGAAGCCGGAGCGGCCCGTAGATCTGCAATATTCCTACATAATATTAATTTACAAGAGATAGGACATCTTGAGAGAGGACATCGGATATGTACGTAATAACGAGAGAAAGCCGTTATATTACACCTTTAGTATTCAGACACTCACGATTTATTCAGTGTCAAAATAATGAATTTCCATTTATTTCTGTTGGAAATGTAAACCGAAAATTTCATGAGGGTATAATAAGATTGTGGCTGTCTTGATTCAAGAGCCTCTAGCTACCTAGATACCGTTTTTAGATTGTGTTGTTATATACTTTTTCACTTCCTTAAATCCACTTAGATTAGATATTTTTGTAGCTATACATTTGGCAAATAACCCTCAGATTAAAATTATTTAATGTTCACCATCAAATTGTTTTGTTTCAATTCACACTAATTTAATGAATGATTGGGTTATATAAATCGTTTTTCGACGAACTAATTGATTCACAAATAACGCACTACCACAGGATACAGAGACATGTTATAAAACAAACACACTATTTGATTGCGCGCGAAGTCAGGGCGAGCAGTGATTTTTAATATTTTTATCTACAACATAATATTTTTTTGCATTAAAAAAACAAAAAACGTACTGATAACGTGTAAATATACCACAGTACTACGTACAGTTTCCGGTATTCGAGTGCCATGTAAAAGTTGTTCCGGATTTAACAACACGAATGGGTAAAATGCATGACCTAACAGTACAATCTCACGCGAATTCTTCGTTATACCTAGCGAGGGCAATCGACCGCGGGAGACGGGTAGATTTAAATCCTAAAGTAACTTAAAGCAATATATATTTTTTTCGACGAATCCATCTTTTTGCACTCTAAAGCAACGTTTTGCCTATTAATAACTGGATCGCTGTTGTCTGATACTAAATTAATTTAATTTAAATTATTTTTTTACCATTAAGATAATACAATTAAATAACTTTTTAATAAGACACTTCTAGAAGGATAGACTGTAGAGTTTCTATTTTCCTCTATGTATGAATTCATTAATTTATTTACCATTACGGCATAATTGAAGTCATCTCCATGTTTAGATTATTCTAGAAGAAATAACTCCATGGTTTTGTTTTTCCTCTCGATGAATCCATGAATTTCTATACCGTTACGGCACAATCAATCTTTTTTATGCCAGAACGCTTCTTGAAGAAATAATACCACAGATTCTTATTCCTTTGAAGAATTCTTTAATTTATTTACGGTTACGGCATAATCAAAGAATTTTTATGACAAAATGCTTTTATAGGAAACAACTCCACAGTCTTTCACCCCTCAATAAATTTCTTCAGCGTTATGGTATCGCACGAAGTTAGAGGCTGATAGGTTCAGTGCCACCGAATTTTATTTCGAATGTCCTAACCCCAAGTTCTTTAGCCCACTAGCTAGATACCGCTATTCTTCTAGTGTGAACCGAGAAATATTTTTATGAGTTACGACGCAGCGCCGTAGACTCAATAATGCGCGGGTCACTCGCTTCCATATTGACCCAAATGCATGCTGTTGTGACAAACTGTTGTCACGCCACGGTGATGCCGTTGATGTTAAGAGCGTTACTTGGGTGGCAGTGACCACTTACTATCAGGTGGCGCCATCGCTTATTGGCTATTAAGTTTTAAAAATATTTGCTAAAACTTAAAAAAAAGCCTTGGTGTCTACACACGTCTTGTAACACAAACTAAAAGCACAAGTTAAAAGCTCCATAAATTTTATTATTTCTTCATACAAGTAAATGATCGGATTAAAGAAGCTGTACCTATGATATGATAGTTAGCAGAGCTTTCAGGACATCCGATCACGGTTTTAAGCATAAATTTGTTGTATAGAGTGAGAAACAACTAGAATTGTTATATATATATATATATATGTATATCATATATATGTATGTGTGTGTGTGTGTGTTATAATTGTTAATAGAAATATTTTTCGCAACTTTTGCGTCGTCAATGCATCGGCAACGCCTTTAACTTTACTTAGAATTCAAATCAAGTCCCTTAAAATACCCACCACAGTAATAGTACATATTACGAATTATTATTATTACCAATGAATAAATAGACATAGAAATATAAATAAAATAATTTACGAGGAAGATCTGAGTATATGGTCTGATTATGAAAATGTATAAAATGCCTCATGAAAATAAATGACAATTATTTCAGCAACGGTTACTATTAAAAAGTAATAAGTAGCAAAGGAAATGTTCGGTGTACTAATAAAATCAACAAATATATTTTGGTCTCACCACTATATTTCAGAACCTATCATCGTATCGCGATAAGCGGTAATGATAATGCATCAAAAACACCAAAACATCGTACTCTATCTTATCTGTTCCGATGTACAGTCGGTATTATTATTAGCGTCAAAAACATTGAGTCTGTGAAAATAATAAATATATAGTATATTTGTATTTGTGCGTGCCACGACTCGGCAGTTCGACAAAATATAGACATACCTTCACACAAACTTCGTCGTCGGATCGAATCTTATAATGCCACTTAAAGGCTCTGATATAGCTTAACAATTGATAACAGAACAGAGGGGAACACTTACTTACCGACTAAATGCGCTGTTAAATGCACGAAAGGTACCCCCAAAACACGAAACCGCTCTTGAAATTTTATCACTAGCGATCACATTGATTGATTGTTATTTATACACATAACATTGATTGTTATACACATATAACAAATAACAATATCACAAAAAAAACATTATAGCTTACTTCTACAGTAACAATATACGCTTCTAATAAGACTGAATCTTTAAGCATACAATAATCATGATTCTTAGACCCTTAAAGCGTTAAGTTATCTTCGCCTTTCGTTTAGAATTACCGGAAAACTCCTTGCTTAAAATGTACGTAGCGTCCGTAGACGTGCTGCGCGGCACTTCGTAGCTAATGTACATCGCCGTAACACCTTTTAAAAGGTTTACTTTTATTCGCTCTATACCTGTATTGTTACTCAGTATGTTGCGTAACTTCTCTTTAAAAGGAATTTAGATTGTTTCCATAAATGTATAGTAACTGTTGTTCGCCCGTTCATCGAAATGTACCATAGTAATTAAATATTACCAAATTTTTTATCGAGAACGCTGAAACTCGTCATTATCTACCAAATAAAAATACTAGTTAAGCGATTAACATATATAAGAAGAAATAGTATTGCTCTGTTTTGCCTGTCGAATTGGTGAAGGGAAACGTCGTGAGAAAACCTGCACATCTGGGAGTTCTATATGTATAATGTGCTTCTTCTCATTGTGCGACTCGAGCCCAGCAGTGGAACAATTGTAGGTTGTAGTGATGATAATGTAAATAAATTGTAAAAGTAGCGAACGTTACAGTAATAGAATTTTAAACATATTTTTCTGGGACTTGACTGTATGTATCGATAATAATAAAATAATAAAACTCGTTCCACGGAATAAGAAATAAAAGTCAACATACATTTCTCTTACGAGGGTAGCAAATAAAGTTTTGATAAATGAATACTTTTTATGAACGACAAAAATCAGTCACAGAACGACGAGGGTGCTATTTGTTAAACGTAAGGCGTTGATTTTCTGAAGCGAACCGAAGCTGGATTACCAGCACGATAAACATTTGTAATGGCAATGATGCGAGAATATAAATATTTAATACTAGCAAACTGTTCTTGTTTCAGAAAAACTACCTTACCGTTAGAAATAGCATTGCATCTGTATTGTTTAGGACTGGGTTTTTCTCGTTGTGCCAATTAAAAATACATACGTTAATTCATAACTTTTTTATTTTTTATCAGATTGAAATGAAATGAACTTAAAATGTTAAGTGATACTTACTGCAATACATTAGTGAAAACCGTAACGAAATCGAATGAGCCGTTTCTGAGATGAGCGCGAACAAACGCACAGATAAAGAGACAAAAATTCTAGCAACAATTGTTTTGAGTTCTAATGCGTTAATAACGGCCCCTAGTAGTAGTTTTTCTCGTATCCTTAAGGTACAGAAAGCAATCAGTTAGAATTGTATTATATGTATAGATTATTTTGTTCGTGTTATAACCTCCAAATCTATGTTACAACGATATTTAAGGTAAGATATTAAGTATTTAAGGTCGAATAAGTCTACGAAATTAAAAGAACAGGGAAATAAAATTGCCAATGAAACCGCATTTGTTATAAACACCATTAAAATACATTTTCTTTTGAACATAATTATATCATTAAAATATGAAGGCAATAATAATGACACTATAATGCCGCAAGTGAAATACGTTAAAACTGCCAAATTAAAAAGCAAGGTCGTAGCTATGCATATCAAATGCCTAACTACCCCGCACGGGTACCATCAGGTTTGTACGGAGCCTGGCAAATTGCGAAAAAACAGATTTAGTGCATGTGCCTCTTCTAATGATAAAATGATGTTATCAAAGAACTCTTAAACGCCCCTTACGGCCGAAAAGATCCTCAGTACATCTTTGTGAGCGATCGTGCAATGCAGAGGAGCGTTAAGAGGAATAAAAGTGATTTTTATTTAGTGTCCGATCAAATAACCACAAAATTTACTCGAGGGTCATGTAAAACCAAACAAAACCCTCGTCCTTGTTTGGGATCTCGAAATTGTTAATGCTCTTCCAACTTCGAGGTCTCTGCATTACAGACACAAGTTCTCCGAAGCCGTCATTATTGATTTATAAGACACTGACCGTTACAAGAACTTTGTTCCCCACTGTCTTTTAAGATAATCAAATGTGTTACAACATATATCTATACTAATATGATAAATAGGGAGTGCGAATTTTGAATTTGTGTACGCGGAAAATAGTTTCTGAAAAACCACGGCACCTATCAGAAAAAGATTTACCATTTTCATCATTACATCCCATACTATCCCACTGGGGTATCTGGGGTTTCCCTCCCACAATGAGAGGGGTTGAGACCATAGTCCGCCACGCTGTCCAAGCGCCACTTGGCGGACTTCACACATCATTAAGAACATTATGGAGGACTCTCCGGTTTTCAGGTTTCGTCACGATCTTTTCCTTCAACAAAGCAACGGATAATTAGGTTGCAATTCATACATATCTTGAATCGAATGAGAAAGTATCCTAAATTATATATGTACTATATAACCCATGATATAAGCTACTAAAATGCCAAGTACCACCTAATATTTTCAGTGGTTTTACTGTGATATGCGGTCAGACATACAGACAGACAGACGATAATTCCAAAAAAATACGCTATGACCTTTATACCGATAACATAATATTCCTATATTAAAATTCCCAAAACATAATAAATACACGTACAGATCTGACATTACAGTTTTATTTATTAGTAAAAAAAAATTTTGTATATGCATAAGAATAATTATCATCTTATCATCAAAATATTAAATTTTGATTGAAAATACTTTACGCTTTTCCGGGTTGAATTAAAATATGTGTTCAACTGTAAAATCGTGTTAGGTAGAAAGTATACGATTAATCTCACTTAAGAGTCTGTAAGATCAGACCGTATCGATTCGTTAAATGGACTTAAATTCATTGGGATATAACATTAATTAATGGAACATCATTAATAGCAATCGAGCGGGTTACAGCAGAGGAATTGGTGCAAGACTGAGAAATTATTTCGATAAATGTTTTACATGTGTGAAGCTTTATATAGAAGCAGTGGGAGAGTTTCTGGAAAAAAATATTTTAATTTTTTTACCGCAGAACTTAATTTTTAATTTTGCATGACTTGCAGTTATATTTTGGAAGGTAATACTTAAATCAGTGTCATCATTAATACCTATATTATCTCACTGTTAGACTTGTGTTTCCTCTTAGAATGAAAGGGATTAGTAATGTTCAACCACTCTAGTTTAACGAAAATAGGGTTAAGATGGAGTAAGATCGGCGAAAAAATATATTCAAACGATTCTCTTATCCACTTACTTGCAACTCATAGCCCGATGGCTTGGTTGGTAAGTGACCATCGGCCAGATAAGGAACTGCGGGAACGTCAGGAGTAGAACGAATGACAGTTAGTGACGAAATTTCTTGACCACTCCGTGTTTCGAGAGGCGTACTAAGCCATCAGATCCATTAGACAGCAGCTACTAAGCTAGAAGCCTTCTACTGAGCACTGGAGCACCGTAGTGGTGTAATATCTGGGCCTCTTAACCAACAAGAAAACTCCTTGGCCCTAATAAGTTGCAGCCAATAACTTATACTAGAAACTAGGTACTCCATTCGCTTTACTTCTGTTATCTCAACGTATAATAAATTTATATAGTTAATTTAGTGTTATGTAGGTTATTCCAACTAGGAGCCCTTTTTGTCGTCGGTAAAATAGCTAATAACTCCATCGACATACACCCATAACTGCCTTGAAAGCTTTAAAGTGATTGTTACATGAAGCAAAAGAAAGTCTCAAATATATTCAGTACCTTCATCTGTGAGTTGTATGTCGTGTTTCTGGCTACTAAGGAATAATGGCGCGTAATCTTGTAACTTCGTTCAAATTTGGTGAATAGGAAACTTTTTTCTTCATTTATAACTAGTATTATTTATTTGTAACACGCCGTCATCGCTTCGGTGGACGCGATGCGTGTGAGATATACGGTTTTTATCATTTTAGAAAATTTTCATGATGACCGCGTGTCATGCAATTGACGTCTCTCTAGAATTACTTTATCTAAAATAATTCATGTCGTAGTTTTTGAGATAAACACGTTTAAATAGATAGATGTTTTAAACTATGTAGTGATTCAAAGTATTTCAGATAGGAGACTAAATCAAGATGTCTCAAAATAGATTATTATGTACCCAGCGAGATATATTGCCAGCTGATTTGATACGAAATGCAAGTGAAGATATCAAAGTTAATTGCGAGTTGGTTCTTTCAATACTAATTAATCCTATGGTTCACGAATCGTGAGTTGATTCCTCAGTAAGTAATCTTAACAGGGCTGTTGTGAGATTTTGCAATAGTTCATGAATCTCGATAATCTACTGTTAGCAGCAAAGTGACGTCACATCCGTTAAGAGGAGGGGACGGCGGATAGTCACCGCCAAGCACCTATATAAGACGATGAGCGCTCGTTTGGAGACTAGCGCCCCCATTCCCTAAAGGAGGTCGCATCAGATGACGGCTTAGAGGCCTTCAGGCCAAAGCCAACCTCGGGTGGTGTTTAGTGGGTAGGCCCCTAGGTTTATTTCGAGAGTCCCACAAAACCAGCGCAGTCGGCTGCGCTGGTATGCTATGAGCATTCACCACCCCCCTCCCCCGCTTCCCGGAGGGTAGCCCTATCTCCTTGTCTGGGCACAAAAAAAAAGTTTGGAGACACTTATATTTGTGGTGAACGTGTTAAGGGGAAACTCTGCCCGTTTGAATATTCAGTTCTGTTTCGTCTTATATTTGTTTAGAATTTTTTACAACAGACTGCTTGATTTTCTATTTCGTAATTTATAAATTTCACCATTTAAAATATTCGTGATCTTAATGATGTTCTTATTTTTATTGATTTAGTCTCGTTCTGCTAAGACTACATTAATACACATAAAAATATAAATAAAAACTATGTTGTAGCTACAGATAGATAAATACGTTGATCATCTCCATTGCTTTCATACCACAGAATATACAGAGAAAGAACAAGAAAAGAAATACATAACAATGAGAAACCGCACCGCTAAATAAAGCTTTCTTTTAGGAAACCCGTGAAAGCCTTAACAGGACAATATTGAATAAATTGTGACTGAATCGTATTGGAGAAACAATAATAATTCACGTTAAATACAAAGCTTAAATAATTAAATTAACAGTTTAGTAAGGTTCTGGATTATTCGCGTCACAATTATGGATGTAAGTGAAGATGAAAAGTAGGAGGGTGGTAGCTAGCCCGACAGGTTTCGCGAAAAGATAATAACACGAGTAATAATATTCATGACTTAATAATAATACTGATAATATAATCCTTACGCAAAGTCCTACTACCAAGCAGGCTTTCTTCTGTCGCCTCTTACGACACCCTGTTCTGCTGTTTCACCAGCATGGGATTGGGGGAGTATTCAAGGCCGCTCCATCACGGTCATGTACGATACGGCAATGTACTATACTCTACTATGTTACTAAGAGAAAGTACTTTTTTATTCATTTACTAATTTTAATATACAGTAGTACACTATATCATTAGGCATCAATTGAATTTTATATTTTTCTATACTATATGCATTGTGCTAAAAATAGAAAAAAATCTTTCTTTATATTCGCTGGGTCCTTAACGAAGTGAATATTATTTTCGTCAGTGAGCGCCACGAGAACTCGTTGAAGTTTCTCAAGTTTGTTGTAATGGTTACCACTCAACGGTCCGAGCGTCAAGCGTCGAAACTTTATCTAAGTACACTTACCTAGTTGAAACAACAACGGCTAACATGAATTGCTAACCATTACATCAAATATTCACCCTTTAAATCTCCCCTCTCTCACTCTCTTATTTATTGACAGATAAAAATGAAACTAACTTCAAATACTGAGTGGCACTTACCGCAATACATCAGTGAACACCGTAACGAAATCGGATAAGCCGTTCCTAAGATTAGGGCAAACAAACGCACAGTCAAGCAGACTAACAAACAAAAATTCTAACAACTATTGTTTTGGGGTCTATCGTGTTAATAAAGGTCCCTCATAATATTTTTTCTCATATACCGTTCAAGTACAAAAAGTCATCAGTTAAAGTTTTACTATATGTTTAGATATACAATCTTAACTACAAAAGTATGACAAGTAAGTATTTAAGATACTACCTAACATTCCGTATTATCTGCTCTATGTTTGTGAGTACAAGTCCATAGACGTGTAAGTAAACTAAATATATATATTGCCCAGTAACAACTGCTTTAAAATGGTAAATTTTGAAATATATTTTCTGATCTATGTACATGTAAAGTTTTATCTAAACTAGAAATGGAGCAGTAAGTTTACTATAGCGCCAAAGTTTCACAACTTCAATTTATGCAATGCACCAGCGATTCTCCTGGCGTTGCATTTGTTTACAGGCGACGATGGCCCGTAACTATCAGTTTTTTGCCGTACTTTGTATGCCGTAACAGGGTGTCGTAAGAGGCAACAGAAGCCAGCCTGCTTGGTGATAGGGCTATTATTATGAAGTCGTTAATATTATTACTTGTATTATTGTTTCCTTGAAGCCTGCCTGGCTAGCTACCACCCTCCTGCTTGAATCAGCCGCCAAACGACTCGTCGTGTTCCGGCTGGGGCCTTGAGAGCCAGTTTTTCTCTCTTACCTTCTTCTCGTTTCCTGGCCGACAACGCATCAGTGATACCTTTGGTCTTGCTGATGTCCATGGGCGATGGTGACCACTTACCATCAGGTGGCTCGTGTGTTCGTTTGACGGCTATTGACATTTTAAAAAAAAAGTTTGGCCGTATACATGCCTGTTCGCCCAAAGATACTGTAATACGAAAAATAATTAAGTCCTTAGTCTTAAAATTCCATATAAGCAAATTGTGTTAGCGTCTCGGTTGACATCACAAAGTGTATTGTTATGTTCTGAGTGGCTTAATATAGATGCTTTCACGCTGCCAGGCAAGCTAACTTTGTTAGCCAGTTAATTTCCCTCCGTTACGTCGTCGGGTAGCCATATATTTGCGGGGATGTGTTTAGGTCACAGAGTATTTAACATTATAGAATGTTCAGTTAACAAACAGATTTCTTAATTCTTCTATGTTTCTATGTCAGTAGCAGACGGGCCCTCTGATGGTAGATAGTTATTAACGCCTACGTTAATAAAACCAAAGGACGCGTTGCCGGCGAAAACAGAAGCGGAAGTTCCAAATATTCCACGGTCAATTTAAGAAGAGATTCAAACTTGTATTTCTTTATTTTCTTATGTTTTTCTGTATGTAAGAGAGTATTTAATAATTAATTAAGAAGGGTACCAGTTAGCCAGCCAGGTAAAAATTACACCACTGGGATTGAACAGGATGGTACTGAGCCCTGCGTCCACCAACAGGAGGAATGTTCGCCATAGCTTCGTCCATTGTACAGTAGTGTGTATCCCGAGCCAGGGAGGTTGGCTTGGAGTCAAGGATGGGTAGAGTCCTTTATACCACTAAATCTCTATCTCTAATCTATATATATAAATGAATGTTTGTCTGTATGTCCTTTATAGAATCGTAAACTGTGCAATTGATCACGTGATGATCTTTACCAAAGTTGTTCTGCATGAGCCCACGAAGGTTTTTGAGTTGGTATGACCAATTTTCGACAGATGGCGCTACTGTTTATTTTAGTTGGTGGCGTAGCAACGCACGCAGGGTACAGCTAGTACTATATAAATCTGTTGGGCTTCTCCGTATGTCTAGAGATAAAAACGACTTGACCGATCTTGTCAAATTGCATGATAAATATTTGTTTTATGACCCACTGATATCAATTTCACCATTTTGAAGATTTTTGTCTGTCTATCTGTCTCTCCGTCTGTCTGTCTCGTTATAACTCAAAAATGGTTTGACCGATCTTCAAACAAATTAGTGTGTAGTGAGAACACATGATTGCGCAAATGATAGGCTATATAAAGCTAGTAATGTATAATAAAGGCAAAAAATATATTTTTTTAAATAATCATGTATATATAATTGATAGTCCCACCCGAACGTAGTCGGACGGGGCCGCTAATAA
>PDGT01000079.1:881166-911437 GCA_003671415.1 Megathymus violae | reverse complement strand
TATAATACCAGAAAGTCTCATACATTATTCGGGATTCTGTGAAATAATCAATATCACAAAATATTTATTCTCAGACTTGATTGGTTTTCGATGACATTTATTTCAAGAATGTATTTCGGTATTTGGAACTAGCAGTTCAGTCTGCTGATTTATTTTTATAAGGGTCAAATACATTTTTTTACTTAATTCGTTTTTTCTTAAACTACTGTCCACTTATTTCAGTAACTCAATTTTGTTTCACGTTAATTCATTATTTATTTTTTCATAATATTGTTTTATATAATTTTAACTATATATCATCATAGATGTTATATTTTAGATGTAACGGGTACTCAACATTTTTTGTTTCCTACCTATAGAGAGTATCGTGTATCTAAATAATTTTTGAATAAATTTAAATAAATTTGACAGCTTTATTTGACGTAAGAGTCTGTCATGTGTCAGCTGTCAGGAGTGTCACTCCGCCATCGCAGTCTTACTGTGTCAACGATCCAAGTAACTCATTCGGGCTCGGAATCTATACAAATAATAAAATTACAACAAGACCAAATCTGTACACGGAATAGTTTTTGAAAATTCTAATGTAGATAGTGTGTTGTCGATATAAAGTTCGCATTATATTTTTTTCATCATTTCGTCTGTCTGGCTGATGATAGATAATATGAGTCATATTCTCGAATATATATTCTATTTTAAATCTAATTATTTTATTACAACTATCCCATGTTAAGTTAAATATTTTAACAAAACAGTGTGGATATCAGATTATTCATTTTACGACGTTGCCTCCACCCTCAAGCGCGGTTAATCGTTCAAAACCCATTCAAGCGTCAATTAAACGGTGATTCAGTGACCGGGGCTAAATATCCGCTTTTATATTTAACCCGGCAATCGGTTCACGTTGATAATGAGATGTGAGTATCGCTATGTGAATGTTCAGGTTGGGTTCCGTGTTTTATAGGCTATGTAACTTTTTTGTGTCGTATTGGCGTGTACTGAACCTTACAAATGCCGGGAAGCTTCGGTGTACATCTGTTTTTTATGGTAAAAACTAGCGAGTAACAAATAAGCCACGTGGTGGCAAGTGGTCCGTGTCACTTATGTACATTTGTAATAGCAGTAGCGTCACCAACGCGTTGCTAAGGTGAAAAAAAATTTTGATAACTTACTCTCCAGCAAATATATTAAAAGTAGTTCATGGTTGACTTTTAGAAAGGTCATAGTTTATTTGGGTAATAAATTCTATAATCAGGTATCTACGGATCTCCGTTAGAATTAAGCTGAGTGGTACACAGCCTAGAAAGCTTTAAACGAAGAGAAGTGTAGCTTTTGCATGTTCTGTTTTCCAACAGGGTGCACCACTAGCAGGATAACCAAGCTTTTCCTCGAAGATGAAAAGAATCGTTTGGAGGTGAAATTCTTGATTTCACCTCCTCTTTTTCACCACTACAGTGGGACCAAACGGGAAGTGAGTACACTTCCTTAGTGAGTATACTTTTCTCAATAAAAAAAAAATTCCAAATCGATCAATAAATAACGGAATTCGGAGGTAGCAAACATAAGAAAAATACAAAGGAATTGTGAACGTCCTCCTTGTTTGAAGTCGATTAAAAAGTGAAGCTAACGTCCAATATACATTCACCGTTCATCAATCGCGCATGTCATATCTCTCTAACAATGCTCGTACAAATTACATAATTGCATAACATTGAATCAACACAAGATCTTCCACACTGTAATTCTCGTCCGTGGAATGTCTATATTAGGAATGTTATGGATATGCAATTTTGGATCTGGGTATGGATACGGATATATGAATACATTTACTGGTTTCAGATACGGTTACGGATATGAAATTATTTCATATTATCTGATTGTTTCGGATAATTTCGGTTACGAATATTAGATGGTTTGGGACTTGTAAATAAATGTGTATTTACCGCGTAAGAGTTTGACTTTGTTTCTAGGCATTATATGGTATTGTAATCACACAGTGAAACCTTAAAAATCAAATAATAAAAACGTCTAAAGATGAAAGCGACGTGGCAGGTGTATCGTCTCGGCCGGCGAAAACCATAACCTGTTTCAATTGGATTCTGTCCCTATCCGAAGTTATTCGAAACTATTTTATCGGATTCGACTAATTTGGTATATATTATATTTTTATTTCGGATATCCAATAGTTTCGGTTACGGTTATGGAGCTCCATAACATCCCTGATTTATATAGTAGAAAAATGCTATTTGTGAACCAGGGGCTTGTGGAGAATTTCATTTTTTGCACCTTATCTACGAATCAAAAATACTCCTATTTATATTATAATTTTATATTCCACTATATTACAATTTTTTTATTTGACGCTATCAGAAATGTGGTCAACACCAGCTTTAGATACTGCCACGCTGCGTAACGTTGCCCGCACCGCGACTCAGTCTCAAGAATTCAAATTACGCACGCGGCAACGTACTTCATCGAAAGCTTGAAAAGAATAGTGATGGTTAAATTTATATTATATCATATACCATTTACAAATATTCATAGGTATATACCATGTTTTAATGTAATACATTTTTGATTTAATTATCACCTATTCAAAGGTCCTAATTATTTAAATTGCATAATAAAAACTAATGAAATTACGATAATTTATTGGCTATAACTTAGGCTTTTCAATAAGATTATCAATGCATATTGATTATAAGAACAGATTTAACCCCTATATTTCAGATAAAGATAGATGAGATTAGGATAGCGTTTTTATTTTAAAACTGAGATCATTTAGCTACAAACAGAATTTTATTTTTTAAATTATAGTTATTTTGAAATGTTTTTAGGAGAAAAATCCTTAAAAATTGTATGAGAATAAAGAAAATACATACTTACCTTATTATTTTTAGAGGATAATCTTTCTTTTTTTTATATTTAAAATTAAGAACCATTCGCTTCGGCAAAAGTCCCTAAGTTTCTAATTATGAACCGTATTACATTGAAAGAGTATTAGATCGGTATCCACAATATTAACCCAAAATCAACAATTACTTCTTAAGCGACATTGCAAAACGGTGCTTACGATATTTTACTCGAGCCGACTCAGTCATAATTTCGCTTTTTTTCTTGCTATCCATTTCATGATAAGTTTTGAAATGTTTTGCAATGACGGCGTTTCCATATATCTAATAGTTTATCCGATCTTCTAGGATTCCACTACTAATAAGTATTACAAACCATCAATTTTACATACATACGTAGTAAATGGTTTATGTGATTACATACACTTTTATTAGTTTTTGTAACGATGACAATGTTGATTATTCGGGCTTAACGTTTGTCGACATCATATGAAAGAGTTGAATTTTCAAATTATTGTTTCGTGTCAAGATACAAAACACCGCGAAAACACCAAAATAATTTGATATAAAATTAACTGAGATTTTGCTAAAAATGTCCTGTCTTCATAGACCAGTCTGTGTTGTTTATTTATAGATCTACAAACAGCTCCATCTTTCGGTGAAAGTCCCATTCAAATTGGTTAAGCTACTCAAAGATAAGGAATTTGGGAAAAGGTTTCATACAACTTATTCTTTGTAGTTGAAAAAAAAACAGACATTTTGAGATAACAGACAAATATTTCAATTTTATTTAGCAAGCCGCTATCTCGTCTGTTATCCTCGGGTCTGGGTTTATCACAGCATCTGCATATAATTCAGTATTTACATATGTTTCATCTCAGGAAAAACACGGCTCAGCCAAATTGCTCTATTTCTAAATACAATAATAATCTGAAATATATCTTCGATTTCGGTAGAAAATTTACGTCTTTATTACTTGTAGCATGTAGGCACTTTCATTATTGGTGGTTTTTATACTATACACGAGTACGAATAGCATTACTCGCTCACATGACCGTATGTCTATCTTCGGATAGAGGCTGAGTCTTAATTAAACACGTTATGACAGATTTTCGCTGTTTGAGCCTTATTATTTTAGGTTATACCTATGACTGACCTAGAAAGAAAGTCAAACAAACCATTACCTTGTAAATACATAATATATTTATAAATGTATTAAATATCTGTAACCGAAATTATCCGAAACAATCGGATAATCTGAAATAATTCTCTATCCGTAACCGTGATCGAAACCGGTAAAATATTATTCATATATCCGTATCCATCTCCGAAATTTTATAGCCGTAACAACTCTAATAACTCGTTCTCATTTCGCTTTGGAAGTCTAAGAGTTGAACGCACTAACCTATAAAACCCTATATACTCTCCTCTGAAAGATTTCCACATTGTAAGAGGGCGTGAGCACTGACGCAGGTTATTATATAGTCCTTGGATGTGCGTGCAATGAATGACGACGCAAACAAATATTAGATAATGATTTTCGGGATAAAATTTTTAAATTTTGCTCAAAAATTGACCCCAAAAATGTTGGATTTTTTTATTTATGTTATACGTTTGGACAGCTTAATTTTGTATGTGTACTAAAGCAATGCTAACAAAATATCGGGTTCGGTAAAATTAATATATACAGCTCACATTTCCGTAATTCATGTAACGTGTTAGGCTACACGGGTTCGTGAAAATGCCAAAAAAGTTCCGCAGAGAGTTCATTGCGCAATCACACTTAATGATCACAGGTTTTTCGCTCCATAGACAGAACTCTTCGTTGGGCCTGCGGGAACGGGCGGTATTGTCCTCTATTTATACTGTTTCCGGATTTTCTGGAACTTTCTACGACTTTCACGTCAATTCCACAATCCTTGGAAAACAATAGAACAATAGATGATGCAGCTAATAAAGAAAACGTGTACACGCATAAGGGCGAGAGTCGCCTAAGGTGCTCGAAGTAGTTCTTATCAGCAACTAGTTTTTAAGGCCGCTGTTGTTTTTCGACGAACCTTCGCAAACCTTCACAACAATAAAATATAGTATAGATAGCATAATCAAAACTGTACGATAGATATGTTTATATTTTATCACTTACTATAATTAAATCTGAGGTACGTTGCGCCAGTCTGAAAGCGATAATCTTAAATTCAATAAATTTTGTAAATACACTTATCTATGTCATTTTCTGTTTCTATTAGTATTTCCAAAAAGTAACGGAGTAAAAGTAAAGGAGAAGAAAAGGCAAAAAAAAATCTCCTAAGCACATCTTTTAAATGAACATATGAAAATTAACAAAATCAGTTTTAACCTGCGTAGTATCGGTTGCAGCACTATTCTTTCCAGGCGTCCTTGTAATTTATATATTCTTCTACACCATAATATCTACAAACTGCACTTTAATAAGTCACTTGAATGTTTCAATAGGTAAATGACGTATTAATTTTAAAACCTTATTGTAAAAACACGGACCCCTATAAATTAACGCCTCTTGCAGGTGATATGAAGACAAAACCAAATTATGCCTATTTCTAATTTTACGATTGTGTGTATCACTTTTCTCATTGTACATATTTAAATTTTTTCGCAGACTCACGCAACTTTAAATTATATATTTCTAATTGCTATTTTCTGCAATACAAATATTAAATAAATGCCAGCTGTTTTACACTACATTGGGATGCTATAAAACTATGAAAATAGGCAAAATAAACAAGTCTAGTTGTCTTCCAATGATTTTCGATTGAAATTCAATGATCCTTTCCAATGATATATTCATGCCTACTTAGTTTACCTGCGACAACCGATAGAGATTGAATGGGGCGGCCCATTGAAGTTAACTATTTAAGGTGACTCCAACGAAAAATGCAGATTGTTCCATAGTTAATGTTACGTTATTTAGTTTAAGGATTTGGCCTATTTTCTGCACTTTCGGGTGAAATGGGTGTAGAATTTACACACTTTATTGTTTTAGCGTTTACAACTAAATTATTTACAGTAAACCAATGTAATACATGCGACAAAGCGAGAAAATACTTTTTTTTACTGGTTTCACTAACAAATAGAATAAGATTACAAGGTCACGCGTATGGGTAATATGACCTTTATAATGCCTGACAAAAACGAATAACAATTGTCGCGAGTAGCGATTGCTATTTGTGAACTGAAGGATCATCTTTCACGAAACGAAACGAAGATGGATTAATAGTATTTTCGAGAATCTGACTTACACGTCGTTTGTTTTGGGCCTGGGTTCTTTCTAATACATTCCTTAGTCCTTACAACATTTCTCACCCTATAGATTAAGATTAAATCGGATATGAAAGACGGAAATACAGGCGAAAACAGAAGCATGAGGGTAATCCCATGCTAGCAGAACAGGATGTCGTAGGGGGCGACAGAAGTCAGCTAGCTTAGTGGTAGGGCTTTGCGTAACGATTATATTATTATTAAGTCATTAATATTGTTATTGGTATTTTCATCTTTCCGTGAAGATTGCCTGGCTAGCTACTACCCTCCTGTTTTAGTCAGCCCCCAAACGACTCGGCGTGTTCTGGCTGCGAGCTTGAGAGCCAGTACTTTCTTTCTTACCTTCTTCTCATTGCCTGGCCGGCAACGCATCAGTGATACCTTTAGTCTTGCTGATATCCAAGGGCGATGGTGATCACTTACCATCAGATGGCTCGTCTGCACGTTTGTTGGCCATTACATGAAAAAAAATTATCTAGTTGCGTATGCTACTGTTATATCTTTTCGTACACTGGAAGATACGGAACCGTTAAAATAATAAAATAAACACTCTTTACGAAGCCTTAGATCCACAAACTCAACGAAAAAAAAGTAATGTGAGATAAGGAAAGAAATGGAAAAATGTCGAACTTCAGTAAAGTTATAACAATCGAAGAAGGCAACGAAATAACATTTAAATTGACATAACTAAGAGCTTTTTCGTAAGCTTAGACAGAAGAAGCAATTTTTTTATTTACCCAATGTCAATTTTGACTCTCAGACTCCTTACTTTCCTTCCCCCGTTAATACTATATAAAATATAATGCACAATTCGAATGTAAATGTAATATAATATTTTTCACAAAACTGTTATTGGATCTCATTACCATGCATTTTATTTGATATTATTTTTAGGTTTCACCTATCATTCATGAAACTCAGAAACATCGTCAACAATATGACAGTTCTGTTTCAGCACAAGTGCATTGAAACGAAAAAAACCGAAAGAAAACAGAAATGCTTGATATAAGGTTCATTGTCTTTGTTTCATCTTTATTTCTCATAAGACATACATAGTCACTTAGAATGAGAAACTTAAACTAATTTGTAAAGTGTTGTTTTGTTCGGCGACCTTGTAGAATTTAGTTATTTTATGTACCTACCTAAGTGTTGATGTTATGTATGTGTGTCAGCATATTTTTGCGTGTATGTATGTGCGTTTGCGGATGTATCGTGCGTTTTTCGTGCATGCGTGTGTGTGTGTGATTATTGGATTTCTCTAAGAACGTAACTTTTTAGAAGCGTTTTAAATTTTGCAATGGAGTTAATGTTCGTAATGTTTTCAGGTAACTTATCGTACATTCTAGCTCCTTCATTTTTAATACTTGTTAGACCATAATTTGTACGGGCTTTTGGTAGTAAAAGTAAGTTGGTATTTTTCCTACGTTTAGTGTATTTGCTGGGTGGTCTCAGGTTTAGATGTATTTGTGTTTGTAGTGTTCTATTTAATATTTTTCTTATCAGCATGCATGTGTTGTAAGTATACATATGTCTGCTTTATATTGGGAAGCTTTGTGATTTTATAAATATCCTTGGTTGGTGTTAGGTAGTCCATCTTGTACAGTACTTTGATTAATTTATTCTGTGTTCTTTGTAATGGTTTTATATTACTGACAGCTGAACAGCCCCATATCTCTGTAAGGTATTCTAAATGTGGTTTTACTAACGCATTATATATGATTAGACGCATTTTGGCTGTAATGCATTTAGATAAATATTTTAAACAGCCCAGTAAGGAAGTTTTGTTCGAATTTTCATTATGTTCGATCTCCATGTTAGTTTACTGTCTAGTAGTAGTCCGAGATATTTTTCCTGTTCAGATTTTTTGAGTACGTCATTATTTATTTTAAGTGTGAGAATTGTGTCAGTACTCTAATTTTTTGCAGAAAAAATCATGTATAAAGTTTTGGTTGTGTTAACTGTAAGGAGATTCTGTTTAAACCATTCCACCAGCATGTCAAGATCTTGTTGCGATTTGGCCATGATTTCATTTATATTTTCACCGTATTAAAACAGACAAGTATCATCTGCATATAGAAGTAAGTCACCAGCTAGGTCGAGTTTACTGATGTCATTGATGTAAATCAGAAATAAAAAGGAACCTAATATGGATCCCTGTGGAACTCCATAAGTTATTCTAGCTAAACTACTTTTATTTTCGGCAATTTTAACAATTTGATATCGATTCTGTAAATATAATTCTAAAATGTTATATGCTGAGTCAGTAAATAGATATTTAAGCTTCTTGAGTAGCAGTGAATGACTTACTGCGTCGAAAACCTTTTTAATATCTATAAATATTCCTAAGGCCACTTGCTTTCTGTCAATAGCACTTTTAATATTTGTGACTAAGTCTATGGTAGCTGCCAAAGTATTTGAGTTCGGCCTAAATCCGTATTGTTTTTTGAAGATGAAATTAAAGCTATACAGGTATTCATACATTCGCATATATAATATCTTTTCAAATACCTTAGAAATTACTGGTAGGGCCGATATAGGTCTATAGTTACTAGGATCAGTTTTTAGGCCAGACTTATAGATGGGGCTTATTTTAGCTATTTTTAAGCGATCAGGAAATGATCCTGTATCTAGACATTTATTTATACAAGCTGTTAACTTATTTACTATTATATTTTTGACACATTTTAAAGTTTTAGTATTTATTTTGTCTATTCCAGAGCTTGAATTATTGTCTAAATTGTCTATTATTTTAGCTATTTCAGATGGTGTACAGGGTTTAAATTTATTTAAGATTAGATTTTGTGAATTGTGTTGTATAAAAGAATAATTATTGAAGTTATGGTAGTGTATGGGAATATTGTTGACTAGAATTGATCCAATAGTTGAGAAGAAGTTATTAAAAATGTCGCATATTTTTGTACAGTCAGTAATAGTTACAGTATTTATTATTAGTTAAGTAGGGATACTATAGTTAACAGGTTTATTATTTGCTAGGCATGATATTAAATTCCACATCTTCTTAGGCTTCTTTTTGCATTTTTCAAAAGCGTTAAGGTAATATTGTTTTCGCAACCGCTTGATTAGTGTGTTAGCTTTATTTTGTTCAGTTGTAAATAGCTCTCTTAATTTTTCATCTTTCGGATTCTTTTTTAAATTTCACCCATGCTTCATTTCCTTTGTCGATACATTTAATAATATCCTGTGTTATCCAGTCATCTTTTGGTAGATTTTGGATTTTAGTTTTAGATATTTTGTTTTAGTTTATGTTTTTCAAAGAAAGAAAGAAAACGTTTATTTCGCCTAATAAATTAATTAGTCTTTTCTTTAATTAGTTTTTCCAGCTTCAGATATTTATGGGTTTCATTAATATAAGTTGCTTGTGATATATCGGATAGAGTAATGCATAATTAATACCTTCATATTGTATTTTTTGTTTCGGAGCAACAATACGTTTCTTCAATTCGAAATACAGTTGTTTATGATCCGGCAAACTGGACTCAATTAAAATCAGTTGAAATGGGTGCTCCTGAACGTTAGAGCATATATGGTCTAAGATTGTTTTAGTGTTGCTCGTCTCTCGCGTACAGTATTCAGCATCAATTTTGTTCAGTAGAGTGTATCCAGACTCCTCTATACAATTTCGGTACTCAATAGATCGGTAGTCGCTACAAAGCAGGTTGATATTAAAGTCTCCAAATACTTTACATCTCTTTCGTTGTTCCATGAATTTTGAGAATCTATCCAAAAATTTGTTTATATTAGAGTCAGGAGGTTTGTACACTAATCCTATATTAAGAGCCAGTTTGTGTAAGTAGACCCACAAGTTATTATTCCTGTCACTATAAAGTGAATCAGTTATTTGAAATGTAAAATTTTTGTGTATGAATATTGATACACCTCCTCCTATAGTATCAATTCGGATGTTAAAGACGTGGGTATAGTTGGGTACCTGTATTGATCGTGCTTCATAATCTGACGCTAGCCAAGTTTCTGTTAGCAGAATAATATGTATAGTGTAGCGGGTATATATTTGAGTTTGCAAGCTAATTCTTCAAGTTTGCCTGAAGTTTGAATGCTTCGCACATTAGCGTAAAAACATTTTAGAGATGATGTTCTGGTAACTACATCCTGATATTTGTTTGCCAATTGGTGAGTACCGTTATCGTTTAAGCTTGGATTATCTGTCGAGTTGTTTGGTTGATGTATTGTTCTCAGTTTTTTGAGGCCACATGGATAATTTTCGGAGTGGCTTTAATATATTTGATGATTAAATTTGTTTCACCATTTTCAATACGCTTAGGTAATTGATTACTCAAGTCGATCGTGTACTGTTTTTGTAGCAATGTTTGATCTGAGTAGATTCGTACGTTGTCAGTGTTCAATTTTGTTCTGTTACGAAGTTAAATGTTTAACAGCGTTTTCCGATTCGAAACAAATTTTTAAAGGTCGGGATTTACCGGGGATGTGTTTTCCAAGGCGATAGTTTTTATGCGGCATTAGGCAGTCTGGGTGTATAGTATGTAGAATATTTGAAATGTTTTGTTTATCACTTTCCTGTGCTTTTGATATATCTGATCTCTGATCTGCGAGATCTTCACACGTATTATCTGTGTATTTGGCGATGTATTTAGATGTAAGAAGTTTCTCCTTATCGCTTACCAACTTTGCAAAGGAAGATTTTAAGGTGGCATAAATCAGAAGTCACTGTTTTGCAGGTGTTTATGTCTGTTTCGACCTTTTCGATGCGCTTTGTAAGATCACATAGCTGGTGATTAAATTTGCTCAGAGAATCCTTCATGGTCGTTACCTCGTCTTTGATCGGTTTTAGTTCTTCAGATAATGCATTGTGCATCATTGATCTCATATCGTTCCTCAGTTTATCGAGTTCCGAAGCTACAATTTTTTGTATCAGTTTCGCTGATAGAGTGTCCTCAGCACAGGAGCCCGAGGAGGAAGGCGATGACATTGCACTGGTCTCGCTGCCTCGGTGTAGGGTTATGTTATCAGTGGCGCTACCTTGCGGAGGTTTTTGGAAGCTTCTAATCGGAGTGTTATCTTGTTTAGGTTGTCTATGTTGTTTATTTATGCATTCTGGGCATGTCCAAGATTTTTTCAATTCCGATGTAATTTTATCTTCAGATCCATCATCAGATTATCACCATATTTAATAAAAACCAACTTCAACCTATCTTCTATACACTAAAAGACTAATGATCAGAATCAGTCTGAAAACAACGATGTTATAACAGTACATACATAAAAAATATATACACACTAATGTACTTTTTTTAAGTCCCTTACAAATAAATGGAAATATCCAAACAAGTTTTCTTTCGACGTCAAATACGGTTTTGTATTTTTTTACGTATTCTTTAACCGTTATTTTTATGTCGTAAAATAAAAACAACTTTTGTGCATATATGTATATACTTAAAAAAATAATTTTGTAACCAACTTTGATAAATGTTAGATATTGAATTATAATTATTATATAATTATATAAATACTTTGCTTTTATTAATTAAATTCACTTTTGTTAGTAACAAATTAATTGTTATCCAAATGAGCACGAGGGAAATGGAATCTGAGCCGTTGAGCAAACCATTTAAATTAACCCCTTAATTTACTAATTAGAGGTTAGCTGTTGCTTCAATGACAAAATATTTCAAAACGTAATGACAACTTTTATATTTTATAACGACATTTTGACCCAATTACATGGAACATGGTCACGGCAACACCGTTTCGGAGTGGAGACACTTGACAGATGACAAATTCAAGAGAACTGTCATTATATACATATTTCCAGAAATTATTATTCTGAATCGAATCAAGCAACAATTAATTTGAAATACGGTCATAATTTGAATTGCTGCTTGCAGAATCGGAACCCGTGATTGAAACCAACGTTCAAACTACTATGCTACTACTTCACAGCAGAGAGTAAAAAGCAAAATATATCTGACATTTTTCCTCGTGTCGTTATCTGACGCGCGACAGACTACAAAGCCGTTTCGAGTCAAAGTAAAAATTTAATGGGCCAAGTTCATTCGCTATTAACACTGCCCTACGGCAATAAGGCTTTGACAAACAATTTTTTTCATGCCAACCTTTTTGACACGGCAAACAAAAATGTACTGTTAAGTTATATCGCTAACTACGCCAGGCGGTAGGTAGTTAGATATGTAAAGAACCCTGTAAGCCAGCGCAAGTACCGTCGGAGTTAAACTGGGGGTACAGAGCCGAGCGACGCTTACATTACCTTGCGCTAAAACCTCGTCAGTTGTTCAGCACGTTAAGGAGGAGAGGTTGGCTTGACCCCAACGTTCGATAGTACCCCCCACATCACACAATGATATGAAATATAAATGTTTATTCTGGGGTGTATATTACGCCACCCACATGGATGTGCGAGGGTGAATTGTGGGTAACCGTTTATTTATAAATTATGTGGCTACACATGCATGTAAATTCTTTTTGGACCTGTCTCCTAACGCAAATATTTTTAACCGAATTTAAAAATGTTCTCGATTCGTTTGGAGATTGTTACCTATGAACTCCGTCATTTGTTAATCGAGTTGAACATTTTTTTGTGTGAGAGAGTATATCTTGTCGTTTGATCCCACTTAAATTTCATAAAAATAGGAGATGAAACCAAGAAATCCATCTTCAAAATCAAGTCAGGTTTTTTTTTTGTTAAAATATTTCCTTGTTTTGTTACATCGAAATTGGATGCATAATAAATAACTGCCTCTCAGCATCTAACAGGTGGTTTTATAATTAATGTATCCCTTTCTGTTGCTTACCCGTCCAATTATTCTTTGTTTGAGGTAACTTATACTTACTCGTCTATTCAAACCATAAACCCTCGAAGCGATAGATCAATTTCATGTGTATGTACTTTTTTCAGCTTCACTTCACACACTTCACAAAACTTCTTCAAATTAAATTATGTCTAAAATTACGTTGTTTTTATGACTATCAAAACAAACAAACTTCTCTTCAGACCCATTAGTATGCATAGACTATAAGCATAGTAAACAAGACGCAATTTACAATAAAATCCCTCTTCCAATCTTTTGTCGTCACAGTTACAACAAACTTTAAATTTGAAGAGCAAACTGACAACATCTTGCTTCTAAACTTAAAGCGCGAAAAGGACAGGCTAGAATGTCGTTGTCTCTTTCAATTGTAATAGGAGGGAAAGAAATATAGTTATGTATTTCGAGAAGCCTTACAGAAAGTGCTTTACACCAAACTTGTTATGATTAATTCCTTAACATCTGTCAAGAAGTTTTTTGGAAATGTCTGTATACATTTAGTTCCGGAGGAGTTCTTGAAGAACTCTTAAAGATATATACAGAACTTTTCCTTGTTTGTTATTTGTTTTTATCAACGTTTTATTATATTTCATGGGTTTCTAAATACATTTGTAGCCAATAATTCTGTCTACTAGTAAAAACCGCATGAAATTCGTGCAGTAGTTTTTGAGATCATGGTGTTAAGAAATTTCAAGGTTTTTATACCATTTAGTAAAGATTTACATATGTATGTACCCTTACGTACTTATATCGCGCGTGGAAGAGCTTAAATGATTTCGTAAATGACATTTGATGGGGTAAGCCGGTTTCCTTATCACGAATCGATTATTATCAATGTTATTGTAAGCGTAAGTCGTTCGAATAATTATTATCGATAAGGTTCTTTAATTTTTACTAATTTGCACGAAATGAAATTGCTTTTATCTTTTTGTATTCATATAGAAGAAATCAAAAATAGTATTCGTTCAGTGTCACCCTATTAAAGCGAGTTTTCTCTGGCGATATTATTATTTTTTCCGATGACAATGGATTTACTATTGAACGTTTTTAACCGACTTCTCTTCATTATATTCCCAGAAGCGAATCGCAGCGCCACCTTATTCAAGTGGGAATCTAAAGCATCCATACAATTTGATCAAAAACGGTCCAGCCGCTTAGTTCAACGACATAAACATGTCCAGGAGTATTTTATGTGTAATATTATCATCTAGAAGTGCTCACAATCCTTCAGCTTGCATAATCGGCGAAGTTAAGCAACTCGGGGCACGGTCAGTAGTTGGATGGGGGATCGCTAGTAGCGTAATTTCTTTGGGGTAGTATTTCGGAGGGCACGCTTTATTATTGAACCCGGATTTTATTGTTATACAACAGTCGATAAGTTATATCGGAGGCCTTCGAGTGACCGTAACTTTGTTTTTCTTCTAACATTTTTTTTTATTTGCTTCACAATGTCCCTTCTGGCGGTCGAGTATTTAGTGAAAAAAAGTGTCATGAAAGTGGAAAAATGTTTGGTTTGTACAACAAAACTGAATAACGCAACCTGAAAGTTCGTAGGTCCAGGGTAATTGACGATTTTCAACTTTCACATGGCGAGAGTCGGAGACGGTCTTTTTCTCACAAACTCAATTTAGTGGCTTCTAGTCAAGTTTCAGGAACGCAAGAACATATGTATCTCTAGATATACTATATACATATATCCAGATATATATTATATACCGGCAAATGACGTCGCTTCGCTTCGGAGAAACTACTTTAAGCTTAGAAATAGCATCTAGGTAGGTATATTAGGTAGGTAGGTAGGTAGGTAGGTAGGTAGGTAGCTAGGTAGGTATATATATATATATAGTCATAACTTTATTATTTATGGATGGATTGAAATCAAACGATCTGTAAATATTATGTGACGCTTACCACAATAAATTTGTGAAAACCGTAACGAAGTCGGATAAGTCGTTTCTTAGATTAGCGCGAACAAACGCACAGACAAACAAACAAAAATTCTAACAACTATTGTTTTGTGTTCCATTGCGTTAGTAAAGGCCCCTAATAATAGTTTTTTCGTTCATGTACTGGAAGCGATTAGTCAGAATTTATTATATGTATAGATAGATGAATAGACGCACTTAAGCTCAAAGTTAGTTACAGAACGGTATTTTTACGCCTCTTTAAGCCAAGCCAGAGTCAACGATCTGGAATCCAAAAATGCTCTACGGATTACTTTTAATTATACTTTTCCACATTACTTCCTTTTCCCTAATATATTCTATAAGAAACTTGTCTTTTACGATAAGACTATCTGATGTGAAGTCACTATTAAAATATAAAAAAAACATATTCACTTTACAATAAAAAAAAACAATAATATATAAAAAGTTTTAATGCTTATATCCGTTCATTAACTTTATTGTAATTAAAAACAATGGTAATGAATTGCATATAAATAGACTTTGTTACTTAATAGATTGGGCACGCACCTCATAAGGTATCTGATGTCCTTCGTTAAGGAAGTAATCATAAAAACAATATCAATGCCTGATCTAACGAAAGTGATAAAAAAACTCTCATAAAAACAAGATAAAAGTCACAATTACGGCACGAAGCGTGTTGAAGATAAAAGTTCGTCGATTCCAGTGAAAAAGAAAATTTTGTTTGCGTTTTGAGGTTGGAGCTATGGAGGAGCGAGACGAAAGCTTCTTCTATTTCTTTCTTTCATCATTAGGTCATGTTGTACCACATCGGTGACTACCATCGGGTAGAAACCACCTTTTATTGAGATTGTAATGTTGTTGTAAAAGATTTGTTGAAATATTAATCAATTACCTGCCCCCGCTTTCCTTTGGGGGACTTGTTTTTTAGGTTCACAAATAATAATCGAAACTGAAAAAATTGTCACTCATTTTTATCAAGTGTTTTATATAAATATCTCATTATACATTTAAACCTTTTTCATGGCTTAATTTGTGTATTGGTAAAAACGTCATTATAACTAATAGTTCAATCCAGAATTCGAAAATCAAGCAGACGTCACAATTTCAATAAACCCACAGGGAAACCAATTTTGTGAATTAACAACCACCCAAATTTAATTAACGAGCGTTTGTAATTCACCAATTAATGATTAGTATAATATTGCGTGAAATGTGATGATGTTCCTATTAAAAATTAAAAACAAATGAATTTTAGAAGTCCCGTAAGATTTTCATTATTATATCAAAACGTAAAAAACCTAAACGTAAAAGAAGCAATTATATCTACTTGAAAAATAAACAAACGAAATTAAATATTTTTCTTTTATTTGCTAAAATCCATTTGAATCATTACTTCAAGTCTCCCTGCAAGCCCCTGATCTCCTCTCAAACAGAAAAGGGTAAAGTTGTTGTCCACGATGTAAACCAAATGCGCATCTATAGCCTATACACACCTTTGACAATGCTATGAGGAACTTTCTTATATTAATGCCCACGACGTTTTCCTATCCTGAAGATTTGTTTTTATGTTAAAAACCGACAAACGAGCAGACGAGCCACCTGATGGTAAGTGGCCACCATCAATTACGATATTCGCGATATACATATCGCCGGTTACGAGAGTGAGTTTATAAATGTTTCTATTTCTACTTCTTTTTGCAATAGTATCGACGGTATTGATTGGGTGGTAAAAAGCACGGCAACCCGAGTAGGAGCTATTTAGCAGAATACACTATGAGCAAGAGAGACCGTTTTATAAAAATGTAACAATTTTCATGAAATTTCATTGTCTAATGTCCCGTTAAAATACGCAGTTACAATTTACATTTGATCGACTCGAGGTGGATTGTGTGTTGCGTGTATGATTATAGTCGTTTGTGTGGAATTGATATTTTGGGGAATTAACTAAATCCCATGGCTTTGGGAATTACTTATGTATGCTTACGTCATAGGTCTACCCAATTTTTAAGGTCAGTGTAATTAAAGTTTAAAATTAGCAAACTGTTTATTGTACATATTTTTAAGAGGAACTGAAATTAAAAAAGTATTGAGATTCGTTTATTGTAGATCTTGCTGTTTATCCCAAATTCCTATACTACGTGGTCGAAACTGGGATACAATAAACAAGCATTTTTATTTTTTCTAAATAATGCTCGTATGGGTAATGGACACGACATCATAACACACGAGAGTTGTCCATGTTCTTCTTGAAAATGTGAAGCCTTTAGTCTGTAACTACTTACTAGCCGGCAAAGAACAAGATGGCCTTCTAGATATACATATATAAATAAATGTCTTGAAGTTAACGTTCACAGTTTTTCAAAGACATTCATCACTTTACAAGCGTCACCCACGCGTTGCCAAGCGAGAAGGAAAGAAAGAACTGACTACAGCTTTATAAGCGAAATTTATTTAAACTTATATTATACAAAGTCATATTAGTCATTTTTGAGTCATATGAAACATAATAAGAATTAAAAATGTAGAATTAGGAACTACTTCTTACTTAGACTAGGAATTTCTTAATTAAGAGACTCATAAAATCTATGTCTCGATTGACAAATACTAAATACAAATAATGATAGAATGTCATTTTTTAAACAATGCCCATGTCAATGCTTGTCATTAAAGTGATAATTAATGACACAATTTAAACACTAAATTTACCATCAATTAAGAAAAATTGAAAAAGTCATAAGCAGTTAACCAAAGGGGTTAATCCTACTTTACTAAATGCAGCATTTCCAGCCATAACAGCAGTTGGAATTGTCAGACAATGTGCGTCTTGATTTTAATTCATGTGTGTGTATATTAATCTCACTTTAAATTTAAAATTCGAATCTCGTTCATTTCATTAATCTATTTCTTCCAATGGATTAAAGTAGAAAAGCAGTTGGAATTGTCAGACAATGTGCGTCTTGATTTTAATTCATGTGTGTGTATATTAATCTCACTTTAAATTTAAAATTCGAGTCTCGTTCATTTCATTAATCTATTTCTTCCAATGGATTAAAGTGGAAAAGACGGCTGCACATAACCTAAATGGTTTTTGATTACATACCTGTACCATAAAACCTTATATATGGAGAAACAAATTTTTTTATGTTATGTACTTATAATTTTATACATATATGAAGCTTAGTTTGTTTTCTTAAAACCTCAAGCAATATCTCTTGTAATTTTCTGTCGAACAGCTTTTATAGAGGTTAACTAACTATGGGGTTAAATGTCTTTCCATCGACAAAACATACAGCCTACCTTTTGATTACCTGTTAAATTATTTTCACGAAACTGTATTTTGTACTTCCTTGGTAAGTATATTCTATAGTACTGTGTCTACGAGTCATAACGACTTTTGAATTTTCAACTTAAATAGTGATTTGTAGTGTAAAAAGCAGCAATAACTATTAAATACAACTCTACAATACCCAATTACAAATATGTGCTCGGTATGTTCTGAAACACACAAGTTATATAGTTATATTAGCTCAGATAAAAATATTAGCTCAGATAACTTTCAGGAGATGTAAAAAGGGATAAGAAGTTTTATTTTACGCTAAAAATGATACAATTTGAAGTTATTTGTAACAATAACCAAAACTCCGTCATTTGTTAACCGATTTGAGAAATTTCTTTTTTAGGTCAGAGGGTATGCTTCCCGTTTGATCCCATTAAGTTTGAAGAAATAATGCCGGCCTGCGGGTGAATAATAGGAGATGAAACCAAGAAAATTTTCAGTTTTTTATTTATTTTTTTAACAATGTCTTAAATAAGTAATATAATTTAAAGTGTAAGCTTCAGCTTTAAAGGATTGCCTTTCATAATAAAATCTTTTTTTCTGATATTATGTCTGTCCGAAATAATGGATCTTTCAAATGGTAATTTTTCAAACAGGTGCCGTGATTCCGCAGATTATTCTGCGCATACATACAAACTCACAAAATTCGCACTCTCTTTATAATATTAGTATAAATCAAATGTTAGTTAATACACATAATGTAATAAGTTGTACCAGTGACAGTTTTGAAATACATATTTGAAAACAAATTAGTCAAAATAATAATCTTTTAGGATATTATATATGTAATGTTTCAAATAACAACAACGGTTACCATGGCAACCTAAGTATCCAAGTAATATTTGAATGTCAAAAAAAAATTCCCATTCCCTTGGAAACTACGAGATACATAGTGTGTATAAACAAATCAAACAATGGGTAGTAATCCAAAGACCTGTCAAAAACTTCAAGTCTATTCATCGACTATATTTCGATTTTGGCGAACACAAACATACGGATGCTGTATATATATATATGGATATATATATGGATAATGATGTAAATCATTTATAAGTAACGCGTTTCAGATTTAATAAATAAAAGAATGTTGTCCACAGAGTAAGCCTTAGAAATCCCATTGAAAATCGGCCCAACAATAATAATTTCCACAAAATAATTTTCCGAACAGACACATAATTACATAACAAAACAAAAATTACTTCTTAACATTTTCAATTTAAATAACAACTCTTACCTCACAAGCAAACAATCTAGAAGCTACAAGTTTTGAAACACACACTTCACGATAGCATTATTTCACGATGGCATTTAATTATTACGCGAACGAGCTACGCGGGCAACTTCTCGCCTCCACGGCTAGCGATCGACTGGAGAAGAGTAAAGAGGGGTCGCTATATAAAGGTACGAATTGGTAGGTGGGGCATGGAAACTACGCCACTTGCTCTACACAAAGCTAGGTAATGGCTGCTACCATTAGCCTACTAAGGGTTTTCTCATTAAATTTAGGATGGCCGAAGCGTACTCCGGATGACGATTGATAGGTTATTGGCCAGCCTGATATGCCATAATGATAACAATGTAACGATACCAATTGGGCCCTATATCTAAATGTGCTCTTCAAAGCGCGAAGACGCTCGAGAAATATTTAAGCAGTTGTAAGTATAATTTGACAAATAAAAATTCATTCATTTGTACAATATAGTTTAGGAACGATTTATTTGTGTTGTTTCCTCTTGTATACACAATATTTCTAATTTTTGTAAATATTTCTAATTCACAGAAAGAGAAAAACCCAGTCCTAAAACAATCCTGGTGCTATTTTAAATCGTAAGGCGCCGTTTTTCTACAGCGTAACGAAGGCGGTGTGCTCGTAATTAAATAAAATTGACAATCGGTCTTGTACTGATTGAATATTTCAAAAATTAATGGTCAAATATTACGTAAAATTGGACACAAGTAGTTGAATTAGTATCAATCTGCTTTGCAACAATCCGCGAGCACAATCGTAGATGGTATATATCTTCAGACATGCGTAGCATACACCATGCGTCATACAATAAACTCATGGATTGTGGCAACGTAGAGTAATACTAATTTTATAACGATGGATTTCAAAAGTTACACATATCGAAAAGTGTCGCCGATGTATCACTGTCCCTCAAAGAGAGATCTTTAAAGGTATTTAGGCTTTGCATAATTTTTAGAAGCCTATATCTTGAAATCGATTTACACCTAATGGCCTTGATATCAAACATTTAATAGTTCAAAAACATTTAATAATTTCCTTATTTTTTCAAGAAACCGATTTGAACACAATACCCAGTATCATCATTATCATTATCTTCTTATACAAGTGTAATATTGACATTTCTAAAACTTCTGAATTTTCTAAAAACTTCCGATACTTGTACACTAAACACTCCATCAATGATACACTGAAGGAGTATCGTAGAATACGCTTCAGGGATCGAATATCATCATCATTACAACCTATATCGTCCCACAAGTGGGCTTGGGGACACAGGTACACGATGTTCCTTCCTTTCTTCTTCGTTTCTTCACTCAGAGGTTCGCGAAGGAATCGAACTCACGTCCCGCGCGGGAGACCCACGTTCAAACTACCAGGCTGCTGCAGATCGTCAATAACATCTCTAACTTCAGAAAGAACAAAAAGTTCTCCTCAGTTACAAGTAGAGACTAAACATGATCAAAATTCAAAAGCTCTCTTTCGGTAAGATTACAGTAGAGCTTTTTCAAGAAAGCGATTTGTGTTTATGTTTGAGGTTGGATTGTTTTGCCTTTGGGTAAAAGCTGCGTACTTAAAGGTATTCGGATATTACGAATTTTAGTCTCAGGAATTTACAACGCCGAAGTGAATAATTATATAAAATTATTTTATTATAATTAGGTTAGAGATACCTTGAAAGTTTAAAATACGAATCAGATACGCAACATCCATAAAATATTTAGCAATTTGATTCTTAATTGCCGTAGAAAACGATAGGCGTTTTTTGAATCATGTAAATTTTTTATTAAAATACATTTCTAATTATTATAATTATAAGTTATTTGCAAACAAATGTATTTCTTTTAAGACTAGTGGACAAACGAGCAAACGAACCACTTGATGGTAAGTGGCCACTGTCGCCCATGCACATCAGTCACACAAAAGACATCACGGACGCGAAGCCGACCGACAACGAAGCGAGGGACCCGCATTATTACTGGCTCTCCCACACTCCAACCGAAACATGTTAGCTAGGCGGGCCATATACCCAACCACCAAGGAAGATACGTACAGGAATCGAATCCCACCCCTCTCCCCCTCCCGAATGAGGAGAGGCTAACGTTCAAACTAAAAAACTCTATTGTAAACGGAGATCGTCGTATAAGATCGAAAGTACCTAAAACTGGTTACATGATTGCCTCAATTCTCAATGAGCCAATAACTATAACATCTACAAACATCAAACAAGAACGGGTCATGCCTCAAGACATCCCGGCGAACAACTTCATATTAAAGGTCGTATAACAGAAAACTTTGGATTTAATAATAAGGTGAGCTTTACAGACTACTGAGCTGCGTTCACATGGTAGCGTCATCTTTTAAACTATAAACACACACACCTTTGAACACTTATCGCGCCTTATTACGGTTGTCACTACAATGTAACCCTATAGTGTAACCCTGTAGTTTAGCTGTTAGTAACATCTCCAAGCAGGGTAAGTTGTCGCGACTTCGATTCTCGACCTGGGCGTGACTTCAGTGCCAGTGTAATATTTGTTATGAGCTGCAGATACCTTTTTACTAATGTGTGTTCATGTGTTCAGGTTTTTAGTTTTTATAAATTAATATCAATCCTATCTAATGCTGAAATTCGATGTAGCTTTATATGGTGAACGCTCTAACATAAAAAGCGTAACACTCACTCTTCACTCTCTTAACTTGAACTCATTTTAATTATAATCGGACGGAAATACCAACACGCCAAGCGATATCCTTTTCGATGTGTTCGCATAACACAGAAAAACTAACAACGTCAGTGTGTGAAAGTTTAGCTGTAATTAACGTAACCATAACCATGCCGAAATAATATAATATCTGCTTCGCTTTCAACATCAAAGGAGAAAGACCGTTATTTCTTCTCCTCCAAAATAAAGCACTTTTCTGAAAAGGTACTAAAGGAAAAAAATACGTATTTAAATGTATCAGTGATGCTTATATAAATTAATGAATTTGATTATTTTTAAAGTTATGTTTTACTATGTAAACTCAGCCTTAGGAGACGACGAAAGAATATTAATTTATGGAAGTATCAACACATTCATTTCTTATTTAAAACGGATTGTGATTTTAATGTATGAATAAATATTGAACATACTATCCACCCATTCGTCACAACATCCCTCCGGTAGGTAAAACGCGTATTGACTTTACATTTCCCCACGTTAATAATTTGCCCACGCCGCTGGTCCCATGCGATTACATTGCGAATGACTTCAAATCCAGAGTGAATAGACTTTTTCGCAATCAATACACTTTACCATTTAAGGCTACATCACGACTTACCAAGGGATTGTAGTCAAGCATTGAGTCATAATAAAGAAAATAAACCTGGCATCCCGTGGTCCCGCTTTTGGGAGTGAAGCCGAAAAGTTCTCCATCGCAACCCACGACCGATTTATGAACACATTGATCACAGTACTTTTTGTAATAACATTTTCAAAAGTACCTAACGATCGCGAACTTTCGGTCCTATCCAGGTTTTGTATGATAATTGGATAAAGTCGTTGACCCTTCCTTTATTAAAAAAAGAAGGTTGAATATTCCCTAAAATAGGACGTAGGGTGGACGAAGTTCACATATAACGGTTGCACAATATAATGAATTGAAGATTCACTGGATCGAGTAACGAATCTGATTTAGGCTTTACCAATTTGTATTAATACCTCTACACGCCTTCAAAGCACCTGAAAAGCTCGTTTAATAATCTGTTACTTTGTATTGGTCAATTATTTATTATTATTAATATTAAAGCTTTATCGTGGTGTGTATGGTGTGTTCATAAATCGTTATTACGTCCGCTTTGCGGCTCCGTATCATAATTACTTATATTGCGGTAGTCAACCCTGAAAACTAATTGGTAGTTATTGTGCACGCTGTCTCAGGGTACCGGGTGCGAATCCCGACCATTTAAAACACGATGTCTAATATCTCTTGAGTTTTGGAAGCGCTTAAATTCCGTTAAATTTGTTTGTGAGTATCTGTGGTGTTCTATTTGGCATTACAGAAAATCTTAGCTCGGGTCGGTGAGTGTGAGTATTCGATTAGTTATGATTATAAAGTTTACTGCAACCAAATTATACTTTTCTCCAATTTCCCAAGATTGCTGTAGCCTAATTAGTAATGATTCTGCCTGCCGAACGTGGTATGCCGGATTCGATTCCCGATTGGACGGACACACTTCACACAGGAAACACTAAAACGAGGTGTGTGTGATTTTCTTGAACTCTGAGTAAAATTACTAGACTGTAACCAGATTTTTTCAAAAACAATTGACGTATACAAATATGAACAATGTTTGTAACATATCACAGCTTCAGAAATCTGTTATAATTGTGTTGTTTCTTCATTGTCGACGGCAAATAAACGATCCGAATAAATTGAAAAGGCTAATTCAGATTTTGATTGTATTTACGTAGTAAACAACATTAACAGACGTATTTACGTTGAAATATAATAAAGAAAACAAATAAATTAGTGTAATTTATATAATGTACAAAATTTTCTATGTATATGTAAACTATATATTGTAACATTATTGTGAACTATATTTTGTAACATTATTGTGAATTTAGTAAAGCCACCTGCTTTCGAAGTACAAGAAACCATACCTACTCCACCGCTCCATCACCGCACCTCTAGGGGCCGACCTAAGCGGCACCGGCGGGAGTCTACTCCGCAGCTACTACGCCGCCATTGCAAATGTATCTGCGATGCAGCATTCGACTAACAACATTAATCGCATCCGCGGATTATTTAATTTACATAATTTTTAACGTTTTTTTCTTTACTCTCTAAATTTTATTTTCTCTTTTTATTCTACCCTCATGATAGGAAATAATAGTTGCACGAAAAAAAATGCGTTTTGTGGACGCTTGCACGCTTTCAAGCACGGAAATATCAAAAGTAAAGTGAATTTATTATTATTAATTAATGAGTTTGTAATTTCTAAAACTCATTCAACTGTTTAAAACTGCTGAATGATTCATAATTCATTGTGGATTTTTTTTTGTTTATTCTTAATAATTCAATAACAATAATAATTATTAGCTTGTGCTAATTCATATACGCACCAAGTAGTAATACAACATATTTACATACATATATATATATATATACATAGATACATAACAAGTATTTAAGGAAAAGCCCACAACTTTGACGAGGACCGCTCGATGTGGACGGCACTTTATATTGGAACCATAGAAACATCTACTTATGTATGTATTTAATATCGTTGTACGCATACCTACATTAATCTGGACCATTGTTTATGATTGAATACGCGGCTTACATGAGATCATTGGTCATTCGAAACATCCGTAGCTCACCTGTAGCTAAGTCTACGGAGGTCTACGACATTGTAGCAGTGCTACGTAATAGCTACGTAAGTATGGAATCCTTAGTTCTTAATAAACATAATATTTACACTCACTATAGCCAATCAGCTTCGTAGCTAGCCAGCAATTGTATCCGTTTTAATGAAATATCAACGGAAACGAAGTTGCGGCCGTTTATTATTTAACTATATAGGTACATATTTTTTTTTTTTTCGCAGGGGAATCCATTTACGGATGATATCCAGGACGCCCGGGTGGCAGTCCTAGACCTATGTCGGACTCGGCACTTTGGGGGTGCAATACCGTACTAAACCCCTGCGGGAGCCTTCAGCCGCTTTAATTGGAGGGTCCCGGATCTGCAGGCAACAGGATCCCTCCAGCGACAGGCTGGCCTCGGCGAAAAGGCCAGACTTCTCCTCCATGGGGACTGTCCGGCTCACCTTTGAACAGTCCCAACGACGCCGTCTCTAGCAGGGCCGGGTTCCCATCCCGGCCCGACACGGGCACAGGGGCGTTACTGGAGGCGCATTAAGTAGCGCCTCCTACGCACCCCCATTCGTCGCCCGCGGATGGAGGCCACGTCGGCGGCCTCCTCTCTCCCCCGCTCGTCGGCCTCCTTCTGGGACATTACTGTCTCGCAGAAGGAGACCATCGCCTTCCAGTATAGGTACATATTAAAAGTTCAATTATATATATTATAGATAGTCCATACATGAATATACGAGTACATTATGCTTAATACTTTTAAACTCAACAACTAGAAGAATTCGCTCTCAATAACTGAAAGAGATTGAAACAATTCGCAATAACCCGTTCGGATACTTGATTTTTCATAGTTGCATTTTTATACATCATTAAGGTGCGGTTCCATTCAAGTGAACTGTAAAGATTAATTATTGTTTTTATTAGTAATTAATTTTGTGACCATCAGATAATTTTAAAAAGTAGTTATCCGCTAAACACATTTAAAGATCAGTAATACCTGAATTCGCTTGCATAGGAAAGGTTTCCGTGCAATAGACCAGTACATTAAAAAAAGTGTGATAGTGCTGTGAACAGACAAATAAACAAACGAACAAACCTTCGAAGGCTTATTTTTTATTCTACAACATAACTCTTTTAAGTCATACATTTCGAATCGTACACAGAAAGTTGTAATCAATGGATTTGAGTCGGCATTCGTTCCCGTAACTTCTGGCGTGCCACAAGGTTCAATTCTTGGCCCCCTGTTATTTATTCTATTCATAAACGACATACATCAATGTTTCCAATTTTGTAATATCCTTTTGTATGCAGATGACTTAAAGATCTTCCACTTAATAAACCATCCGCTCGACCATATGAAAATTCAAGAGGATCTTGACCGATTTTCTTCGTATTGCATACGAAATAAATTAAGACTTAATTTAAATAAATGTAAAGCAATTTCGTTCTCAAAGAAAAAGACTCCTTCCAAGTTTCAATATTCGTTATGCGGTGTCGACCTCCGTTCAACTGATATCATAAAGGATCTTGGTATTACTCTTGACTCTAAACTTCATCTTGATTCTCATATTGAAAACATAGTGAACAGGGCCTATAAAATGTATGGATTTGTAACGCGTACTTGTTCAAAGTTCACCAGATCATCAACCCTTATCTACATCTATAAGTCTCTTATCCGATCTCAGTTAGAATACGCTGTATCTGTATGGAATCCTTACTACAATAAGTACATTGAGGCGATCGAATCAGTGCAAAAGAAATTTTTAAGATATATTAATTACAAATTTAATTATAGCTATCTCTCTTATCAATATCTTCTAAGGAAGTACAATATACACACACTTAAATCTAGACGTATTCAGCTTAATGCTCAATTACTTTATGACATATGTCATGGAAGGTATGACTGTATACCTCTTAATAACAAAATTAGTTATAATGTACCCAGACGCACTCATACTCGTAGACATCAACCGCCTTTTGCTGTCGTGAAATGTTGCACTAACGCTGGCAAGCGCTCACCAATGTAACAATTAACTCATACTTATAATGTTAATTTCAGCTGCATAGACATTCTAAGCTGTCCTCTAGGAAATTTCAAGAATCTTATAAAGCAAGGGATTACACAATGACACCCCATTACACGAGTACAAACGCATCACATTTATTCACATTTATTTATTTCTTTCTTTAGACACAACCACTTTTAGTTACATATTTTAGTAAAATGTGGTTAGCGATGTTGGCTCACGGCTTATCGTGTTGTTTATGTTAATAGTCGTCAAGCGTTTTTGTTGTGTTCTGTTTGTTGACCTAAATAAAGAGAAAAAAAAAAAAGAAAAAAAAACATAACTCTTAAAACTGTCGATTCCGTTGTTTATTGTAGAAATGAAATAGTAATGCAATTTTAAAAAAATACGTTGAGGAATGAACTCACTCATAAACTGAATAAAAGTGCTATCGAATACGATTAACAATAGAGTAAAATGCCAAACTTCCAAGCAATTTACTTTTATAACTCTCGACCAGTGCTGCCCTCTATGTAATACGACGGAAATTATCAACACAAGTCGATAAAAAAAAATTATATTAACGGTCATTTAGTCTGTGGAATATCGTAAATGAATATATTTTTTATTTACCTAACTGCAGTAAAGTTGGCAGTCGCTATTACAGCAACAGCCTATTCATATACATTTTCATACAAAACGAAATTTATCCAACCTGCGTGTTGTGTAATGTGCAGTAATGTAACCGCACCCTTACCGTTTTATTCAATAAGTATCGGTTCATATGCGAAGGTGCTTCGTTTGTCTGGCGAGTGGACTTACTCAAGGGCCTTAGACAGTAAGCATGTCGGAGGCGATGATGAGCGCGACGGACGAAGCGCGGCACTCGGCGACTCGTGCTGCAGCGTACCCGGCTGGCGCACACTAATGTCTGAACGATGCTGGAGACTGATATCTTTGCTGGTACAATAATACGTTTCATAGGTGATTTGTTACGTGAACAGCCGACAAAGGAGCGAACGGGCCATTTGATGCTAAGTGGTCACTGTCGCCTCTGGACGTGAGTAACACTGAAGGCGTCACTAATGCGTTTTCGGTCAATATGAAGAAGAAAGAAAGGGGGATTTCAATTACCCATTTGAATATTTTGGATCCTTATCATGAACATCAAACGTTTCGAAGCAAACGTCAATTTGCGACATCGTAAAATACATAAGATGTCGTGAGAAAACCTTCGAATCCATCACGATGTTAGTAACCATAATTATGCTATCCCACTAGTGGTGAGAACAAGTGATCAGCATGAGTGATTACATTCTTCGCATTATTCAGTCTCTTGCAAGAGGAACCTCAGCGTTGCAGTACGAAAATTTGAGCACATTTTAGCTAAAGAAGTAGTACATATTATCACAAATCCCAAACCTACTGTATCCGGATAGTTCAGTATTACTCACTATGGCGCTTAACTTGTCCAGCAGCAAAGTTCCAGACCATTAAACTCTGAAACAACGACACCAGCAGTAGGAGGAACAGTACTTACTTACCTTAGTTTATTTTGCATGTTACCTCTAAATTAAAAGAGTCGATATTCCAATGAGTGCATCTTATACCCTGGATTCAGATTGTTTAGGATTCTTTTCAATTTGGTCTCGCATATACAGTAGAGAATATCTAAATTCTTAACAAATGGAACTCTGCTTATGGGTGACTTGCAACCATGAGCATGGATTGGCTTGTTCTCGAAGAACACAAAGACAAATTATTTAAAATTCTGCCTCCAATTACGATACAATAATCTTATAACACGAGAACAATACTTCAGTGAATGCAACAAGGCTCACTACATAACTGTTTGAAATTAAATTAGATGTATTTTTCAAAATTTTAATCTATAATATATAATATTGTAAACTAGTAACCCATAACGACACAACACGCAACTTGCTTCATTACTCTCCTTACAGTAAACACGTATTCACGCCTCATTCGGTTTTTGGGTCAATATGGGGGCTTTAGTACTCTCTGAATTTTTGACAACACAGTCATTTGACTTCGGAAATTATTTTACTAATTGCGTTTTGGATTCCTTGCAGCTTCTATTTTCTTTAATTAGTTTTACTGTTTGTTATTTTTGTCGTCTGTAGTTATTCTAAAAGGGTAACCAGTGGTTTGAGTGTCCTGGTTTATAGAAGTTGGTTCGAATGTACTCAATACTCTAAGGCCCAATCACACTGACGCAATAGACAACATGCGAACGATTTATCAACACGAAGTATAATGAATATATAACTGAAACCTGAAAATGTAATATTACTTGGACAGTGGAGAGATGACACAAGACAAAAGGGTTCACCCGAATATATTATATACTAGCGGCCACCTCCGACTTCGTTCGGGTCGAATGATTAATTATATGCACATGATTATTCAAAATTTTATGATTTCTCCTTAATTAGACATGTTTAGGTTTACTGATATTTTATATAGTCTATTATCTGTGCAATCACGTGTTCTTACTGCGTATTACAAATTTTCATTATGATGGTCAAATTACTGGTAGTGAGTGAGTCATAAAACGAATATTTATCATGAAATTTGACCAAAAAATGTAGACAGACAGACACTATAGATTTATATAGTGGTATAGATGTACGAAAGGTATATTAAAAGGTATTCAGTATAACTTTTCTTTTCTTAAATTACAATCGAAATTGGGGTTCTTTCGATTCGTATGACCTTATTAAGACAATGGGTTATCACTTATATTTTTTATATGATCGCACTTAGTGAATTATGAATTATTGTCATATTTTGTACTGTTCCAATTTAGGATTAGGATAATAACATTAAAAAAAAGACAAAATCAAACCTTATTTCATTTGAATTTTAACTCGATCTCCCAGTTAGTTTTATTTCAAACCACTGAGCAATCGCCGCTCGGTCAGAATTTATTGAGTTCTCTCCCGACATTGCTCAATCTAGCATGTGGTTTGTTATTCCGCGCTAGTTACCTATGAACGAGTACCCAGCAAGGGTAAATAGAGCCTGCGGTAATCTACTCAGTAGACGGAGGCTTCGGATGCACAGGCTTTGAAGAGCTCTTTGATCAGTTTACACCCTGAATCGTTGGTTAACCACGTGTCGTACAGCGCAATTTTAGCTATAAACAATAGACACGTGATTGTGTACAAGCATTTATAACCTAGAAGACTGGCTGTACTATATATCTGTCTTTTCAGGTGAAATATTGAATTTTCCGCTTAGTTTTTAGGGCTCTGACCTTGTGTGCTTCTTGAAGTTTGACTCTAAACTGCAGAACATTACGTTCAGCTCAATTCGGATTGTCTGATTCACACATGTCTCTAAAGTCTAGCGTGATTGTGTGAGTGTGTAAGCATATAAGTACTTATATGAAGTTACAATT
>PDGT01000079.1:855534-875248 GCA_003671415.1 Megathymus violae | reverse complement strand
ATAGGTATTCTTATGCACGTCATTTTTTGCTTCTACTACCGTATCTAAAAGTTGCGTTAAGATCAATGAAAAGAAACGGCGAAAGAAACTCCTCAGCACATCTTTTAAAACAACACATGGTAATAACAAAAGTTTCTTGACATTGAGGAGAAGAAACGGCGAACGAAACTCTTAAGCACACGTTTTAAAACAACGCATGGTTATAGCAAAAGTTTTAACCTGTGCGGAATTAGTTTCGACACCATTATTTCCAGGCGTCCTTGTCATTAATGTATTGATCTACACTATAATATCGTTTACCTATAAGCTGTGCTATACCACGTCCCTTAGAAGTCAGCAACAAACCTTACGTCGATCAAAACCGACACTTGCATACAAGTATAGTACAAAAAAGGGTTTTACCACAAAAAGTTTACAACGAAACCCCCACACTTCTCGACCCCGTGGCCCCCGGATCAGTCCTCGCTAATAAAAACTCCGCCAGATACAGCTACAACAAGAGCACTTACGTGAAACTGTTGATAGTTTTCGGTCCGTCCGGGAGGCCGTCGCACTTGCCTATAATGATGCTGTCTTCGGCGACTACTATCTTAATACCGCCGTCTTGTAGCCGAAGAATGGCGAAACTGAAATGCGATGTTTTTATTAACTTAGTAGCGGCCCGTCCCGCCCTCCTTCGGGTTGCCAATTCATTAGTATACCATGCTTTAATGTTCCTTTGAAACGGTAAAAGAATTTTTGAAAGAGGCTTTTTTTTATGTTAATAGCCGACAAACGAGCAGACGAGCCACCTGATGGTAAGTGGTCATCGTCGCCCATGGACATCAGCAAGACCAAAGGTATCACTGATGCGTTGTCGGTCAGGAAAAGAGAAGAAGGTTAGAAAGTACTGGCTCTCAAGCCCCCAGCCGGAACACGACGAGTTGTTTGGCGGCTGACTCGAGCAGGAGGGTGGTAGCTAGCCAGGCAGGCTTCACGGAAAGATAATAATACCAGTAATAATATTAATCATTTGATAATAATACTGATAATATAGTCCTTACGCGAAGCCCTACCACCAAGCAGGCTGGCTTCTGTCGCCTCTTACGACACCCTGTTCTGCCAGTATGGGATTGGGGGGAATATTCTAAGCCGCCCCAATACGGCTAACCCGTGGCCGCCGTGGTTCTGAAGATTACCTTCCGCATATACACAAAGTCACAAAATTCGCATTCTCTTTATTATATTAAACTTACTATTATTATATTAAAAGTACTTTATCAATAGTTTCTGCAGCGTATGCGATGAAAGAAATTTTTAAGCAAAATTTTTTTACACCTCGGCTTACGTTACTGAAGTTTTAGCAAGGATCCCTTATGTTTTCTAGTAATAAATATAGCTTATGTTACTCAGGGATAATGTAGCATTCGAATAGCGAAAGAATTATTAAAATCGGTTCAATACTTTGTGAGTTTATTAGTTACAAAAATACAAAGGTTTCCTCTTTATAATATTAGTGTAGACTAGTAGTGTTTACTAGTAGTGTATACTAAAGACTCGCCCGAACTTACTAACAAAGAAAATAAGAAGTGTGCTCACCAAAAAACTAATTTAAATATATATATTACATATATACCAGCGGCCCCGTCCGACTTCGTTCGGGGTGTACTATCAATCATATATACATGATCATTACAAATAATTTTTTTTTGCTTTCATTAGACATAATTAGGTTAACTGATAATTAATATAGCCTATCAGATGACAGATGCAGATGCGCAATCACGTGTTCTCACTAGAAACCAGTTTTTTAGTTATTTCGAAAAACGAAACTCTCAACAGACTTATATAGTGGTATGGAGGATATGGCTCCGCCTCCAGGTTTAGGCAGTACATTATCCGATAGTCAGCCAGTTCGTCGAAGATAAATCTGTCTCACTAAATCTTTAATTGGACAGAACTGTCAAACTGACACAAACCTTGTCCTGACGATTACCGACACAAGAAAAAAACTCACTCAAATCGATTGAGTGGTCTTTAAGTTATGATCTTTCTTACAAGTGGCTATTTGTTTTTTTTATATATAGATGCATTGTAGAGTACATAAAGTCTAATCTTCTGTAATATCATATCGTTTTTGGCCCGCGTGATTACAACCGGTCGGCACGCTATAATGTAAGTGTGTGCGTGAGGCATGTATGTACACGGTATGTATGCCTCTAAACGGGTCAGTTTACTTAGGGTACTTCCAATTCAAAGGTGAGGCAGTCCTTTTTTTCCAGTTCGTGATAGAAGCTTTGATAATATTTTGGTTGTTAAAAACTTCGGAATATGTTTAAAAATACAATTTTTGAATGGATTTTAGAACCTTATGTACACGAGGGGAAAGGTTTAAGCCCACGAGGAGATGTAGTACTAATAAAGGAAAACTTTTATCCTGTATGATTCTTATATTTATAAATATTTATTATTTAGTCTTTTTATAACGTCTTTCATGTTTTGATAAAATTCATGAAATCAGTATTTCATCTTCATCATCATGAATTTAGAAGTCATATGCTGTACGTGTACCATGGAAGAGGCGCGTGTAACACAGTGGCTTGTGTCAGTCGTAAGTGATCGCCTGATTTAAGCCACTGCAGATGCGGTCGATAGTTGGACAGGTGACCATTAGTGACGAAGTTTCTTGAATGCTTCCGTGCCCCCGAGGTCCCGTTAGATAGCAATCATTACCCCGCGGAGTAACCACGTAAGGATTTCTGACTCTTGTATCGGCCGCTAACAATACAGTAGAATGTGTTCCAAACCTCTTCAATTACAACTTTAACAGAGAACTTCACCCTGCAGTGGGTCACCAACAGCTCGCAGCCCGTGCGCAGATACGGCTTAAGCATATTCATTTAAAACACATATACCTAGGTTTCTCAGAGCAGTCTGCCAGCACTAAGCTTTCGTTGCACTGGGGCGGCGGGAGTGTCCCGACTGCTCCAGAGAGAGTCTGTACAGTAGATTCCTGGAGACGACATTCACCTGTGAACATGATACACCGATGTTTATTTTCAAAACTTAAATCCTGCAGGTCTAATTATCACTCGCTATAATAAAGAAATATCTGGCAAAGAAACTTGCATGACAGTTTAGAACATTGAGATTCACCAAAATATGCGGAAATTGTGTAAAGTGACCTTAAAACTTACGGTACAAGCCGAACTTTTTCATCAACTGCATGTTGGCCAAGTTATCCAGCAGCCACGCAAAGTTGTCCGACTTGAAGGTAATGTCTGCTCCGCTGTTGATGCTGATAGACGCCATGCCATTCTTCTCCTATGAACCAAACAAGTAAGAAATTGGATATTTTTAGGTAACAGCTAAGAGTGTTAAGACGGTTCCGATTTTCTTGGAGTCAATTATAGTTGGATATGAAATTTAATAACGGAGCAATAAAAACATTCCTTACCTTGATCACAGCGGAAGAATTGATGGTGTCCTTGTCTAAGTGCTGTACTATCTGACCCAAAGTGGTGTCTCGGCCGAAACCGACTTTAGGGAGAATGTCGAATTCGTGTAGCTGAAACAAGACACCAATATGGTCAGTTGCTGCTTTTTACATCTACTTACCACCAATGAAATTTTTGCAACCAGTTTTGCTTGCGGTTTCGAAGAGTTTCCATGAGTGGAATACTCATGATGATGATGAATGATGATCATGATGGTGATGAAGTCCAAGATGTTGAGCGGACTAACTTATAAAAACCTATTCACTCTCCCCTTGAAGACGCCCACATTGTAAGAATTTTTTTGCCAATAGCAATACGGTATAATGTTGAATATGGTGAAAATCGTTGAATGTAATAAAATGCAAATTCTTTATCAGCTTAATTGGTGTCAACGGAAAGCGAGCCGTCGGAAGATGTCGGGGTGCATTGTTATTCAAATCAAGTTAAAAGAAATTCAAAGCGGATTTAACTTATTTCTTTCGTATCCATATTATTTATTATATTTAAAACTTGGCGTTTCACGGTTGCAATGTTGGTGACGAAGCTAAAAAGCCGTTTACTTCACCAGTATTACGCTTACATATTAGTAATATGGTAAAAACTGTAGAAGGTACTATTCCAGATATCGACGAGAGAGACAGTTCGCCGATGCCTTATCGGTTATGCAGCATGGCATCACGAACAGAAATTGGCTTGCACTCAAGGTTGAATAAAATTCTTTACATCCTTATCATATTAAAGATCAAACTATCAATTAGATAAGTGGCAACATTTCACATACAATCCAAAAATTGTAATATCTTAACTTTTAATCGTTTTTAACTGCAGGGGATACCCACGATTTTTTGTGTCTCTTAATATTCAAGTGTTTCTCCCCACACCGCAGTCTTGCCGAAACCATGGTCCATGTGAAGGGGTCGAAATATTGGTAAAACACAAAAATCGTCATTACCCGTCAAATCCGTACCTTATCCCCAAATATCTCGACATCCACAATTCTCTCCAGCTCCCCGTTGATATTTCTCGGCCTGCCCTTGTAGTCGATCACCAGTCTACTGACTCCGTCGTCTACACTGCAGCTTTGGTACCTGTCGCAAATGATTATTGCTAATGATAAAAGGCTTCATACCAAGCTTCTGTTAATGGTCATTGAGAAGGCAATAAATACCCATAGAGAATTTGATGACGCCGCAATCCTTTTGATGTTGACTATACCTGCCGAACGAGGTAGGTTCCCAATCGTTGCAGATAATTGTGTGAACGAAAATGTTTGTTCTCGGGCATGAGTGTTTGTGATGTCATATTGTGTACGTCCGTACCACCCGTAACAGGACATCCTGGTGCTGGGGTGTGTGTGATCATAGATGATTTAGCGTTATAGTTTGCCGTAGCATCAAGCAGAGTATTTTTTTTTGTTAACAGCTAGTAATATAAAGTATTAAGTAAAGTTCTATATTTGACTCTGTTTCAAAATGTTCTGTATGTGCGATGAAAAACTGAAATTCTTAGAGGGTCTGTCATCCGGCTTATCGTGTCCGTCTGTGAAATCCAATTGTTTGTTAATCTATTGGAGGTAAAAGATTGAAATTTATTACACGTATGGAGTTCGACTTAACAATGGACACGTTCCTACCTCACGTTGCTATAGCCGATCCTTAATCAAAAGTAAGTTCTTTTCAAATACGTAGAGCCAAAACGTTATACTCTTTCAAGCAATGGGTTAAGAAGGATTTTTTTTAGAAGGGTCTTTTACTCTGAAACATGTTTTTTTCTCCTTACTCTCCAGTATCATTCATGGACGGTTTTATTTTGTATTTATAATTTGTATTGTATCTGTACAACGTACAGTAGTTTTGTTTCAGACACGATTTTCCTTTTTCTTATTTGGTTGTCTATAAGAAATCGGTTGTGAGCGATAAAGCTGCCCATTATATTAATTATACTTACCAACAAGAAGTGTATTCAAATTAGAATTAAAATGATTAAATCATTTAGGTATTGAGCAAATACACTTATGCACATAATTTTTGTTTCTAGTACCGTTTCGAAAAGGTGCTTTAATATTGAGGAGAAGGAACGTCGAAAGGATCTCCTCAACATATCTATTAAAATGTATAATTTCTGTTATAATGTGAATGCAATAAAGAGTTTAAATCAATAAAATAAAATAAAGTCAATAGACAATGAACAAAAACGGATGCACTTGGAAATTGACGTATCAAATAAGATTGTACGTTTTGAAGGGCACTAATATATGTACATATGTACATAATGACAGAATTTTTTTTTACAAATATGTCGATTATCATTTAAGGCCGTAGGTTTCCGCATAACAAGTGCCCAAACAAACAGACATAATAACAAAAAAAAACTATTTCAAACTTTATGCCGATAGCAAATCAATGATATTAAACAAAAATTGTACAGTGTTTTTACTTTAGTGTGTTTAGTGCATTGACTACGACTTAGCTGGAAATAGTAAACTTAGTACTTTAACTACTGTGGCTATTGTAGTCCAAATCTTTTTGTGATAGAAAAACACATAAAAATTATAATAAGAAGATGTTATATAGTGAACACGAAGATAGACTATGGCCATTAACAAAGAAGGCATTTTACATACTTGTCACCAGATCGATATGTCACCAAGATCCTTCCCTCGTAGCTAGCAGGATGGGTGATGACGTCAAGATCTGCGGCGGCGTGGCTCACGTCTTCTTTCGAGTAGCAGAACTGGCAAGAAGAATAGTTTTTAGAGAAGAAGAGTCGTTCTTCTGTAATAAGGAAGATAATCCAGGCATTTCAGCAGATAGAACTTTTGTAAGGGATGAAGATACGATTCTAAAGAATTATGCCGTGGACCAAATTATCCGAGATAATAGATTTATGGAGGCCATAAAATTCTCCATACGTAAGTTCCGATTGGAGTCTACAAACGTAATATGCACAGACTGCAAAATAATTTTTTTTTAGCAAAGGTAGCAAAATTTGAGATGACAAAAGAAAATATAAAATTAACCCAATAAGAGCTAAATTACATTATCCAACCATATGAACCATACTTTGTTAGAAATTATATCTAAATAAATAATTTTCTATAATTATTTAATTTCACATCATTATCCTCTTAGGAACGTATACACAAATTGAACGACCCCAAAATTTTACACAAATATTCCTTTTAGATGAAAAAATAATTACAAAAAGGATGTCCTTAAAATGACAGTAATCCGAGTTTAAGAAAGATAAATTTCTATTAAATTAGCATTTACCACAACGTATGATTGTATATATTATGTACATATGGTAATCGCCCCGAAACGGATCACACCCTGACGATGCTTCGTTTCGGAGCGAAACACGTGTTGGTGACGGTCTGTGTTTGGTATATACTTTTATTTAGCATAAATGCTCGTCTTCCTTCGTGGGGGGCGGGACGGAGGGGAGGTTTTCGTGATTCATCATACATTGTGCTTGCGGATTATTCCAAAGTAAATTAATACTAATATCCTTCCCAATCAGTCATAATCTATAATAACATTAATAAACATCTTACTATTTACAATTTAAAACAATATAACTGCAAAAAGGCGTTATCGGACTGGCTTTATGTACTAAATTATACTGACATTGAAAAGCTGTTAAAGTAAATAAATATTAGTTTATAACGCGCTGACACGAGTACACACACATACACATACGTTATTACACACACACATGTAGCACAAACACACACACAACCACGCACGCACATACGTACATGGACACATGGAGGTTTAATTAATCATTGTCTATTTATAAGTTACACAAAAGAAGAGCGAGGTCACCTGCCACAAACATAAAATGTTTATGTTTAATAGGTGGCCTCAACCACGGTTTATTATGTGTTGTAATCCTTATACACAAATAAAGATTGTTATTATTAATTTAATTACAATGAATTGCCGCAAAGTAACGCCTGATACTATCAATTATAAATTTTTAACGTCACAAAAAGCCAAGACCCGTGAATTATCATTTACGCGACCTTTAAATATTTGTTCTGCCTGGGAATCAAAACTACTCCTCGTTTTTGAGTTTCAAAGTAAAAAGTATAACTCAAAGCTCTCTCTTAACTCGGTCTAAGAAGATTACAAAGTTAGGCCATTGAAAGTGGTGAAGGCTATTTCCATAACTAATTCCAGAGTTCGAATTTGAAGGTCGGAAAAAGTTTTAGACTTTTTACAGTCTTGGAGTCGTTTAAAAATGGTTGCGTTGCTCCCTTTTTGGCTAGCATCGCATTAATATTGCTCGGTGTCAAATCCGTCAATGGCCGGTAGTAACTATCACTGGGTGTCCCTGCTGCTGGTTTGTTGGTTGACAACTGAAAAGGAACCAGCTAGATTTCATATGGCAATTATTACCATTAGATGCCTTAATGGGTCACAAAACTTCAGTTGCTTTTGTAACTATTCGACTCTAGAAGGAAAGTGGTCAAAGAACTTCAGATGCTTGACTTCGCATCGAAGCCCACTGCAGTCCCAATTTCCATAGTGACCCACGTCTTTTAGTATAACAAGCTTAATGGGCTTGTAACAAAATGCAGCCAAGTAAAAAAAGATTACCTTCCAGAATGTTTTCATGGGATTCCCAGCGAACGGCTGCGTCACATACAACGACCACTCCACGGTCATATTCCCGTTGGAGGCCTCGAGTTTCGTGTTGGAGTCCACCCTCAGGTAACCGCCAACGGTGTCGTCTTCGGGGCTGATAACAAATAGATGTTCATCATCACAACCCATAGCTGTGCCAACGCTGGTTGTCTCCTGCTGGAACTCCTCACAGAAAGAGAAGTAATCTTCATAGACCACGCTGATCAATTGCGAATTTACAGATTTACCAAATCTTAGGGCATATTATAGAGAACTCAAATACACAGGTTTCCGCATGCTGATTTACATCGATATAAGTAATATGCAATTTACAATTTTTAATATGCGTGTAATTCTGAAAACTTGGAGATACCTGCTGAATTTGAAACCAGAGCCCCGTTGGAAGACCAAAGATCAAACTTGATAACACAGCACTGCGACAGACATTACCAACTTATAATTGCTTACTATCGCTTAGCCTAGTTTGGTCGAGAGACACGACAGTTCGCGAGAACTTGGGAGTTTCTTGCCGTTCTTCTTCCGGGACCACTCGCAGTAGGGATTTGTTGAAGGGATGGCGTAGTTTGGCTTTGATAAGTGTTTGTAAAAACAACATGGAATTTTTTTATTTCACGCTTGGGATAACCCCGTCGACAAAGCGCTCTTGAAGAAGAAGCTTGGAAATGTCCAAAACAAATCAACTCGACTGACCAACAAGTTCAGAGTTACAGTACAGCAACATTTCATTGTATACGAAGCAATTCACAAATAACAATCAAAACAGAACACCGAGCCCCATAAAAGATCGCACAACTTGAACTTAAATTACTGATACTCGTATCACCTGTAATAACTTATCAGCACTCCAGCGTTGACTTCCCAACGGTCGATCCTCTCGAATTTGGAGTCGTTCAAGCTAATTACGACCTTGACGATTTCATCGCTTCCTTGCACCTGCCGCGTCGGAGGAACGATGATGCCGCAGGACCCAGATGATGGAGTGGTGAGCAGCAGAATGCTGTTCAGCATTTGAATCGGCTTCGGGGTGGGCAGGATACTATAAGACAGATAATTTAATATAAAATTTAATCATTAATATGTCCATAATAAAAATCGTTGATTTTAAACATTCTAAGATTTATACTAAATATTTAAACCAATTATACACCAAAAATATGTAATGTACATGGCGTAGTACCCGTACTATAGCGTTACATAAATTTATATTGAAACAGAGTAGCTTACTCATAATTAATAATTTTGGACATCAAGATTTTCTCCAGAACTTCACTGCCAGATGTCTTCTGCTCGCAGTCGAAGAATATGCCTTCATTTTCCTGTAATCGACGATCATTTTAGAAGAAATTCAACAGCTCACACAATAACATAATAATAAAAATAACAATAGTTGGTCAACTATTACATTGATATGTTTAATTACTTAATTTTAGTTTAAATTGTAACCGGTAGAGGTTTGTTATTAAGGCGCACTACACAGCAATTTTCGCTACATTAAAGAAAAGATCACACACTCACACTGCAAACTACGATTCCCTGTGTTGTGTGTGGCATGGATGTACACAAATACGCCATCAAAAAACACCCACGACCCGAGAATAAACATTTGTCTGTCAAATAAATGTCTGCCCCGGCCGGGAATCGAACCCGGGGGGCCCTCGTTCACTACCAGCGGTCCTCATATATAAAACATTTGTGCGTCAAAACTTAAATTTAAAACGACAATTTCACTCACTCCATATCCGTTCTGAGTTTTAGGCGCTGATATGGTGTAAGAATCGGCCCCGTAAGGTGTCTTCATAGCGATTTGGACTCGCGAATGCATCGCTGCGCCTGCCCGTTGGGCGAAAGGATTCAGCCAGGTTAACCTGTTTTAGTTGAAAAAAAATCATTTAAAACCATTGTTACTTTTATAAATACCAAAAAAACGCTGTTCTCAGTTGTTTCTGCAATTTGTGTAAACTGCGCCACATATTTTAATGCGGTTTTTACCGTTTTTAATTTTTTTTCCATTTGTATTTGATGTGTATACCTTTTGTTTTTTGAAAGTCTATTATACTGGCGTCCAACCGGCCGGTGTAGGCATTCGTGTCGTATTTTGTTTATTTAATAAACATGCCCTGTTTTTATCAAATGAATCGTGATATTCCAAAATATACCAAATACTCAACTTACTTAAAGAACATTGACAACATTGTCCAAAGTTCCTCATTTCATGAACTGTCCATCTTACTCATAACATATCCTAATGGCACCCGTTCACTGCTATGACGTGAACTCGCCGGGTAAATAAGGTTATTTCATATACATTTATAGTTCAGTGTTCGATATCTGTAGTTTAAATGGTGTAGAATGGGTCTAATTTCTTCACTAAATAATATGAAAATTTCGAAAAACGAATATGTTTTTCTCTGCCCACCGTCAATGACAGCACACAAGACACTGTGCACATTACTTTGCTCCTAACTGCACTTCAAACCACCGCTGCAGTTAAAAGTAAACTCAATTAGAGCGTTTCCAAAGTTGGTGCTGTGCACAAAGTTGGTACGCCAAGTTGGTGTCTGGCACCAACTCGAGGCACATTGGAACGAACAGCTCACTGTATTTCGCCAACTCTATTTAGTCCTCTGCTATTGTACACTATTCATCCATCCATCAGCGTTACGAAGTTCATTACCACACTCTGGCTTCAAGCCTTCTCCCTCTAGTGGATACTCTCTGTCTTTTAAGGTCTATTCTGTTCAAACCTAATCTCGGTTGGAAAGCTTCTGATTACGTAACAGCATACATTAATACTTACGCGATATTCTTTGTCGGTTGCTGGCAGCTAACGTTAAACTTGATTGGCAGGTGAGCCACCAACGAGTGCTGAGCTCGGGCTTCGTGCACAGACAGCAGTAGCGGCGCCGCAGTGGACAGTGACGTCAACGATGTGCCATGATACCTACCACCAAACATAATAACACATCACCTGTCGTTCCTATGCGAGTACACTTGAACTACAACGAGGAGTTCCAGGGTTGCCATACAGATCGACAGCGTTTTAGGGTTCAATACCTTCGCGGAAAAAGGTCTTTAGATCAATGGCTCCTAACCTTCTCAATATATTTACGCCTATGATCAATTTAGGAAACTATTTTTACCCCCCTTAATACTGAGCTGTTCTTTATTATCTATCCATTCTCTATTCCTACCTTACTGAGGAAGCGAACAGTCCCTCCTGTTGGAAGTCGCTGGACTCTGTACCTTGCAATACAATCCTGCCGGTATTAGCATCATGAAACAGTACTTTGGCCGCCTGAATAGCTACTACCCTCCTTATAAAACTAACGTTTCATGCGTGTTTCACTCGCGTGTGGGAGAGCCAATACTAATGCGGGCCCCCACTTTCTTTACGATCGGCATTACTTCAATAATGCCTTCAGTGTTCGTGGTTTATGGGTAATAGTGACTATTTACCATTAGGTAGCTCGTCTGCTCGTTTGTTGAATTGTTACATTAAAAAAACTATCCCTGTATAGCGGTTTACCCCTTTAAGGATGCTTACGCCTAAGTTTGGAAATCTGACTCTAAAAGATTATTTTCATATCCGCCTATATTATTTAACTGCCCAATATTCTAGATAGATAAAATTGAAATATGCCCATATACTAGTATAATATTTGGTTTCAACATAGCCACGAAAAGTTTTAGTGACCAATTTAGCGACCCATTTAATTTTTTAAAGGATTTATTCATTATCCATTTATTTTTTAGAAAGTGGAAATGATGATGCTAAAGTAGAAGTGATAAAATGTTGAACGCAATAACTTATAAAAGCTCTAACTCGTTTCTGGAAGACTCCCGTCGTAAGTAGGCGGGAACACCGATGCGAACATTATTGGGCACGGGTGATTAGAGAAGCGGATCATATTCCATATTCACGTTTGTCGACAGATAGAAACGTTGTTGTCTATTGTTGTCTATAATGATTTATAGTCTATGGAAAAACCATCCAACTACAACCATCCAAACTAATCCATTTTATTTCCTATTTATCGTGGCGAACATTTAGTGCAACAAACCTTAGTCATTATCGAGTCCAAGCGGACTAATTTGTCGTTTTAATCGATATTCTATCGGTAGTATCGAAAGAAGGGTAGTGCACGAGGGAAGTATAAGAAGTGAATTCAGAAGCTTCAAGAGTGTAACACTGTTAGAAGTTTGCGCGGTGTCAATTAGCTAATTCCAGAGACATTGTAACTTAGAAGGTCTCGGTGACTATCTTCATGTAATGACTGCCCAAGTAAACAGTCTGCTTTATCGCTAGGTACTGACTCCATTTTGTTCCCGGGACATAAATCTTTTCCCACGTAATATTTTACGTAGGTATTTTGGATTGGAAATTTTTACCAACTACATAGTATTAGATAAAAGTATATATACATACTATCAACAAATATAAATAAATATACAATAAATGAATATTCATAGTAAATTATTAAAAGTTCACACCACCGCACTAGGACTCCCTGTTGCGGGTAAGATGGACGTACACAAATATGACATCACAAACACCCACGACCCGAGAACAAATGTTTATCTATCACCTAAATGTCTACCCCGGCCGGGAATCGAACCCGGGACCTTTCAGTCGGCAGACAGGGTCACTACCGGACTGGGCTATGGATTCGTCTAACCCCGTGACTGTGTTTCTTATCCACAGCTAACGAATGAAATAGGAAAAAATGTTCCCTAAAGCAATAAGTGAATCTAACATATTTCTATTAAATGCTCAGTAAAAAAAAATTTTCGTGTACAGATGATATTTGTAAAGATAAAACATAGGTGTTCTGAAGCCAGAGCAAGTCAACTGTATTATATTTATTATATTATTTATTATCGACTGTGTCCTGACAATTTTTTTTACTCTACAAACAATTATTTACCTGATATGTAAATCGTTTTCCCAAGTTAGTTCATCTTCCGGCTGCTCTGATGATGCGGTCAGATTCCCTCTGACTGACAAAAATGTCACTATGGAGGACTGGAGGCGTATTGGAGTTCCTTGAACACAGTATATACTAAAATCAGGAATCATTTTGCGATGGTTAATGTAATAAATATATGTATAATCATTTGTGTATATTGGACGACTTGAACGAATTAAAAAAGAAAGAAAGAAAGTAGGAGATAAGGAAATAAGGAAAGAAGGAAAGAAAGAAGGAAGGAAAGAAAGGAAAAAAGAAAGAAGGAAAGAAAGAAGGAAGGAAGAAAGGAAGGAAAGAAGGAAGGAAAGAAGGAAGGAAAGAAGGAAGGAAAGAAGGAAGGAAAGAAGGAAGGAAATAGGAAAGGAAAGAAGGAAGGAAATAAGGAAGGAAATAAGGAAGGAAAGAAGGAAGGAAAGAAGGAAGGAAGGAAATAAGGAAGGAAAGAAGGAAAGAAAGAAGGAAGGAAGGAAGGAAGGAAGGAAGGAAAGAAAGAAGGAAGGAAGGAAGGAAATTAGGAAGGAAAGAAGGAAAGAAAGAAGGAAGGAAGGAAGGAAAGAAAGAAGGAAGGAAGGAAGGAAAAAAGAAAGAAGGAAGAAAAGAAAGGAAAAAGAAAGAAGGAAAGAAGGAAGGAAATAGGGAAGGAAAGAAGGGAGGAAAGAAGGAAGGAAAGAAGGAAGGAAAGAAGGAAGGAAAGAAGGAAGGAAAGAAGGAAGGAAAGAAGGAAGGAAAGAAGGAAGGAAAGAAGGAAAGAAAGAAGGAAGGAAGGAAGGAAGGAAGGAAAGGAGGAAGGAAGGAAAGGAGGAAAGAAGGAAGGAAAGAAGGAAGGAAAGAAGGAAGGAAAGAAAGAAGGAAATAAGGAAGGAAAGAAGGAAAGACAGAAGGAAGGAAAGAAAGGAAAAAAGAAAGAAGGAAAGAAAGAAGGAAGGAAAGAAAGGAAAAAGAAAGAAGGAAGGAAATTGGGAAGGAAAGAAGGAAGGAAATTGGGAAGGAAAGAAGGAAGGAAAGAAGGAAGGAAATAAGGAAGGAAAGAAGGAAGGAAGGAAGGAAGGAAGGAAGGAAGGAAGGAAGGAAGGAAGGAAGGAAGGAAGGAAGGAAGGAAGGAAGGAAGGAAGGAAGGAAGTAAGGAAGGAAAGAAAGAAAGAAAGAAAGAAAGAAAGAAAGAAAGAAAGATTTTTATTCAACTTGAACTTAGTTGAATAAACGACAATTTCAATGAAACTTCAAAGCAAAATCAAAGTTGTAATAAACATAAATCAAAATGTTAAGCAAAATATTTATTGTTACTGCAGCAATGGATGGGAAAATGTACGTCGTGTCATTACTTTGCTGGTTACTATGTTTACGCAATATACTTATAATATTGTTTGTTGTTGTCATCAACTTATCAATATGTCGTCGCTTTGGACGTGAAACAGTTAGAAGATGTTTTGAGACAATGACCAATTCAATGGTACGGGTAAACAAGAAATTAAGAATTTGACAATACCATCCAAACTGTTTGTGTGCGTGTGGGTGTGAGTAAGCGATTTGGTTCTGAGATAACTTACCTAATTCACTTGGAACGTTTACGTCCATCTGGACTGGATAATACACGAGCTGCTGATTAATATGACTCCCGAGTCTCAGAAAATCTATTATAGATTTTGTTCCTGGAATTGATAAATTTGTGTCAATTGTAAGGAACATTCATCTACTTGACTGTACAAATTTATATACACCTAGCCAACAAAATCGAGACGCGTTCCCAAATCTCTAACAGCGATTGAGGAAAAAACTGAGGGTATCCGCATTTTATTATTACTGGCACAGACCACCCATATCATTACCTTAAATTTTGTTTCGATATTACATTGTAACATAAAGATAAGTAACTTTAAATGATAAATGTAGATGGCGTCAGATTTTCTTCTAGAAGTTAAAATAGTTTCTGCGTCACAGTAGCGCGACGTTACCCAGATTACTGTAAAAGAAAACTCTCACTGTCATCATCGGCCCAGCTCTCGAAGTTCGTCTGATTGATGTGCGTCGCGTACACTGTCTTATCGTGAATTTTGATCACGATGTCTATATGGATCTGTACAGAAAAAAAAATCAATTCATATAAAATACACAATCCATTTTGATGATCATTTTTGTTCACAGAGAAAGAAATCTATACCCAATCCATTTTGCAATCAAAGGGCGGTATACAAAATGAATGATAATATTTGTTAATAGAGTTATATTGTTAATACATATTATAATCTTAAACTAATATCATCGCGAACATTATATATTTTTGTTACGTTTCTTTATAGATTTAGTACACTGCTACCATTATGTAAAGTATAAATTCTAGTCTGTATTCTATAGAAAGGACGCCTTAACAAGTTCGTTGCTTTCGCGATAAGGTCACCTATTTTATACCGTACCTTATCTTTTGAATCACTATACATACATTGTCAGACTTGGTGTGCAAATCTATCTATCTATATACACATAAAAATTTAACTGATCGCTTTCTGTACAAGAACGATATATGAGAAAAACTACTATTAGAGGGCTTTATTATCGCAATATGTCTGTGCGTTTGTTCGCGCTAATTTAAAAAAAACTGCTCAACCGATTTCGTTCTGGTTTTCACTGATGCATTGCAGGAAGCATCACTTAATACTTAAAGTTCGATTCATTGCATTCCATTCATAAATAAAAAAGTTATAAATTAATATTGTACGTTGTAATTCATAGAGATAAAAAAACCCAGTCTTAAAACATTACAGGTGCTAATAGGTGCTATAGGTGCTCTAAGCGTAAGGCGTAATTTTACTGAAGTGAGGGCAGTTTTCTAGTAAAGAATATCTTTATTTAAAATTTTACACATTGTGTATTTTTTTCCACTATTGTATGATAATGTCCTCCCATTCTCAATTTATTCATAGTTAAACAAATGACAGGTAAGCAGATAATAATGAAAATACCATTTACTTTCAAAATGGTTAATTTCTTGTCTTCTAACATTATTTCTCGACTTTCCTCCATTCAGTGTACTTCAAATCTCTTACCGTATTTGGATGTAGTAAAAATCCAGGAATAGTTGCTTTCCATCCTTTCCCTCGGAACATGGTCTCGGAAGTCTTCAAGTTCCAGACTTTGAGTTTCTGCAGCAGCTGGATGAGAGGTTGTGCGTTCATCCCCTTGTGGTTTTCGTTCTGCAGGTTCTTGTAGATGTTGGATGACACCCCCTCTGCTATGATGTATATCTGAGTGGAAAAATTCAATCAATGATTATTTTGAGGGTGCAATGATTAATAACAATGATTTTAATTCAAAAATTAAAACACGCTTTGATGTTGGTTTTTCCTTTATTAAAAACCTATGTACATTTAAACAAATTACTTTGTATAGCCAAATTCTGTAAGAAACAAAAAAAAATTACTTTTACTACGTAGCAATTTGATTCATTTTCGTTGTTGAAATGACGATTAGTGAATACGATATTCTGCACTCGACTTAGGATATTCTGCGAGTCAAAAGCGATATTGAAAGGTAACAATAATAAATTATAGATATAAATCAAACGAAAAAATAGAAAACAAATAAAGGTGTTACCGTAAACAGCTGCGCGAATAAAAAATAAAAAAGACATTGAATTCGAAATCAACATAGTTACAGTACTTTCTCGATAAACTCATGCACATAGCGTTTTGGTCGTATTGTAATTTTCTGAAAGGTGCCGTTTTGCGAAGACAGCGAAAGAAGTTTCTCAGCACATCTTTTATATCCGAATATAATAATGATTACTAAGTGGATCTACCTTCCTTGCACTGGTAACAGCATTATTATTTCCAGCTGTTTGGGTTCAACAGTTAATTATTATACATATATACACTTTTATATACAGCCTTTGTCCATCAGGAATAATGTACCTTTCAAATGGTGAAAGAATTTTTCAAATAGGTGTCGCGGTTTCGGAGACTACCCTCCGCGTACACACAAACTCACAAAATTCGCACTCTCACTCTCTCCTTATAACCGATTTGGCGCAAATTCAGTTGACGCGTATTCTTTACATATAATAAAATTCTAACTGATCGTTTTCTGTACATGAACGATTAATGAGAAAAAATATTATTAGGAGCCTTTAATAACGCAATAGAACACAAAACAATAGTCGTTACAATTTTTGTCTGGTTGTCTGTGCGTTTGTTCGCCCTAATCTCAGAAACGGCTTAATCGATTAGGTTCTGGTTGTCACTGATGTATTGCAGGAAACATCACTTAATACTTAAAGTTTGTATTGTATTGTGTATATGTTTGTATTGTGTATGTAGTTTTTCTGAAACGAGGGCAGTTTGCTAGTATTATAATATAGGTAATACCTGTACCTATAAGCTGTACTTTCACCTGTAACTTAAAATCTCACATTTTCACGGTGCACTTTACTGAACAATGGACCAGGCTATATTTCCAGCTCCCCCTGATCCCTCTTCTTATCGCTAGATAATCTTATTCACTAAAACTCACCGCAGCCTGGTAAGGCCTCTTCCCCCCAGTGGACAGTTTAACGGCAGCCATCGCGGGCATAGGCCCACTGGCTTCTCCGACGCTCAGGAGTTGCAGTGACGCCGCCCCAAATTCCTCTCCAGACGTTAAAATGTAATTATTCGTGGCCCAGTAGCTCGAGCCTGCGTCCTTCACTTGGTTCGAGACGAACGGCACATAGTATGACCTGGAATTGTTTGGGGAAACATTAACAAAGTACCACCCCTATGTAGCGCCCTCGAGTACGCGATTATACGAGGGAGTGTTCAAATATAAGTAATATTTGTCATCCCTTCGGGCATTTTACATATTCCTGAGTTATACTCTTATGCTAATAATATGATATGGATGAGGACCTATATTTTCTGTATCGTGAAATTGTACCCTAGGGAGCTCCTACGGAAGATAAATTTTTATCAAGATAAATATTATACACAAGTTCCGTAAACGTAATATTTCTATCCCGATGACAATAATCGGGTCTTCTTTCAAAATGCTAAAGAATTATGCTACTAAGATAACCGAGCATAAGAATCCCCTGATGGTCAATGATCACCGCCATGTAGGCATTTGTAAGGAATTCACCAACCACGTATTATGAGACTAAGGTATGGATCAGTTTTTTACAAGATCCTGTCAAAATACAAGCAAACTACCCTCGCTCCGCTTCAAAAACTACCTCGCGCTTAGAAATAGGATGTGCATTGTTTTAGGACTGGCTTTTACACGTTCTGCGAATTAGAAATACATATATTTATGAAGGACTTTTTTTATTTTAACTGGTGCTTCCTGTATTGGTGAAAATCGTAACGAAATGGGATAAGCCGTTTCTGAGATTAATGCGCACTGACATACAAACAAACAAACAGACAAAAATTCTAACAACTATTGTTTTGGTTTCTATTGCGTTAATAAAGACCCCTCATATATCCTTAATGTCCAGAAAGCGATCAGTTAGAACTTTATTATACTTATAAATAATAATGATGAAAAAATAGATGATACAAAATTCATCAAAGACATACACAGTCCTGTATCCTGCGTAAACCTTATTGATCTCCAGGCTCTTGATGGTGCTGTACCAGAACCTCTTGAGTTGGTTACTGGAGGAGCTCTGGATGAAGTTGTGGATGAACAGGAAGTCCGTGGCGCGGATGTCGGAGCTGAGCAGGGCGTGCAGCGCCGCGATCCTCAGCTGGATGTGTTCCGATTCGTCGGTCAGGATGGGCAGCGATGTTTCAAGGATCTGATGACATAAGGAGGTCATAGTTACAATTAAATCTAGTATGTCATTAGAGCTTCATATCTCTTATCTATCATATCTTCTTAGCTTCATATCGCTATCAAATTCCATATATGCATTTTTTTAATTTTAGTTTTTTGCACTTAAAATAATTTTCCTTAATTGTGTTATCAATAAAAACCTTTTTGTTGTATATCCAAACTGGAAACGAGTTTAAATAATTCAATGTGTTTTGACTGTTTAATTATTTGACTCGTTTCCAGTTTGAACTATCAGTTAAAAAAAATTAACTAAACAATATTTTTTTATACATTTCTTTTTTAAGGTTAGTCAAAGTATGATTAAAGAGATAGATATAAAAGTTATATTCCATTAACTGTTTACTATTCATTTATTTATTCTTTATACTACTACTACTAGGACCTTACTTATGTATCAGAACAAATATCAGACTTGATACTAGAAGCATTCACCCCAAATCAACCTTTGAACAGTGGGATATAAACGAAGGCGGTTTAAAAACATAACATTGTAAGTGTTGATATTTAATGATAAGGACAAAAAAACATGATATGATCACGATACACATGATATGATGTTGATATTTAATGATACAGACAAAGAAAACATGATATGATCACGATACACGTGATATGATGATAATGGAGAAGGGGGAGCTCTAATTAAATTTATTCAGGGGTAAGGACATGCTTGATGGCCAGGAATTCTAGCAGTCTTTCCTAAACCACTGGTGAGGCTAATGTCCTTCTTATATTTTATTGAACTCTATACCATCTAATTTACTCCTAATTTGCTTGCTACCATACTTTTTTTTTTTTTTTTTTTTCGCAGGGG
>PDGT01000079.1:828585-855064 GCA_003671415.1 Megathymus violae | reverse complement strand
CCTCGTCGGACTCGGTGCGGGTCACCAGGGACTCCAGCACCTCCCTGATGGACCCGGCGGCCCTCCTAATTTTTGCGGCGTACCCTCCCCTGAGGCTTACAGATTTGCCGGTTAGGCTGAGGATCAAGTTAATGTTTGCCTCCGACGCCACCATCAACTCCTCGGCCCCCCGCCTGTCCACGTTATCTAGTACGATGGGGACCTCCTCCGTCGGATCCCCCACCTCCTTCTGCTTGGAGAAGGCCCTCCTTTGAAGGGCTGCCTCAAAACCGTCCTCGCGGTCACGCTCCACGCGCTCCCGCAGAGCAGCCCTGGCGCTGGTCAGCGTGTGCGCTTTCCCCCGCTTGGCTGCTGACCGCGGTTTGGAGTTTGCGGCCACACCTGCCTCCGTCTCCGTGGCGGAGTCTTCCGGCCCCCCGGAGTATAGACGTTTCCTCCCCAGGTCCGTTTCAGACAAGGAGGTAATGGAGATGTCCTCCAGAACCTCTGTAACTCCATCCGGTTGGCCCTGAGAAGGGCCGTTGGGGTGGCCCTGAGAAGGGCCTTTGGCAGCTGCATTCTTACTCCGCGTGATCATTTCAACACAATTAGTCACAAAGACAAAACACTCTAAAACCTAAGTTTAGCTTATAGCGTTTGGTCACCTGCCTGCCACCTGCGTTACCGGGGTCAGGACAGGGTCCAGGGGAGACGAACGAGGACGTAGCTATAAACACTTGGGGACTCCCCCTTGCTACCATACTACTTTTACCATCACCTATGAAAGGTTCTTAATAAGCCCAGTGTCAGTGTTAGAGAGCGAGTTAATGAGCTGGTTCTTTGCTTCTACCTAAGCCAATATCATCAACGCGTATATATAAAAATATTGGTCTACTCACACTATAACCCCTCAAATTGTACCCGCACGCCAGTAAAGCCCACAGCCTTTCGTGTCTGTTTCTGGAAACGTCCGAATAAATCGTCCGTATGTACGACTCGGGTATGTAGCCAAGACTGCAGAATCCTTGGAGCCAGACCATCCTGTCCAAATATTGAGGACAATCTGGAATGACGACGTATTGAGAACTTGAGAAATTCAGCTGTGGAACTCTGTGATAAAAAAGATGTGAGAATACGATAGGATCAATAGTTTCACCAGACTTATGGCCCTATATGCTTTAAGTAGATAGCAGATCCTGTGAAGATTCCGTGCAAATGATCACCAATAGATTAAAGCTGACACATTGGCACTGAGATCAATTCAAACACATTTGTATCAAATCATTGACAATGGATTAAACGAACTCTTTTCCAATCAATAAAAAATAGAAATTCAGTCACGATTCGTTTAAGAATGTTTGGTGAACATGGATCAAACATGTAATTTAATCGCAGTTTGGGTGCCTCCTATTCAGAATAATAATTAAAATTACTGCATATTGCCATACGGCCGATTTCAATATCCCATCTAGCTCTCACTGCTAGTTAAAAATAGTTTCAATGAACAAACATAAATGTACATTTATACCCTTAATTGATATGTGGCCATGAGCGTTTGTCGTGTTAGGAAGAAAGGATATACGAGTATAAGTTCTGACCAATAATACAGACCGTTAACGGTAAAGGATATATAGGTGTCGAAACCGGCCGTAAGTTGCTTACATCACTTTCTGAGGATATTTACCATTAAAACTGTAGTCACTTGATTCCTTTATTTAATAATTACTTATTACACACCAACCAATATATGCATGAGTGCTGAACACAAGATGACAACTCTTTCCTTTTTTTACTATCCGCTGTCTAACAAAAACCGTATCATCCGCGACCGCAATTGGAGTGTACGTAGTATTTACTCTAGCTATCTGTACTATACGAATGGCTGGTAATATTTATTTCGTCGGTTTGTTTGCTGTAACTATATGTTCTGAATATTATGTAATACTGTTGCAATGTGCAGTGGTCATGCTGCAAAACAAATTCATCAGTTCTTGCATGTCGTTACCTACCATTGTACATCCTGAAATACTTCACAACTATGTTATCGAAGTAGTCCTGTTTGACTTTAGACAATTCCATGGTCTTTGAGGCCAATGTCGCGAACGTTAGTATGCCAGCGTGTCTGATCTCCGCAGGAAAGTCCAACCCCAGCTTGTTGAATACTTCCAAATCCTCAAGCAGATTCTGGCTGAAATTCGCTACGTTAAACGGTAGCTTTCTTATCAGGGAGAGAATCGTGGCATCTTCCATTTTCTCCTGCACAATATAAGCGTAATTTTAAATGCACAACTATCCTTTTGTACGTGAGAGCATGAAAAATAAAATAACTTTTAAGAATAACATTTCGACTGAACTCTCAATTTTTTAAGAGCTCAGTTTTTAAGGGTCAATTTTTGAAGGATCTAAAATCATGCGACATAAGATAAATATCACTGTATGTAACGAGAAAGCATCAGATAATGAGTTTTTAGGTAATAATGTGGTTGCACTTCTGCCTGCCATTTAATTTAATCAAATGATAACAACCTTTAATTAACGGTCTCCCTTCAAAGCTGAGAAAGCCCAAAGCATACTCATTGACACTGCTTCAGTATAGGTAGAGGAATGAACGACCAACCCAAGGGTCGAACGTTGGTCACCCAAAGCCTACCGTAAGGCTTAAGGATTGTTTACTAATATCAAAAACCAGGACCAAATGTTACGTTCTGCAATTTGACTCAAGAAAGCGTTCAAGGAATTTTGCAGCAAACACCCAAAAAGTTAAGTTAAATGAAAAAGTACATAAAACTTTTCTCACCCTCTCTTCCACCACAAGATACTTGATAAACCTGGGGCACGCATCACTTCTCCCGTGAGGAAGAACTTCCAAAAAGATGTTCCTAGCCGTCTCCTGGTCGTAACTGGTTCCAAGAGCTAGTTCTGCGAATAGTTGCCTAAGAGAATCGTAGCTAAGCTGTGATATTGTGCTGTAATGACCAAAAGCTATACTTTAGTTACATGCTGATGTGGACAACTCCTTTTAGGGATCGATAAACATTACTGATGGCAAATAGCATCAGATGGAAATATCTCCTTTACCAACTATCAATAAAAAACGTTTACACATTCACATCCCCGCACTAGGATCCCCTGTGTTGCGGGTGGTATGGACATACACAAAAATGACGCTACATATACCCATGACCCGAGAACAAACATTTATCCTACCCGGGACCCTTAGCTCGGCAGGCACGGTCACTACAAAATGGGCTATGGGGTCGTCAATGTTGTCCGGATAGGTCTTGTTCATCTGCAGTACGTTGTAAACGCCGGTATTATTCCCACAATGCTATAACGTGATGTCTTCCAATATTACAAATTAGGAAAAAACTAAAAAATATATATTTCTTTTATGTTTATATATACTATTATATTGATAGCATACATGCATATTTTAATAAATTTATATATGTGTACAAACTTACTTAAGCAAATTAACAAAATCCAAACTGTGGATAAGAGATTCGTTCTTCACTATATTGTCAGCATCGATCCCTTTTCTTGCGATTTTCAAAAGAATCTGGAACGTTAATCGAAGGTGTAGTATGAATCAAAAGTATCTGTTACAAGAATCAAAAGTATTTGTAACCTAAACCAAAAGCATCTGTAACATAGCCTAAAGTATTTGTAATGAGAATCAAATATATGTATTTGTAACGTGTATTAAGAAAACTATGAATTGCCAACATATTATAATTCAGTCTGTTTCATATCACAAAAATAGTAGCAATAAATATCAAAATCGGCATATTCAAGTGGTTTTAGAGCCATCACTTAGTTGACTACTTGAGTCTGAACGTGTCTAAACTTGTTTGAACCTGTCTGAACTTGAATCGACAGTTTTATTTGCTCCGCCCGGATTTACTTGAATTCATTAGAATTCACTTGTGTAGTGGAGACGCAGCCTGAATGTGTCAGCATTGCCACGTTGCCCAATATACTATCCGATGTACTGATATTGGTAGGGATAACACGTTATGACAACCCTGTGACCTTGTCGTTTATCTTGCCAGTCGAGAGAATTTTTTTTGCATATAAAACCCGGAACATCTGCTTTGGGGGTATGAGTGTTAGACTTTTGGATTTCATTGGTTCCTACCTCGTAAGTCTGATTCGCTAAAGCTCCTTGAGGAACGGTGCGAATGCCGTTAGTGGGATCCGTGTAGTCACTAGCAGAGTACTGGACGCTCGTCTGTATTAAATTCAACTTCTCACCGCTTCCAGATGGCGTGTCAGCGTCGTGGTATAGAGACAATCTAGAAGTAACTTCATTATGAACCATAGAACTAAGGACAGTACAGTTCGTCTACGAGCAAATATACTAAGATAGAAATATGTATAGAAAAGATAAGAAAGAGATATAAATAAAAGAAACAAAATGTTAATAGTTAAGAGGTTTAGAGAAAGCAGACTCTTCGAAATTCCCAGGAATATTTGCTTTTTTTATTTCGTCGACTTACACAGATATTCGGATACGGATGAATGCCTTATCAGACTATAAATAGATCACGACTAACTCTATTAGCGTTAAGAAACAGCTTGAAACCTTAACTATATTTATTTACTTTGTTTTTATCATTATTTTGTGACAACCCTGCACAAATGACGTAACGTCTAGTCGGTGTCGGCTTTTCTTCCCACTTCAAAGGCGTGTACCACAGTTAGTTGTTACGTGATACAAATAGAATCTTGAAATAATATTAAGGGCTTTTTAAATGTTTAAATAGGAATTAATTTCGGATTATTAATTTACGAGCAATTCGGGATACTGTAATTAAGACAGTGATAGTTTAGAGCAGGGATTCTCAATATGATCGATATCGAACTCTGGGGTTCGAAATCGGTTCCCTAGGGTTGACACAAACGAAAACTGAGTTTGGGGGTTGACGATGTCTAAAAATCGACCGTATTAATTAACAAAAGTTCTTATTTGAAACTTTCAAGATAAGTTTTGTAACGTGTTTTGTTTTTCTTAACTAATTTTGGGGGTTGATGAGGTCTAAAAATCGACCTAGTAATGTTACGTGTTTTTTTAGGTTTCAATAAAAATGTGTATGGTGGTAGATTTTTAAAGTAATTTGGCTAAGGGATTCTGAGGTACCACTTAATTTTGGAAAAGGGATCTCTTACCCAAAATAGTTTGGGATTCCCTCGTCTAGAGTGTCGACCATGACCATCGCATGGGTGACTAGCATCACGAATCAATTATCACTTTCTTCGGTGAAGGAAAACATCATGAAGAAACCACACACCTAAGAGCACTGTATAACTTTTTCTGAGGTACGTGAAGTCCGCCAAACCTCACTGGGCCAGCGTGACGGGGTGTGGCCTTAAAGCTGATTGTGAGAGGACCATGACGGGCTGTAATGATGATAAATTACTAACAGAAATATACACGCATACGCACTCTGAAGACACGGTCAAGATATGATCGTTGACCCTGTACTGGAAGTTCCCCTTGAGATTCAAGCTGGAAAGCCCATTGGCGTCCAGCTCATACACGCGTTCTGCTGTCGCGATGGCGTCAGGCTACGGGAGTAAAAGTTAGATGCAATTACACTGAAGATACCTTCCTCACTTTAATATCAAAAAATGGATTTGCTGTAGATTTTGAGTACATATGTCCGTGTGCTTAATGTCAAATTATTTGAAAGTTCATCATCACGATCGATGTACATTTTGAATGTAACGGGTACTCATAAATTTGATTACGTGAGTACCCGTTACAACTTAAATATTTAAAAACAAGCTTGACGGTATCACATTCATCCAATGTAATGTTACGTCCAACAGTCCTCTTAATACCAAATCTGTAAATTACAGTCAAATACAGATCTCTTCTCCTCAGATACCGATGATAGAATACTTTTTAATCTGTCCTCAAATTTCCATCAAAGTCATGGTACAAACGACCAGCTCGTCTCCCTAGTTAACTGTGAACCATAAGATACTACCACCTGAAACTTATTGACCTACCACGCCCCGCCCAAAATCAGCGCTCCAAGGCACAGAACTCCAACTGTGCTCAGTGCTGGAAGACGACATCTGCAACGTGCTGTACTTCTTTATCGTGTTGTCTTTACCCGTGTACACCATGACGCAGCTGGCATATAGACATGGCTGAAAGAAAAATGTATGACAGGTAAAGGGTGATCGGAAAAAGATTTGGCCCGGATTTCGAACGTCCTGGGGCTATATACACTGTTGACTTAAGGAAAACACTAATAGTCGAAGGAAACCAGAAATACCAACTAGGTACTATAGAATAATCTGAAGAAGATTTGGCCTGGATTTAAACCTGGTACCAAATTAACTGATGAACTATGGAAAGCATTATGAATTCGGTGTAACAAAACGTTTGGACTCATGCAATGAAGTGGTAATTAACTGATATTTTTATACCTAAGTAAATCACGGTACATTCGTTTAGCATAACGATGAAGTAAATTCTATTAATTTCCAGAATACCATAAGACTGAAGTATACACTAAAATCACTTTTTTCACAAGGCCACAGTTTTAACAATGTCTCAATCGTTAACTTAGTTTATGCTCATATAGTAACGCATATATGTTAGCAACTGACCAACTAGCAGACGGGCCATGTGATGGTGAGTGGTCACCGCCGCCCTAGAACATTTGCGACGGACGAAAGACCGCAAAAAAAAGCAATAAACCCACTTTTTACCAACTTTAACATTCTCCAACACTGCAGTGTGTCTTACAATTTAAGGTTGAAGGAGGTTGGTAGCTAGCCAGGCAGGGAGAAATCTTTATCATTATTCTCTAGTACCACCAGGAGTGATTGAGTGGCCAATGCCCAGCGACCTCCGCCAAAATTGCAACTTCCGTTGTTCAGGAGAACACACCACGAGTAGAAGATATTGACACCTATAGGAGTAGCCCTTTCCGTGCCTAACCTGTAAAATATGGTATAGTCCGCAAAAAAGGCACTTTACCGCACGAAACTAAGCATCATTACGATCCATGACTGTCTCTCTGCTGGTTTTGTCTCTCCTCTTACAATGTTAAGGTCTAAGCTGTTAGGTCCACGACGCTTGCCAAGTGTTGATTGGAAGACTTTACACACCTTAGAAAACAATATGGAGACCTACAGTGATATGGTATGCAGGTTTTCCCACGATATTATCCTTCACCAAATCAAGTGGTAATTAGTTTATATTCCGTATAGGTGGCCAACGTTCTAATCATTAACTCTTAATACTTAAGTTAAACACAATATTCATTTTACCAAAAAATAGGACCACGCCGAAGACATTTTCATATATCTTGTATACGGTGTGACTCATACCTCAATTACGTCATTGCTGGAATTTATTTATGGTTATAAAATATACCTCCGTAGTAGTATAAGATCCGCTTTCTTTCTTGAGCTGGAAGTTAATGGACAACGCCCTCTTCACGTTGGTAGACCAAGTAGGCTCTGTGCCTACATATAAAGCACTTATGTGCCCGTTTTCCTGAAAAATACGAAACAGTAGTAACTTATTTTATTAGGCATGTGTCTGCGTAGACTGTGTATCTTAAATTATATGAGGAGTTCCTTTTGCGGTTTCTTCTCCGCAATGTTCAAGCACCTTTTTGTAACTGTACTAGTAGAAGCAAAAAATACCTAAATGATTTTGAATTTGAGCATCACGGAAGAAAATTTGGTTATTTGAAATTGCCTTATAGGAAGAGTTTCTCGAAGGACAGAGCTTCATTGATTATCAGAGTTTTGACACATAGTTGATTACACAGAGGCCTGCCCGAAACACTTGCATGTATTTTTTATGTAAGTGACCAGTGCTGCCCACGGATGTTTCGAGATGGAAGCGGAAATAGTACATTTCTATACAAGTGCGGTTTTTTTTACATAGAATAAATTAATCCTTGACAACAATCCCACCTGATGGTAAGTGGTGATGAAGTCTAAGATGGTGAACGCACAAACTTATACTAGCCTATTCACTCTCCTCTTGAAGACTCCCACACCGTATGTAACCGGGAACACCGACGCGGCCAAGTTATTCCAAGTAAATAAGTATGTTATTTCTTCATGAATGTCAGTTTGTTGACCCTAACAATAGGTACGAGTGGAAATGACAATTCCGCACGTGCATCGAACGAGGATTTTTTTATAACTTTTTCGAAAAAAATTAATCTGATTTCGAGGGAGTGTTTTTTTTAGAGGACATAGCATGACGTTTCTTTCAGAAAATTCAATGACAATAAAGTATTTAAATTCAAAATATTTTGTATTGCATTATACGTATTTCATTAAGAACATACTTATTTATTAAAATACTAAATACATTTTAAATTTAATTCATCTATTAATAGTATTGACGCTGTAAATAGTCACTTCATACCAAAAAATGCACTGAAATTTTTTTAATTAAAAATAAAAATCTCCTTCATGTATTTGGAGGTTATATGAAAAAGGTAAACAAAAAAGCACTAGTGCGGAAAAGAATAACATTCCGCAAGCTAAATAAACGTGGAAGTCTATTTTTTGATTAAATGTAATAAAAAATATATTTCAATATAATATGTATCATAAAGAGTCGATATTAGCTTTGAATGTAATATCTAATTAAAAGATGTTTTTGGGCGTCTGAACAACATCTAATGCAAGTCAATCCTCCACACCATAAACTGAAGAACTGGTAGAAGATATATTATATTATTGGTTATTAATATACTAATAATATAAAATAACAGTCTTAGTATTATTTAGTCGGGGATAAAATTTCAATTTGCGTATATAATATAGTTATTTTTTTAATAAATTAGTCTACTGCTCTTAATACTGCTTTTCTGTTGCGGGATGCTGGAAGAGATTTCGTTGCGAGTTAAATAATTCCCTTGTATTCGGTTCCCTTGCTAACTTACAGCTTATGATCTCTGCGCATACATGGTTAAATAAAATATTACCTGATAATCTACTTCCCAAGGCTGCGTCAGATGAACTGTAGCCTCGCTAGACTGGACTGATGAATACCCATAGTTCTTGCTGAATACTGATGCCTGGAATATGTAATGTTTAAGTAGATCGATTTTAGGCAGACAAATACAGAGGTACCCTCATGTAAGAAGATTGCTTTGAAGTAGCTGAATTTTGTTTTAGTCGTATTTAGAAAATTGTAAGGCTGTTTTACTATAAGACCAAAACGCGATTCGCAATTGTAATGTTATATTAAAATAATAATTATCCTAATAATGATTTATTAATTTAGAAATAATTGTTTCTCCAGAACATGTTACTTTTATGAAAATTATGAGATCTTGGTATTAACTAATCCAAGAGTTTTATGGGCGATTCAAACCCCACTTTTTAATGGAAAGCGAGTGACTCCGAGCAGTGGGATCAAGCCGGGGTTGTAGACCATTGTTCTTTATAATATTAATGCACGATAAGATGTACACTATCATTTGACAGTTTTATTGTGATCAATGTAACGCCATGTTGTAAGCTCTTCTAAGCACAAAATTGTGTTTTAACGCCATCTTGTAAGCTCTTTATGCACAAAATTGTGTTTTTGTACTAATCTCTAAGGCAACTACAGAACGATACGATCAACAAAATGGCGGAAACAAAGAACCAATAAAAAAGTATACGTGATAGCTATACCAATATTTGAAGTTCGAAATGTAAAATTTTTATTGTAACATTATTTTATATTTATTACAAATTCAAATATTTTAAACAATATGGCATTATACAGTCTAAGACTAAAAAATAGATTTATTGAAAATTTAATAAATGATAAAAACTTCTCACACTTAAATTTTCAAGCTTGAATCTCACTCGCGTGTAGTTGTCATAGACCAAGACGAGTAATCGACCTTCTAAAGTCCAATAGGATTCGCTCTCTTTTGGCGCTAAAAGACCAGTAGAGATGTTGGTCTTCAAGAAGTAGCTGTACTGCTTCAGCTCCGGAAAGAGAACCTGAAGGCCTGATGTGCTAACGAAGGAGAGACCTGCAATATGTCAATATAAGAAAAATAAACTTTCCATAATTTCCTTTTAAGACTACAACACTAATTACCGTCGGGTGGAATTGCAGTCAAGTATTTGCCAGGGATGCTATGGAGCTTCATACCCGAAATAACCGAAACTTTTGGATTTCCGAAATAAACATTATGTCTGAAATAATAACCGAACCCGTTTCAAAAGTTTCTTATAATTTCGGATAGGAGCAGAGATTGAATGAGACACGTTATGACAAGTTTCCGCCGGCCGAGCCGACACACTGGCCGCATCGCTCTTACTTTTAGACAGTTTTTATTATTTAATTTTCATGTATTTTTTCTATGACTATATAATATATAACACCAAATAATGCCTAGAAACAGAATCAAACTGTTACCTAGGAAATACATTATATTTTTTCCAAGTCCTAAATCATCTAATATCCGTAACTGAAATTATAATCGGAAATCCGAAATAATTTCACAACCGTAACCGTAACCGAAACCGGTAAAATATTATTCATAAATCCGTATCCACATCCAGATCCAAAAGTTTATATCCATAACATCCCTAGTATTTAACTTTGTATTAAGCATTATTAAACTTAATACAGCCAAATGTTATAATGTAATTTAGATTCAGATATTTTTCCTGAGTTTCCTATTACATTTTCAAGAACTCCAGTATTAAATAACAATTATATCAACAATCACTTTCGCCATTAACTCCTTTTTATTTTCCCCTTTCTTTCACAGAAATTTCATTCGTCAAAATATTGCCGCCTTTTTTCCACCACACTTTTTTTATCTGACCACCTTTAGTCTGAGGTCAATGTTAATTAATCAAAATGCCGTTCTATACAAACCAATAATTTGAAATATTTACATTTTTATATTAAAGCTTTCTTTCAATTAGCTTAATACAATATAATTATCGTAAAATTATTTATCTAAGGTTACAGAAATTTATTTTCTCAAAAAATATACAGTTAAATCATTTATAGAGAAAATTCCAGAGCAATTAGTAGAAAATATTTTGTGAAGCGCAAATAGCGTAGTCTAAAAAATTGCTTCTAAAAAAATTCTAACAATAATTAGAAAAAATATATTTGGAAGAATTAATTATAAAAGTATACTTATGTACGGCATAGACTTTTTTTTATTTTTTTTTGCCGACAAACGAGCAGACGAGCCACCTAAAAGTATAAGTGGTCACCGTCGCCCATGGATATCAGCAAGACCAAAGGTATCATAATGCGTTGTCAGCCAGGAAATGAGAAGAAGGTAAGAAAGAAAGACTTCATATAGATACTTTATTATTAGTCCGTATTAACCAGGTCATTTAACAAACAAAATGCCACCGACTAATTGGTGCAAAACGCTAAAGGAGAACCAACGCGAACTCAGTGACATATTAATCACGTTCACGAGCTGACGCGTTTTGCATTGACAAAATGCCGAATTAAGTGCTTAAAAAGTGCACCAATTCTGCAACTTATTGACAAGGACATGTTCGTTTATGGTTCGTTATAGTTTATAAGTGTTTTAAGAGATGGCTCTGATTATTTGGTAATTAAACAGTTAATAATTTTTGTTCTACATATTCACATCGACGATGTACGGAATGTTTTTTGTTTCTATTAACATTAAAGTGGAAAACGTACTTAACGTGAATCTATATTAATTATATTATTATTCGTAAGACTCCGATGTTCATTATCATATTAAAAAGCTCAAAGATAAAATGCAAGCCAAGAGCAAGAAGCTTCCCCACTCAGCAAATAAGCGTTGCTTGAAGCAAGCAACGGGAAAATGCTTCCAGTATCTTAAATACTACACCGCAGGGATCTAGTTTACTTTATCTATAGTTTTTTAACATTATAACATAATATATATTTGAAGTATCGATTTATTAAAAACAATTATGTATCACTAATTATAGAATATTTTTGTGTATATTTCCAACCGTCTTTTGTACTCATATTTATCTGTACCACAGCCTGTAGTCGTCGTCCGTTTAATCGTGACGTTAAAAAAAAAAGAATAATAAAAATTGTGTCATCGACATTATGAAAACTCATCAAAACGATCGAGTAAAAGCTTTAAGTGACCTCGTCGTAGGTTTCAATGAAGTGACAAACTTGTGATTTTCATGCTATTAATAGCCAATTTAAATCCTATATGTTTCTTAATTCTGATTAAAAGATCCTTATGATTAGAGCTGAAACTGCATTTTTATTTCAATAAACAAACGTAGATGCACAGTTTTCTCTATTAAATGGATATATCGCTCCGAGGATATATCACATAAGAAATAAAGTAAGATTAAGTAAGATTGGAAAAGAAATGGGCCGTTAACCAGCAGTTTGGGGATAAATAGGTTATCGAAACAGGCCGTTAGAGAACAAGCCATATATATCCTGGCTTCGTATGTGCAGTTAATTTATTATATTTATACATATAAATCATTTTCAAAAAAGTACTGTATTTCCGGATATTATGCTTAGCGTACATGCAAGTTCAAAAAATTCTCACTCTATTTTAATAATATTAGAACGCCGATATAAATTTTGAACTCTGTCTTTGTTATTTGGACTGTTATTGTAATTCTAATAATTCATTTCGGCATTGCGTTGGAATATATCATCCAATTCGTCCATGCATAGTAGTCGCACCCAAAAACTTTGTTCCCTGTTTTTATCAGACGTTTTGTATTTTTTTAATATCTGCCCCATAATCCTAAACTTTATACTTGAATAATTTTATCTCTAGATAAAAATCGCTTATTGTATTATTTTAAACAGACAGATAAAAACTGTTATATATTACGTGGTGCGATTCCTATATTAAATTACTTTCTCTTTCAAAATTGTCCATCTATTCATTTATCTGTACTATCCATAGACTATACTAAAATTATAGAGTGCGAATTTTTTTAGTCTGTGTATATGCGGAGAATAATCACCGGAACCACAGCACTATTAAAAAAATATTTGATCATTTGAAAAATAGCTTTTTCATTTTGAACCTAAAATTAGTTAATTGTTCAATCCGAACGAAATGAAGCAGGCCAATATTAGAGATATAAAATTGCAATTAAAACTCTGCAAACGTTAACAATTTACATCGAACTTACCAGCAAACAAGAGAGCGCAGTACAAAAACATTATGAATTATCTGAAACACAAACAAAAAACGCTTTGAGCATTCTTTAAAAAGCAGAGTTACACTACGAACATCCAGGTCCAAGCCAACCTGGCCTAATCATAGTGCATTCTGCTGTCTGACGAACGGGGCTTACCGCCAGGAGCAATCAGGAGTTTGATGGGCTCCATATCTGTACTAGTCAAGTCAATTGATAACATCCATTGATGGTGAAGGTGAAGTTCTTTATTTACCTGGCTAGCTACTATCCTTCTAAAGTCAACCGTGAAATGTTTTAACCCATTTCGGTGCAGAAGATTACACGTTCGAATTAATAAAGCATAAACTTTCATTTGTACACCTTATTACTTTTATCCTTCATCTGTTCTTATACTAATAAATAAAATTGGAATGTCTGTTTGTAATATTAAAATAATAGCTTTTTACTACAAGCATATGAATGTATAGAAATACGGTACATATACCAAAATAACATTTTTTACAATTTTTGTCGGTCTGTCTGTCTGTTTGTTCCGGCTAATCTATGAAACGGCTGGATCGATTTTGACGGGATTTTCATTGGCAAGTAGGTGATGTAATAAGGAGAAACTTAGGCCACTTTTATTTCTACTAAATAACTTTTTTGTTAAATTCCATGCGGACGAATTCGCGGGCACAGCTAGTTATTTAAATAAAATTAACAATGAAGAAATAGATGATGAAGAAATAGATATGCTAGCAATAAAACCATAGTTTTTTAGCTTTATCTAAAAATTTAATGTACGTATCATTTTTAAATCATCATTAACGAGTTGAACAATTGTCATGTCAGCTATCATAAATATAAAATACACTCTCTAAAACTCTGATAAAGACGTTAAATGTAAATATTTAACATGCTATTCTGACTCAAATATCAATAATGTTTAGTAAATCAACCTGATTCATTGTTAAATATCAAAAATACAAAATAATCGTTTCTACTTACGTTATGTGGTCTTTTAATTAATCTAATCTAATTAGTTTTATCACAATTACTATTAGTTAATAAACTAATTATTGTATTAACTAATTACTGTGTGTTGACGTATGACTCCCCAAACTTGTCGTGTTTAAATGATGCGATTATGCGCTGCGGTCAGCACGTAAAAGGGTGGTAAGTCGAAAATTATAAATTATTATATTACACATTTGTGTGATCGATACGCTCGTTCCTCGGTAGTGGTTGTTTGTGATATGTTAATTGTGTATGTCTAGGTCATACATAATATGGAGTCCTAATCAGAAATTTCGGTGCGTGAGCATGTATTGTGGTTCCAAATAGTAAGGTTCCAAAGTTGATACGTAAGCTACCCATTGGAACTTTTAAGCGACGCGTTAAAATACAGCTTATAGGCAAAAGATATTATGGTATAGATGAATATATTAATGACAAGGACGCCTGGAAATAATTGTGTCGAAACCAGTTCCGCACAGGTTTAAACTTTTGTAATTATCATGTGTTGTTTTAAAACATGTGCTGAGGAGTTTCTTTCGCCGTTTCTTCTCCTCAATGTTAAAGCATATTTTCGAAACGGTAGCAGATGAAAAAACTGACGTACATAAGTGTATTTACAGAATACCTATATGATTAAATGACTTTGAATTTGAATTTGAAATAGTTCATGAAAAAAAAAGGAATTTGGTAGATTCAGTTGCACCTGTCTATTTTTATTTTACTACTGTCATACACCCTAATGGATGGAGAGAGATATAATGTGTATAATAGTTATAATAGTAAGTAACTCATGAAAATTTGGACATCTAATCAGAAACGTTAAAATAAATAGTCAATTTCAACTCTTAAGGGTTATTTAATCCGTGAGGTGAATCGTTTGAAGCAAATATAAAAGTAAAAAAAACTGTCGTGATCATGTTAATAAAGGAATTAAAACAAATTTAACATTCCCTCACCTTGTCTCTGTAACTAAGTTTAGATAGAAGCAAACTGAGTACAACTGAGACATAAACTTTGTGTTTGTAGTTTTTCAGATCGTATTCAGAAGAAAATCTTTTTCAATGATTATCTGTGTAAATATAAATATAATTAGCTAGCGTAAATTATCCGGTTAACATATATTTAATCTTGTTCAAAAACCACTAATACGTGTTATATTTAAATAAAACAATCAATATTTTTGTAAATGTTAAAAAGTATAAAATTAATAAGTTACAACATTATTAGCAGTACGCCTTATCATGGGGCGATGACAACTCTTTGAACTCTTGACCTCTTGAATTAGACTCATTACGAACTCGCCATATTATCTGAGCCGTTGTCTTCGACGAACCTCCCCTTTATTACGTATAATACTATACTCGAGGAGGAGTGGGTAGGTCTATGTACAGTAGATACGTAATTCCATTAACTTTATTAATACCAAGGCCAAAACATTTCTCTACTGATTTATTACGCGATGCAATTCACTACTTTTCTACAGTGTTTAAACCGTTGTAATAATTGAAAACAGCAGTACACAGTAACAATATAAGTATCAACCTCAACAACGAATATGAGTCAATATTTGGTGCAAACAAACATACAAGCTAAGTATTTAAAATCTCTTTTATAACTAAAAGATTTTGCTTTCATATTAAAAGCCGGCAATCGAACAACCGATATGGTCTTAGAGTTCAGCTGCAGTATCGTAATGCTAGATAATAAGCGTGTTCTTCATTTCCTTCTGGCTGGCAACGCGACGTTGAGATGTCTGGTGGCATTCCACCATATGACGTCGCTTTAGTGTTGAAGAAGGATCAACCCACGTTATTGTTCGAAACGAGCTAAATACACTGGTAGGATAACAAAACAAAGATTTTATATGGATGCCGGTGACCACATACATCTAATGGCCCTTCTGCTTTTAACTATCGACATAAAATAGGAATAACAAAGCAAATTTCAATGCTTATATCGGTTTGTTTATTATGTATCCATTCTGTATCATTATGATCGTTACCTGGCTCTTCTGATTTAATGGCTAGGCCCTGGTCGGTGCAGCCGATGGAGATCTTTCCGTTTCTCTCGATCGAGACCAATCCCTTTATACGGCATGACCCTTTATTACCCCCTTATACGGCATGACACCGACTTTCTCTTTTAACTGTTTCATTCTTTGCTTGCTTCTTCCTCTTTTCCCTTCTGCTTTACCTTCCTTTTATACAAACCTCCTGTCGTATAAAATGTCCAATCATTTTTCCTCTTCCGTTAACTTTAAATAAATTTTAAAGTCTACTGATTATTTTATAAAGTTATCAGCACAACTCATAATAGTCGAATTGCCTATTCAGTTCGAATATCGTGTAATATTGTGACTGATTAATACCGCAGTCCATCAACTGGCCAAGTACATTTCGGCAGACATCACTATTAAAAACATAGAAAAGTGTTATGTGTTAATTTAATTGAAAATTTGAGTTGCTTGTTAGATTCAAACCCAAGCTCCTTGTTCCGCCAGCCGATATTCAAAGCACAAGTTATCACTGTGTTCAGTACTCTTGTTATCTGGAAACAGTAATTTTATCGCGTCAATTTTAGCTAAATCGTTATGCGGGTAAATAAAATTGTTATATTTTTTTTCTCTACTGATTGTCATTGCATGCGACATTTTATGTTTTTTGAATTTATCTCAGCTTAAATACTTAAAATATTCATAATTTTGTGGCATGAAAAAATCTAATATTGTCCTAAAATTACGTGTACAACCGTAAAGACCAACTTAATAATAGTTAGCATTATCTATTATTAAAACCTAGGGTGATAGTGTTATGATTAAAAATAATGTCAAATTTTATTGGAAAAAATGCAAAAGATTATTATTATTACACACAAATAAGTGGTCACCGTTGCCATAGACATTAATAATAATAATTCATAACTTCAAAGAAATAAGAAGAAAGAAAGAGTCTTGAAGCCAGTTTCATTACATAGACAATAAATGTATTTTAAGTATTGGCAAGAAAACTTAAATTACATTCAGAGTTGTAACCTACGTGCCAAAAGATGGCGTTAGTAGGCTCAAACTATTAAAAGTATTGCTTCTTGGGGATCGGTTGAGCCCATGAGTTAGGTACGTAATTATATGGATTGTTTTTTCCGTATTCCTTCGTTCGACTAGTTCCAAGTTATCTTGTTAAAAATGCACATTTATAATATTTAAAGTGGTTTACACATAAATATAGGCTAATGTTGTAATGGTAGTGTGCACCCTTTAAAAATAGCATAATAACAGTCTATAATGTGATGAAGTGCATCGGATAATTGCGGATTAACATCACCGAAGTCCCACCGGCTGGCTCCTTCAGACGTAAGATAGTCGCTTTAAAATTAGACCCCAGAATAAGAGATATATGTAAAAATCCCATTAACCAAGGCAAGGTGTGTGGACTATTTATTACGTACACTGTGGTCCGAGTGGATTTCTTGCTCATTATATGTACTTTATAAGAAATGGTCAGCCATTGTTTATAGGTCTGACCAATTTAAAATATTAGTACGCAAGTACACGGTGCTGACGCTATATATACGCATCGGCCCCACCAGAGAGTAATGTAAGGGGACGTAAAAACAAACAAGTTATTACAACGCATCGTATATAGTTGTATGAGTCAGACTATTTAAAATACTTTGACCATGAATTAGAAACATGCTGGTATATAAAGGGTAAAAGTTAAAAACTTGAAATGAGTTTTCAAACATGTATTTCAAGCGGTGGTCTGTTGTTCTTCTTGTATTATTATTGGATAAAGGTTATTATTATAATTATTATATTTAAAATCACAAATATGGACTAAATGTCCATGGTGACACATGGCAGCAATCCATAGATATAAGGGAAAAAATAGTAGATAGTCGATGGGAGCATTCCTAACATGGTTTCTACAGATATGTGCTGGCCTGGAAGTAGTGAATCGTTTTTTTTTTTCTGATTCCCCAAAATTTCAAGCTTCTCACTCATTGACCGACATCATGAACATTGACTCCGGAACAAAGGTTGTAACTTATTGGATACATAAAGAATCTACCAATATAGAGATGGAATATTCTGATTCTTCAAAAATGAAATGAATAATGTGTTTGAAACATTATTAACGCTTAAATAATATTTTCATAGATGTGTAAGAAATTTAAACATATGTGTGTGTAAGCTCAAGGCGCGATTGGAGTAAAATTTAACCATTTATATCAGTTTCACATTTTCTGAATTTTCCGCACATAATAATAATAAAAAAAACAGCTTATGTCAATAATGTTGCTACAAAAATGCTATAGATTATTTATTGTTACTTATTTAATAAAAAATGATTCCAACAGATGTTTGCCACTAGTTGGCAAGTAGTGGAAACTATGTATACTGACTATAGACTACCGAGCGTTGCTTCCGTCAGAAAAAATCTGAGGTACTCCCAAATCGCGCCAAAGATTAATTACTTTAAAAAGTTCCTTTTTTTAATCGTTATTAACGCATAATCCCCATGAACGCACTTCGGCGTTATGGATTTCAAAATCAACGTGTTTATTTGCCAGATTTATAACTTTATAATGAATAACTCGTTAAGTTTACATGTACCGATATTCTATATAATTGTAAATTATACCAAGCTTATGAAAATGTTTGCATTATAACAACAGTCTAGCATACTGCTTTGCTGATTGTTATAAACCAAATGCTTTCGGCCGAGTCGGTGATATTTCTTGTCTCATCGAAATGTTAGTTAAATCTCAAAGACATGCACAGGGTTCTTTACCTGCCCTTCTACCAATCTGCTGCTAGAATCCCGCGTGACATGTTGCAGTTGGGAGACCCTTCCAGAGTAGTCTTGTTAGAGATGTCTATGAGCTGCAATGACCATCGTATAGTCCATGCGCTCATTTGTGTCGGCAAATAAAAAGCGACTAACGAAGCGGGTCCATAACAGAAAGTTACAGAACCAAGTTTAAAACACTTTTTGCTTCTTTCAGATAATCTTGCTCATAGTAATAGCGAATCGAGACAGAAACGGTAAGTTTAAAACGTTATTCATTAATTTTTAGAATACTTTTTATTACCAGCCAAGAGGAAATTGTTATTTTGGATTACCAGTCAAGAAGGAACCTATGATCCTTTATTATTTATCCTTTATGATCCTTTATGATTATTATCTGGCTCTCACAATAAGATTTTACAGTTTATTGCAGTTCTATTACACATAACCTGTTACGTAAAAATAATTACGTATAACGTTAATACGCGATTTAAAATAATTAACACACGATGACGTAATTAATTAATAATACAGAGAGTTAATCCATGGGTTTTGAAAAGATAATCCGATTGAATAGTAATTGTTAACAAAATTTTCGTATCTACCTACACGTATTTTTCTTGTGAATAGTTTCATGAATGAACCAGCTCCCATATTAAGTCATCATATTGTAAAGAATGAAGATACATTTTTCCTCAATTTATAATAATAGATTTCATGCAAGTGCTACCTAGTAGTTTGAACGGCGGTCTTCCAAACGACAGATTCGAGTTAAAATCCCGGCACGCACCTCTAAATCTTCAAATTTTGTGCCAATTACAAATTAATTATCACTTGCACTTTGGTGCAGAAAAACATCGTGAGAGAATCTGCATACCTGAAAGTATACCAAAACGTTCTCAACGGTCTGTGAAATCTGCCACCCACTTGACCAGTGAGGTGAAATATGATCTTAAAGCTTCTCATAGTGGACGGAGATCCGAGGCCAACTGTCGAATTATAGGTTGTAATGAAATCGACTTCAAAAAACTTGACTTGTTACTCCACGGAAATAGCCCACACGTGGCCGATCAACTAAGAAATAGTAAAACCGTTTGTTGACTGATTATTCAACGTAGCAAACAATTTAATAACAATATTGTTTCTTGTTAAATAGTGGTTCAAAAGCAATCAGGTACTCATGGCGACAGCAATGAGCCTGAAGAGGACAGAAGACCCGAAATCAAGGACCGGAGACCAGATAGAAGGCAGGGAGTTGATTACGCAGGTCTAAAGAGACCGGATGTTGAGGTGGGTAAATCTATCTGGCTTGAATAAATTGCTTGAATAATAAGTGAACTACAGCGATCCATTTCAAGCAATTTTCTTGTAATTAAAGAGGCCTAGTGTGTATTCCAGTGCTTATTGGTGGATAATACTATTACCATATATCAAAACTCAAATCATCATCGAGGCCGGTACTAGTCTCGCTGGGGTTAAAATATAATCTTAAACCATATAACATATATTGGCCCAAAAAAGATTTAGCAATTACTTTCGCCGATACTTCTCCTCCGTAACAAAATAAAGTCAATGAAGATAAAATTTGGGCTCATCAGTGGTTCTACTCAAAATTCTTGTATACTATGTCACACAAGTAGTTCGAGAGCACATTAGAGTCCAAGCAAACGTCTCCTGTACTTTGTGTATTTGAGGTGTGTTGTGTAGACGACTTATTCATCAATACTCATTTGTAAAATATACTCGCAACTCAATACACTGTATCTTGCTACACAATGAACAAACAATGTAGGACAACCTTCTTACAATGTGGGAGTCTTCAAGAGGAGAGTGAATAGGCTTTTATAGGTTAGTGCGTTCAACACTTAGACTTCGTCACCATTTACCATCAGGTGGGATAGTTGTCAAGCGTTAACTATTATTAAAAAAACCTTGGCACTGTGATCTGTGCTCTCCGGTCTCCAGTAATTTCGAATGTTGCGAGAATTACAATTGCTCTTCGTTGATCGCGCAATCTGCTATCAGCTTGACTGACATACTTTTTTTTTAAACCACTTGTTCGAACTGACCGTGACACTATTCAGACTTATGGGTCACATATACACTCTAGAGCGGCACCGCGGTTCACGAGTTGTCCCGAGACGAGGCGATTACGATGCGATTCCGATCGGTGTGCGTTGCAGTAGGGAGCTTCATACAAAGATTACTGGACGGCTCGAGTTGATACGGTGACGAACCCTTGCAGAGTTGATGTGTGCTGCGACCCTAAGCGTTGCGCCCAACAGTGTACGTGAGCCGACCTCAAGCAAAAGAATCTCTAACTTCTCTCTCGCTCTACACGGAGCTATTGAAAGTTGCTTTTTCTCGTTTGTAATTTACTTACGTGGTCTCGGTGGTGGTACCCAAGAGCCGTGAACCTACTTAATACCGGATTGACTGTATTTTTAACGAATAAAATTTTACTTTCAGGCAATACAACCAGAGTTGCTGAAATACAAGATTCTACCCGCAAAGCAAATTAACAAAACACTTCGACTACGGGGCCAATTATTTAGACGTCGACACCAATAATTGGAAACCAGTCTCTTATTACTTCCGTAATTATTATGTATTGGCAGCCCGTTCTATTGTCGTTCGGGTTAAACAATTAATTATTAAACATGTACGCTTGATATACAGTGTATGCTCATACTTAGTATTGTACCTACCTTTCAAAGGGTAAAAGAATTTTTGTAATAGGTACCTTACTTCCGGAGATTACTTTTAGGAAATACACAAACTCACAAAATCTTCAAAATCGCACTCTCTATTCACAATATTAATATGGATAGTTAAGCATTTTAAACAGTATGGCAATTATGTGAAATACATCTTTAATCAATGCTGGTGCCGCCTCTTATCGGTTGTGAGCGAGTCCATGACCAAAAAAAACTATTCGGCTTCCACCTATTAGCAACCCGCTGCAAGGCGCGGAATTTTATTCTAACTAAAGCGGGCTGCACACGGTGAAGGGATTTCCAACCTAAGTTTTGATGCCGTCCGAAAACTTCCGACATAGCACAACGATTGCTATCTAACGATAATGACCGGCTTAACGTGACCTCGGGGTGGAATTTTGTCGATAGCGGTCACTCACCCGACCGATGAGCGCACCCACAGTTTCTAAACTCAATCGAATACTCGTGATTAACACACGCTATTGAGCTATAAGCGGTTTAGCCTAACACACCTTACCAAGATCTTTATCATTTGATGCATCAACACTTTATTTTTACCTTACTACTATTGTAAGTCTTTTTAGTGAAGTAACATTCTGTAACATGACAACATTATAATTTTATATAAATATCGTGATTACTAATATTACGTAATAAAATAATATTACGTAATAAAGAGTAACTTTCAGCAACCAATAAACTGCTGTTCCATTTTAAGCTTCGCACGTTGCGAACAGCAGTCAACGAAAGATATTTTATGCCGCTGCACTGTTACAGTTGAGTAACATTCTGTAACAAACGTTACTGTACAGTATCACAGCCGCCCCGATACGACGGCCTCAGATACTCCCCCAGTCCCATGCTGGCAGAACAGGGTGTTAAAGGCGACAGAAGCCAGCGTGCTCGGTGGTAGGACTTCACGTAAGGATTATATTATCAGTATTAAGTCATTAATATTATTACTAGTATTATTGTCTCTCCGTGAAGCCTGGCTGGCTAGCTACCACCCTCCTGCTTGAGTCAGCCGCCAAACGACTCGTTTTCCGGCAGGGGGCTTGGAGTCAATACTTTCTTTCTTCACACTTTCGACAATGCATCAGTAGGTAATACGTTTAGTCTTACCGATGGCCACGGGCGACGGTGACCACTTACCATCAGGCGGCTCGTCTGCTCGTTTGTCGGCTATTAACATAAAAATTGTTACGTAACACAGGGATTACTTACAGCAACAAATAACAATTTCGAGTACATATAATCATTATATCACACACAAAAACTTTTATTCGAGAAGAAATAACATGTATTCGGAAAGTTTAATACCTAAAAAAGCGCTAATAAATTAATAACTTACATCACATCATTTTAAACTTAACTCATCGTGTAACATACAGGTTTATCAACACACGAGCGCTCACGGTGCGTGCATACAATATTTAGTCGGATTTAACGTCATAGCTCCTGGAGTACCAACATGACGAAATGACGAATGTTGAAAACATGGCGTAAACCAAACGCGGCCCCTAGTATTTGAACGATTGATATGAAAGAATCACAATTAATATTAATTAATAATAACACGAACATGTATTAACATGTAGTGATTATATAATTAAAACAAAAACAATGTAAATGCATCTTTTACGAAACAAATCACGACAATATTACAAACGCATCGACATAATAACAACACAACACATCGTCACACAAATATATTGAATTGGCTCTTTCGTTTATTCAACAACCAATCGTTAAGGAAATATTTAATCCAAATATGGGTCTGAATCTTGTTCAAAACAACGAAGAGTTCATACCTACGTCGGCACGAATAAAACGCAAATCAAAAATCATATTCTTTGACGGCGTACTAAAGAACGAATGTTTTTGTAAATTACTTAGGGCAACCACAAACGTATTCAGTGTCAGACACTGGCAAGAACTTCTACAACCAAACCAACCTGAGCTGCGCACAGTGCGCGCTGATGATAAGAAGGGACACGGTTAGATGTCTTCTTATGTGGCTTGAATTAATTAATTGCAATCCTTGAGAACAAGACACTGCAGATGCACCGACATGACTATCGCCAACCACATGTCCGGTCAGTTCGCCGTGACTGTGATCAAAATAACGAACCGTTATCTATATTTGTTAACTTATTTGTTGTTACCGATTATAATTAATGAAATAGACAAGAAAAGAAGGAAACGAATAAAGAAAAACGTGTTTTTTTTTCACATTACGACACTAACTGTGTAAATAATAAATAAAATAATATAAAAGCGGAACAAAAGACAAAATAAAAAACAAATTTAAGTCTATATAAATTTCGCCGCTACAGTGAAATTAAAAAAGGATGGATTTAAGAGAGGATCAACCTACAGATAGCAACATATAAGCTTTTGATAAACGACGTCAACCTAAAGGGTTTTTTTTTACTAACAAAAATATATTCGTAACCCATACTTACATTAAATAATTTAACAGAACTTTACACTTAAACACATCTTTAAATCCTTATCGTGGAAAATACTACAAACTTCAGTTCAATAGAATTTAAACAAATAAATGAACTGTAATACTAAAAACAATATTTAAACTTTCATGAGTACAGTTTATATATATGCAAATAAGTTTTACAATTACTCACTAAGTTTTTGACAATATGGCGATTACATATTTTCTATTAAAAGTCTTCGATATTGAATCAGATCGTATTCATTTATATATAAAATGTTAACATGTTACATGTGACAACTATGAATCCTCTTAACATATTACATGTGACGACTATGAATCCTCGTAAATCACTATCCGTATCTTTGAATCGCATTTAGACGAGACACACACTTTGTTTTTTTTTTTACTTTGTAAAACTCACTTCTTCTGCCTTCTTCACACTGTTTTTTGTCTATTAAACAGTCTTTCTCCTTCAGTTTATGAAAATTGAGGATAGTTGTCAGTAAATTTTGCATTTAAATTGCATTTATGTGTACACGCATTTATGTGTACACGCATTTATGTGTACACGCATTTATGTGTACACGCATTTATGTGTACACGCATTTATGTGTACATGCATTTATGCTTACTACTTACGCCATCAAGTCTGCTTATGTTAAAGTATCGCTTTAGTGTTCAACATTTATTCCCGCCCGTAACTGACGTAACTGGACGGTCCGTGACGCGAGCGTAAAATGATTGTCAGTTCTAAACTATGTCAGGCCAAACTCGCCTTACACATTTATTCCTTTTTAGATATATTTTTAAGGAAAATAACAAATATCCTTTCTTTATTATTTTATCAAACACACACTATTTTGGAACAGTACACAAATAAAAACGCACACAACAAAAAGTCACAAAGAAAAGTTTTTGGCACGTAAATTATATATTTTATTATAAAAGATTGTTTCTTAAAATTATACCTTGACAATTGAATTAATCTCAATGTCTGATAAAAACATCAAAGATCTTCATAGCTTAATTCAATTAAAAGTTCCGGTAATAAGCATTCAATATGATTTGACTTCCGGTTGATTTTTGAAACTATTTTTTAGCATAAGTTTCTATTTCCGTTGAAAAATATATAAATAGAGTAAGAATCGAATGGGTTGGAGCATTGTTGGATTACGTGCAGAGACAAGCAGTTGTACTCGTGTACTGTCTGACTTCATCTGTACTGAACTCGACCTGGTGTCTTATAAGACAAAAATTTGGATGTATCGCCTTTAACTTAAAAATAAGTTATCCCGTATTTTAACCGGATCAACTTTGAAAGGATCTGTTACATAAACAAGCAGACAAAACACCAGATCGCAACTGGTCACGACCACCCAGAAACATCTGTAGCTTCCAGAGCACGATGATTTGAGACACAGAGGTCATACTTAATCAATCGTACAACTAAACGTACAGTTGCAAAACGTCAACATTATATTGAAAGGTATCCATCCATCAAAATGCAGTTAATCAAACTGTTTTAAAGCTTCCGTACATCACGACCATTTCAAAATTTTATACTTCACTTTTATGTCACAAGTATTTTTACATGTCAAAGGATACATTGTACGAAAGTTTGCTCGCGAAATGCTAAGTAATACATTTGGCACATTTTCAATTAATTTGGCAGTGATTACAATAATACTTTATATATTGGACACAGAACTCATGCCTTGCTTGAATCAATCAATGTACTTGGCTAAATCAAATTGAGCAATCGATAAATATCACTGTATTATCCATACATTAATTGCGGTAAACACCAATTACAATGAATTTTTCAATTATTTCACTTAAATTTTTTACGAATATATAAAAGAAACGAAATATCGGCTATTGTAAAAATTATATCAAAATTACACAACTACAATCGTAATCATAGTAATATTTTGGGATAAATTAATAGGCATTCAATAACTTTAGACTCAAGATATTAAGTAATTTTAAGGAAAATTTGATTGAAGATAACTCGCTACCCGACCATCATAAAGTTGATGAATCATCTTTGATGGATTCATAATTCAAGTATCATGCATTTTGTACTTATATCAAAGTTACAATCACGCAGTAGGTGATAAAATTAAGAATAATAAAATCGATTATTATATTAATCCTATACGACAATAAATCTCCAAGATGTGTAAGTGAAAATATGAACTTATGCAGTGTCGGACACTGGCGATCAAACGCTGTCCATGTTAAAAACTGAAAATCACTTAGTGTATGAGCTATAAGAAACTATTAGGTTTTATAGAAATTGTCAGCTGGAGACAATTGTTAGTGTCTGACACTCGATACGAGTGTTGCCAACGACTTAATACCAACAACTTGATGTAGTTCGGAAT
>PDGT01000079.1:790542-825933 GCA_003671415.1 Megathymus violae | reverse complement strand
CGGGCTACGACCACCGCAGCTCCTTCAGCTCCACCGTGCTCGATGCGTCCGCCTGGTGGATACGACTTATATACCCTGTATTCTACGGTGAAGACGATCGCTGTGCCGGTGGTGGACTGATGCTAATATTTTCATTGTTTTTGAACTCGATCACAATTTGCCTTGACAGACGCATGGAAATTATTTTTTACTATCAGCCTACCCCAATTGCGTTCGTATTGAACAATTTATATATGTATACATGTTATATAACCAGTTTCCATCCGGATTGTTCCGGATTGTACCTTTCAAATGGTAAAATAACATTTCAAACAGGCGTCGTGGTTCCTGAGATTACCCTCCGGTTACACGCAAACTCTCAAAAAGCGCACTCTTTTTATTATATTAGTATTGTGAACATACGAGCTGCGTGTGATAAGTGGTTAAATTTCTTAAGGTTCCCTGATCCGTTAAATTAAAATCGCTTAATTAAGAAAAAAAAACAACTCGTAAATTCATGACCATAAAAATGACTTAAGAAACAAGAAGATACTAATAATAACCCTAAACTGCGGACAGACATTATCTGTCACTTGTAAAAATAAACGTCTACACCCAAATACACAAATACGACATGACAACCACCCACAACCCGAGAACCAACATTTATCTGTCACATAAATATCCCGGCCGGGAATCGAACCCGGGACCTCACGCTCGGCAGGCAAGGTCACTACCAACCGGGCTATGGGGTCGTCAAATCCCGGGAATTTCAACTTAGCCACAACGTCGTCTTGTGAACGGAAATCTACCTCACATCTAGAAGGCGCTGGTGGAACATGTGTAGCCGGCGAGCACCTCGAGCATCCAGGTCTGAGCACAGTCCTGGAGGCTCCTCCAGTGATAGCTGTTCTCAGCTCCTGAAAGTGTTGCGGGCCGCTTATTATTGCATCCATCTTGCATATAGACCCAAGTCCCAAAAGATGATTTTTGGGATATTCACGAGTAGATCGAGAAAAAATAACCTGTCCCATTTCACTGCACAGCGACTGCCGGCCTTGCGACGCGTTTTTCTTCGTGTTCCAGCAGAATTCTAAAATCGCCACCACTATGGCCAGCGCTAGACCACATAGAAGAGTGACGAATACTCCACCTGGAATAGAAAACGTGAACCACATAATACCACCTTCCGGGAAGTTCAAAAGTTTTTTATTTTTAGAGCTTTAGTTCAAAGGTTTTGCAGATCCGTAAAGTGTGAACATTCAAACAAATTAAAATAAACTTTAAGAAAATTAAATTAAGTTACAATTTCGCTGAAAAATGAATTTATAAAAACATACTTAAAATATTTTTGCCCTTCAATTGGTGACTTACGTTATGTAGTAAAATTATTTTGAAACAATTCCCAATCCCATAAAAAGATATTCTGCACAATGTTTTTTATTTCATTTAAAATAACTTCAATACAACTTCATACATTGCTTCAATAATTCCTGTAACATTCGCCATTAATTCCAAACACATCAATATTTTGTATGTCTACGGCTAAAAGCCTCCCCTCATTCTAACTGCGCTGCATTTACCTCAGGATCTAAATTACGACTTGCAGCTTCCACAAATCCATTTATCTCATCCTAAACTTACCAATATTCTGCACTCCAAGTGGATTGGCTTTGCTGTCTTTCCCATCCCTATTGCACACGTCGCCCGTATTCTTCCACCACTTGTCGTACAGGATCTGGATCACGCCTTTCTCCTGCAGCTCGAGGATAGCGAGAGAGATCTTGTCCCTCCAGGGGCTGCCCTTCCAGGTAGCGATGCCGTAACCCTGCGAAGCAGATGAAATTAATTGGACGGTAATCAACTTTGTCGATGGCACATACAAATGACTTTATCCAGAATTCAGTTACATCTACAGTAATATAAAGAGAGAGTGCGATTTTTGTGAGTTTGTCAACGTGCGGAAGGTGGCACCTGTTTGAAAAATTGGTTACCATTTAAAAGGTACATCATTCCAGATGGTCATTGACATAGTTTAAAATAAATTCGTCTGTCTGTCTGAATGCGATAATCTCGATTACTACGGCACAGGTTGTCATACGGATTTTACCAAGACAGACTAATTCACGGGAATGGTTTGTGTATATGACGTTAGGACAATTTATAAATTGCCGTATAAAACTGAAGGTTCGATTTACTATTTGTGAACGTAAAAGCCAAGTTTACGGAATCAAAGCGCGAGTAGGTTACTAATTTTTTATAATTTCCCACAAGTATAACTGGTGAGAATGCGGAGCAGTCTTTGAAGACTAGCCGGTTCAAGCGGGCGTTTTTATTGGGTTGTAAACAGGTTCTAGGAAAAATCGATTTGTGGACTGTAGATTGCGTATTAGAGAAGAAGAAGAAGTAATAGGTTTTTCGGAGGTTTGGCAAGCACACTAACCTGGTCTGCAGGGTTCATGCGGTTCTTATATTAACTGCGTCGCAGTTAGGTGGCTGCTCCTTATCTCCAAATTCGCTTTCTTCTTAACTTCTCCTTAGATGGTATGCCGTTGAGATTCACTATTTCACTTCACAGTAGGTATATTTACTTTCAATTGCGAGAGTTATATAGTTAGCGGGAGCGGTAATGCGGTGTTAACTCGAATGCTTTGTGCGGTGCGGTTTTTAATATATTTGCGTAGATATATAATTATTTGTCAATAAGTGCGTGTTGCATTCGAGATCAGCGGGAAGAGAATCCTTTTTCATTTCTTTCTCATTTCAAACTCGGCAGTGTGTGAGTGAATCCGCTATATAAAAGTGCGCTTGCCCGAAAAAAAGGGAGGATAGAAGTTTAAAAAGCGAAGGAATCATTTGCCGCGCTTTAATTGAAAATATAGAATAAATCGCGAGGTGCGATTACAAGTTATAATAATTTTGGCGGGAACAGGTAAATGCATTCATGGAGTAATGCCACTATTGGCGCGAACAATAACCATCATACGGGGTGTCAGCAACATAACCTTTTCTGATGGTACATCCGTCATCCATCTAGATCCTGACAATCTCTTTGTATATCATCGCAACTCATCGTTCTCTGATCAGGTGATACTAATTCTGTACAAGCAAAGACATCAGGAACGCGCGCATATTGTGCTCTTTTAAAATAATTGGTAAAATGTTCACACGGTCACTCACTCACTCACTCACTCGATAAATTATGAACCGTTCATATTTTATATTTATGTAAATAAATATATAAAAATGTACGTTACCTGTATTTTCGGATCGATTTGATAACAGATGAACACGTTTCAGAAAATACCGAGATGAGCAAAAAATGTATCATCACTCACTTTTGATTTATTTCACTACTAATACACATAGGAATATATTAGGATTTTTGTTGGTATTCTCTTAGTTCTTACTTAACATTTTTAATATATATTTTTTTCGGTCTTTCTTACTTTCTTTGCTCTATACTTTTCTTTCTTTCTTTCTTCTCATTTCCTGGCCGATAACGAATCACTGATTGTTTTAGTCTGCTGATCTCCATAGACCAGTGACCACTCACCATCGGACGGCTCGTCTGGTCGTTTGTCGGTTCTCATTCATACCTTAGAATCCAGGAGTCCGCCGATCTGCGTGAGATTGCAGTCCCTCTGCACCCGATGGTCTAACATTGTCGACTCCATCAGGAACGCGTAGTTCCCCCCCAGCACCCGCTTCACCCCCTCCTCGTAGGACGAGACCAGCGCCGGGGGCGTGGCCGTCGACATGTACTGCCACATCCGTTGATAGATGTCTATATTAGAATCCTGTTGACCACAACAAACGAATGTGTATCAAAACAGTAGAATCTGTACTTCCCCCAACCGTCATTTCAATCCTGGTCTCTTTAAATGACTTTTCATCAGAGGATCTTAGATATTAATAAATCTATATATAATATTAATTCACCGCCCTCGCTCCGATACAGCAAAACTAATTTGCGGCTGACACAAGCTATAAAGTTATGAGCACACAAGTATTTCAATTTACTGTGCCAGTCATATGCATGCACACACTCATGCATACGTACACGCATATCCGCATGCAAACAAGCACGCACGCACGCACACACGCACACACGCACGCACGCACGCAGACCCGCCCAACATACAATAACGCTCTTCTTAAACATGAATAAATAAAAAATAAATAAAAAAATAAAAGAAATGAAAATATAATAACATATATATATATATATATGTCGAATATTTAGTTTATTTATAAGATTTATTCTTTATTTTTTATCTGTGTAAAAGAATGCAGGCTAGCTGGTGTTTGTCAATATATAAAAAAGTAGAAAGGAGAAATGACGTGTTGGAGGAAGGGATATGTTTTTAAAGAAGAAATTAAACAATTTCAAGCACCAAACTTTTGAATTTGTGTTTAATCCCTACATCTTTTTGGAGGCTCGTCCGGGATCAACATTATTTTTGATGTTTGCGTGCTGTGAAGAAGAAAATATACGATCGTAAGAAATACAATGGATTTTGACTTGACAATTGAATGCAAAAATTATTGACATTAAATGAAAACTAAAATTACAAAATATTTCTACTAATGTAAGACTGAAGAATTTTCTCAATGACACCGGCAAATCCAACCTATTGCCCGACCAAAAGACGCTCTTTACGAAAAAATATGCCGCCGAAGAAGATATTGCACGATGTAGCAGATGAAGAATCAGAAGTTGATGTGCAGATTTCTTTTAGAGATTTGGAAAAGGCAATGACAGTTTTTACCGGAGATGACACATACCCTATCGAATCTTTTATTGATGATTTTGAAGACGTTGCGCAAGTTATGAAATAGAGTAAAGTTGAGATGCTTGTGTATGCCAAGAGGCTTTTGGATGGAACTGCGAAGTTATTTTTGCGGTCTTTTGGAAGAATTAAAGACTATACGACGTTAAAGAAGGCACTGAAGGAAGAATTCGGACCTAAAACTTATCAACAATACTTCTTATCTATGAAAGAGTTAGCGTTACATGGAAAAGTTGAAGACGCTGCACTTATAGAGTATGTCATAGATGGTATTCGTGATATTGAGTCAAACAAATCTATATTGTATGGTGCAACGGATATGAAACATTTTCGCAAGAAATTGGAAATTTACAGTGAATTTAGAAAGAAAATGACTAATAAACCTACGCATTCTGCTCATGCCTCTACTAGTTACTCAAGTCGCAAGCCACAGAGCGTAAAAAGATGTTACAATTGTGGTGATTTAGATCATCAAGCACCTGCTTGTCCGAAAGGTATAAAATGTTTTAAATGTAATGAGTTTGGTCATAAATCTACTGAATGTCCTAATAAATCCAAGAAAGCTTTAAATATTTTCAATGAGAACGACAAAGTCCCTTACAAGAAAATAAAGATTAATGGCTGGGAAAAGACAGCGTTGATAGATACTGGTAGTGACGTAAATATTATTACACGATCAGAGTTTGAAAAAATCGAAGGAAACATTAAGAATTATGATACAGAAGTGACAACATGTTTGACTGGAATAGCTGAGAAAAAACTTTACACAGAAGGAGCTTTTATTGCTAATGTTCAGATTGACAAAGATTTCACAGATATTAAGTTCCATATTGTTAAGGATAACGAGATTCCTGTAGATATTATAATTGGAAACCCGATACTAAACGATTTCAAAGTTAATTTTACTCCAGATGGCATCTACATGGAAAGAATTATGCAGTTAACACTTTTAGCAGAAGAGAAAAATATTTTATATGATATAGAAGATTCTAAATATAAAGATAAGATTCAAAAGATGTGTGAAGATTATAAGCCTCAAGAAGAGAAGAAACAGAGTAATGTTGAATTAAAAATACTGCTTACTGACGAAGACCCCGTTTATCAAAACCCAAGACGCCTATCACCGTTGGAAATGGATATTGTAAACAAACAAATTAAAGAATGGATGGACCAAGGAATAATACAACATAGTAAATCTGACTTTGCAAGCCCCATAGTATTAGCGGATAAGAAAGATGGATCACGACGAATGTGTGTAGATTTTAGAAGATTGAATAAGAAAGTTATAAAAGAACGATTTCCGTTACCAATAATAGAAGATCAAATTGACAAATTAAAGGAACCAAAAGTATTCACTTCTCTTGACTTAAGAAATTGATTTCTTCACGTTAAAGTAAATAAAGACAGTCAAAAGTACACTGCGTTTGTAACTCCTCAAGGTCAATATCAATTTACAAAAATGCCGTTTGGATTATGTACAGCACCATCCGTATTTCAAAGATTTATCAATGATATCTTTCATGATTTAATCGCTGATGGTACAGTTTTAATTTATTTGGATGATTTAATTTTACAGGCTAAAACAGAAGAAGAAGGACTGAGAAAGCTAGAAAAAGTACTTAAGACAGGACAAGAATTTGGCTTAGATTTCAAGGCAAAAAGGAAAGTTTACTTCACCCGATCGATAAAGGCGACTTACCGCTAGCGACTTATCACATCGATCATTTGGGACCTCTGACATCGACTAATAAGAATTATAAATACATCCTCACTATTGTTGATGCTTACACGAAATTTACGTGGATTTATCCTGTCAAAACACTGACTACTGGAGAGACTTTGGACAAATTAAGAATACAACAACAAACGTATGGATCCCCAGAACGTATAATTACAGACTGAAACGCTGCTTTCACTTCAGGTGAATTTCAGAAATATTGCAAGGATGAAAATATCACTCATTATACAATAACGATTGGCCAACCGCGAGGAAACGGTCAAGTTGAACGAATTCATTAGATTATAATTGCCGTATTAAGTAAACTCAGTTCTGATGACCCCACGAAATGGTATCGTCGAGTATCTAACGTGCAACGTTGCCTGAATGGTACTTACCAGAGATCTATTAAAATGACTCCATTTGAACTGATGTTTGGCGTTAAAATGAGAGATAAATACGAGAAACTAAGACAATTAATTGAACAAGAAAATGTAGCAAATTATTACGGAAACAGACAAGAACTTAGAAAGAAGGCGAAAGAATCATTACAGAAGATACAGGAAGAAAACGTCCGAAAATAAACGAAAAGAGAAAAGAAGCTTACTCATACAAGACGGGCGATTTAGTAGCCATTAAGAAGACTCAATTTGCACAAGGAGCCAAATTATATCCAAATTATCTTGGCCCTTACGAGATTATTCAGAATAAAGGAAACGATAGATACGCAATAAAGAAAATCGGAAGCAGTGACGGTCCGATCAATACCACAAGTTCAGCGGATATGATGAAGCCCTGGATAGCGCCTGAAGACGATTCGTCTGGGACAGACGAATGACCAGGACGGCCGTGTCGAATATTAAGTTTATTTATAAGATTTATTCTTTATTTTTTATCTGTGTTAAAGAATGCAGGCTAGCTGGTGTTTGTCAATATATAAAAAAGTAGAAAGGAGAAATGACGTATTAGAGGAAGGAATAAGTTTTTAAAGAAGAAATTAAACAATTTTGAGCACCAAACTTTTAAATTTGTGTTTAATCCCTACATATATATATCTTTGTAAATGATGAATTTTCCTTACATTTTGTACTCAAAAATGCTATGAGACTAGACCCCGTAACACAGGCAATCCTAGTATTGGTTCTAGGGCCAAATATTTTACTGCAAATATATCATTGTCATCCCCACCCTGAAGAAGGTCATGGTGGAGCCGCCGTTGAGCGTGCCGTACTGTATGCCGGTCTGGGCTGCCAGGTCCGCCGCGCTCTGGATGGGCAGCACCGTGCGCTCCACCGTGAGGAAGGCCGCCAGGTTCGCGGTGTACGACGACAGGATGATCAGCGTGAAGAACCACCAGATGCCGCCCACTATCCTCGTCGAGGTGGCCTGGTGTGGTGTACGATGTATGGTATATGGTTATTTTCAACCGACCGAATTGAGTAACGCTACGTCGAATAAAAATTAGAAATAGCACCCGCATTGTTTTATAAACGGATTTTTTTAGTTTTACTGTATATTAGAAACATATCGATTTATGCTAATAACAGACGCCAGGCAGTCAAATTCAAATTTAAAATCATTTAATCATAAAGGTACTCTGTAAATACACTTATGTACATCAGTTTTGCTTCAACTACCGTTTCGACAAGGTACTTTAACATTGAGGAGAAGAAACGGCGAAAGAAACTCCTCAGCGCATCTTTTAAAACAGCCTTTTAAACCTGCGCGGAACTGGTTTCGTCACTTTATTTACAGCACTCTCAATAGAATATCCATATTACATTTTATTTCCTATCCTACGGAAACAGATCCATTTATCTGGATTAAAAGTATCCTATGTAACGACCCGTAACATAAGCTAATTAAATGTAATACGTGTAAATGTAATACAAAGTCACGTATACACTGAACCTTTCTCGTGAACCAGTTTATCATCTCGTTCACACACATTGAAACACTATTAAACAATTTTGAGCACCAAACTTTTAAATTTGTGTTTAATCCCTACATATATATATCTTTGTAAATTATGAATTTTCCTTACATGTTATACTCAAGTACTACTACGTATATCTACGTAGTATTGGATTGGTTTTACGCGTAACATACCTTTGGGTTAAGTCCAGACCCTTGTCTCAGAAAGGTTCCTGTGATAAACCAGAAGGAATTGCACACGCTGAACTGGTTCGTCAGGAGTTTGGTCTCGTGGCCACAGACGTGGGAACTGGACGACCTACAAACATTACAATATATAAGGTATACGGTATAAGGTATACCGTATACGTATATCTATCTATCTATGTGTGCGTGCATTTGTACTCGCGTTAACACATACAGTTGTTTCATACGATACGATACGATACGAGATAAGGAAAACATTATTTTTGTCAAACTCAACTCACTCACCACTCATACGGCGAAAACCGGGCCATGACGAACAGGGTGAACGACACCAGGATGTAGGCCGCCAGCACGTACAGCCAGATCTCGATGGCCAATGGGTTGAGGAAGCTGAACAGCCTCGTCGGCTGAGACGTCGGTACCTGAAACATGTATCAGAGCTGGTCACGGTTGTGCATTGACATCGTAACAAACCGTGGATCGGGGTGTAATCGGGGCCGTTTGCAGTAAGTTTCAAGAACTGAAATTTTGCTTTGGAAATATCAGGTATCACGCAGGTACATTTTACTTTGGCTTGGGCTTTGTTATTTGTAAGAGTTACATGTACAGTTATATTTTCATTATAACGGGTAATCACAATTTTTATGTTTTTAACCGTTATTTCGATTCAATTACATGGTCACGGGGAGACTCACTATAATCGTGGGTTCCCGTCATGTTAACAATGTTATAATATTTAAAATCATAAGTTATATTTACTTTATTCGTACTCGTAATGATGTAATTATAAATTGTTTAAATTATACAACTCCTACTTTTATTGAATAATTACAATTAATATTAATATGTATATACATTTATATTAGCTGTATATAATTTTTGAGACTATAATTATGCTGAATATAATTATTATCCCATCAGAGTGCAGTGCCATCTATGCAGCTATATTGGTACTAAAATTAATGCTACCATACTATATAGTTTAACGAACGAATATCGTAGTCCCAATCGTGCCGACAGATGTCGCTATGAAAATTTATAAAATTGATTAATAAAATTTAATTGGTGAATCAAAAAAAATTGTATTTGAACTTGATTAGATGAATATAATGTATTTGACCAATGATTTAAAATACGAACGAGATATATATTAATATATACAGGCAGAGTGTAAAATAATGGTAGGAATTAAAATGTCAATTACCGCATGTATAAAAGATAATTTGGCTGGTTTTTTTCGGTTTCTAACTGTCCAGACAAGGTTTGTATGAAACAAATGTTAGGAACATCCACCAGAATAGTCGGAAACTTGGATCTCTTATGGAAGAAAATGTTATTAAAAGATGTGTCGTTCTTGAGCGCGTTTCTCGTGTTCTTTAATAACAACATGCACCGGTGGGAGCTGGGGCGCGGCGAACTCTACCGCTTTTAGTCCCTATTAAACAAAGTGACCAGTAATCTATTCAGGGTGATCGAACGAGGTAATTATATCTCGTCACAACATAACAACCGACTCGGTTCGGCTAAGACTACTTACTTTGTTGAATTATTTTAATTTGTAAAGGGAAATAAATTGAAAATTAAAATTCGGTTTAGTTTTATCTTAAAATTATACCGTTAATGGGAACTAAATTCTGATTGCGTAGACCATACAGCTCGCCAAATTTAATGGTAACTAAACCTAATAGACAATCTGTAACCAAGTCGCAAGAAAAGTTCGATCAAAAATTGTGTGTAAGCATTTAAAACATTAATTTGCAGCCGTATCTATTTTGCAAAGTATAAAAAGTTTTAACAAGTATCTTACTCGGAACAGGATTCCAATCCCGAGATTCATGAAAGGCTTTGTGAAGTCAATGACCGCTTCCCTCGCGTAGTTTATCGTCATGGATGCCACTGCGATGTCTGCTTTCTGGAAAGATAGTAAATTTTCTTTTTCAAACTCTTTCTCTCCCACTCGATCTTGCTTCTCCCTCTCGCTCTCTCCTCCCTCATCTGATCCGCCTTCCCCTCCGATCCGGATAATATATTTTGGAAATATTAATGGTTCATAACAACATTAGATTTGCCGAGCATAAACCCTAAGTTAACTCATTCATAGTCACTTAGAAATAAAGAAGGACTAAAATCCCCGATCCCTAATTATAATACATAAATACATATTATAGTCAAGTATATAAAAATACAAAAGACAGATACAGAAATATCCAACACTGCATGAAGAATAGACCGTCTTATTGCTAAAGCGATTTATATGGACACGTAAAAGAAAGCGACAATTGATGTATAGAAGTCGAGGAACTGACAATTTTAAGGATGTGGATGACTGATGAGTACCGGATGGAATAAGAATTGAGAAGTTATCACACACCCTATCCATCAGCTCCCGGACGATCCCATTCCACTGTCCAGTGTCCGGATCCCTGGCGCCGTACATGTTGTCCGGCACCAGCCGCAGCCGGTAATGGAAGCCGGCCCGAGCGGCCACCCTCGCGAGCAGATCTATGCAGAACCCCTCGAACCTGGCGTTCCCTTGGAGATTCCAGCCCTCTTTCACCATAACGTAGGGTTTTTCCTGGAGGTGCAGTAAAGTTTTACGTATTAAAAGAGGATAAGCTTGTCGACAAAATTATATTTATATTCTCTTGTCTGGAAAACTATCTCAGGCTCGAGTCCTCTCACATGATAAAGGGCGAAAGCCGTAGTGTATATCTGCCACATAAATGCTTGCCCCGGCCGAAAATCGAACCCGGGACCCCTTACTCGGCAGGCAGGGCCACTACCAACTGGGCTATGGGCTCGTCAAATTTAATAATTTCATAATGATTACTGTTTTGTTAAATTTCAATATCAATTCTTATTTAAAGTTCTTCATTCCACCGTACAAAGTCTCAGCATAGTAATGTGAGAAGTTCTTTATGCGAATATCCGACAAACGAGCAAAACGAACTAATGGGGACATTCCCACCCGTCCTGATCCCTTTGAATCCGATGGCTCCCCCCTGCTTTCTTCAGATCATCAATCCACCTGCTCGAGCACGTCCTTTGCCCCTTGTGCCGGGCGTGAAAAGCGTGCATGCCTGAGCTTTCGGATGAGGCCAACATATAAACACCCAGACCAGATTATAAGTACCTCAACAGTAACAACGGTGAGAGTCACGTTGGGCGGCGGGTCGCGGCTGTACGCCGCCGGGTCGGTGACCACCAGCCCCTCGATGGGGTTCCAGTGGCCGGTGAGCGCCGGCCCGCCCCGCTCGCCGCCCACTATCCTCATCAGCTGCAGATTGAACGTCGTTCGGAGGCCGTTTGTGAACTCTATGGGGCCCGTCAAACCGTACGATTGGACCTGGAATGGAACACCTGGGTGAGGGCAGGCCGTACGAAGAAACATAATATAATATATAATAATATACTGCAGCAAGACCAAAGGTATCTGATCTGATCACTGATGCGTTGTCGGCCAGGAAATGAGAAGAAGGTAAGAAAGAATGCACTGGCTCTCGAGCCCCGGGCCGGAAAACGAGTCGTTTGGCGGCTGCCTCAAGGTGGATAGCAGCAGGTGATAGCTGGCCAGGCAGGCTTCACGGGAAGGTAATAATACCAGTAAAAATATTAACGAGTTAATCTTATTAATACTTAATACTGATAATATAATCCTTACGCAACGCCCTACCACCACGCAAACTATTATTTACTGTTATAATTCCAAACGTTATAAGATCGCCTTTTGTACACACAATTTTTAGCGTTGTAGTGTTAAATCTGTATAAACATTTCTGGTGTACAATAAAGTGCGTAAAACAAAAATAAATAAATAAAAATTATTGTAGATAAGATAAGATATACTTTATTTGCTTTGAATAAGTCACAAACGGTTATATGTTTCGTTATTCAGGTAAAATGATAGCATATAAATTTAACATTTCAATATAAAACAAAAACTAATATAATTTATAAAATAATGTATTAAAATACAATACAAATATTTAAATAAAAGTTATAATTTCAGTTTCGTTAATTTTGTGATTTTCAATTAATTCTATGTCAAATTTTTAATTACAGAACGTGTATTTTTACAACGTGTATTTTGTAACCGGCCATAAGTAAATTTTACTTATACCAAAATAATGAAGAATAAATTGTAAATAAAAAAAACGCGAAAAATATTCATTCTACCTGCAACTGGTACTTTAAATTTAAGTATTTCGTACCGATATTTCGAGATGGGCTATGGTCCCGCGAGGCCATGGCAGAGGCACTGTTTCCATAGGGAGAAACTCCGCTGCAATTACCCGTATATCTAATTAATACGGCGTTAATTCGCCGTCCATTTTACCATTTACCTTATTTAGGTTATCCATCAACGTCTTCCCGTAAGCCCATGGGGTCTCGCTCTCGCACGACGCGTTCCCGGAATGGACCTCCTTAGTGGCCGCCAGGGCCAGCGCCAAGACTTGCACTGCGTCGTAAAACAGGGCAGGTTCTGTCTGTGGGCAATAGGATCGCGTATTTACAATGGTGAAGATGAAGTAATGAAGGTGGAAAGTGGAGAAGGGGTTACGAGACCATAGAAATAATCATGATATTTCGTACGAAAATAACATAACACTACAAGTCTTGTAGTGGCAAGCGTACTAGGCCTGAAAGCAAGCTTATAAGCTATTAACTTTTGATACTTGCGTTTACTTTACAAAACGAAACAACAATATCAAAGAAGGTGGTCGCACTCAGAATATGGCGCGGACAAACACGCCCTTTGACATTTACAATTTTGCATTCAAGACATTTTGTGCTCAATTATCGCAGTGTATCATTAATCAATCTAAAATAAGACTTCTTTTTGTTCCAAATGTCTGGTGTTGCATAATCTGTGCAGTGCACATTTTTAACCTGTGCAGTGGAATAGATGAGTCACTCGCTGGACAATCGACAGCTGTGACAAAAGCGGCCATTTTTAATTTGGATCCACATATAAATAATATATGGTGACTTATAATTATATTATAATACATATATCATAAAAACTGGAATAATTGGGTTTAATAATATGATTACTCTTAAAGATGGTTCAAAAATCATCAATTTGATTACTTTGTGCTTGTTAACGCTAAAATAGTAGGTCATTACTGTAATTTCAATACTATCTACCAACGTAAAAATATGTAAACACGTGATCGTGCGACGGTCCCTATAAATACGGCTGCACTGGCGACACTTGAGCGTCCGATGAACGCTTAGAGGCCGTATGGCTAAAACCAACCCCGGATGGTGTTTAGTGGGTAGGCCCATAGGTTTATCGGGAGTCCCACATAAGCAGCCGGCAGCGCTGGTATGCATGAATATTCACCACCCCCCTCCCGGGCATCCCCGGAGGGGAGTCCTCATCCATTTGTCTGGGCGTAAAGAAAAGACGCTTGAGCATTCGTGCTCGAGCTGTCGTACAGTACGGACCTCTCGTTACGCTGCCCGAGGAATATACAAAGACCAACAATTCGACAATTGTGATTTCATATCTTTTATAAACACTACGGAGGTTGAGTTGATAGTATCACATGTTTATTAAGTAAGTTATAATGAAGTTTATTCAATTAGTATTAATTTACTTTGCAACAAACCGCAAGCACAATGTATGATGCATCACGAAAACCTTCCCTCCCTCCCACGAAGGAAGACGTGCATTTATGCTAAATAAAAGTATATACCAAACACACATACCGTCACCAACACGTGTTTCGCTCCGAAACGGAGCATCCTCAGGGTGAGTAGACTCTACGAGTGACTTTGCGGCTAACACATGTAAAGTCTACTATATACTTATATACATTTATTGGGTCCCAAGGAAAGGGACAAATGGAAAATCTTACGTCTCACTCGATGCTGGTGATACTACAGGAGATACGGGAAATAGCAGTGTCACGCTCAAACTCCACAGCTATTTATTATACTTTGAAAAGCTATCTGGAATTGCATAAAGGCTCGGCTATTCGGTTACCTTGTACCTTAGTTTGAACAGAAACCACCTCTACCTTAATTTGTCCGCCGCTAAGTATGGAAGCTCCGATCGGATGGAACTTCTCCATGACTTGCAGCGCTTCCTTCACCTTGTCAGAATCGTGGTTCACCACTCTCCAGCCGCTCATGTTCACCCGATTGTAATAGAAGTCTTCTAGATCGAAAAGTTCCATATCCTGGAAATTTTAAGATTAATTACAAACTCTTTATTTCTGACTTAGAACTGATTTTGTTTGCTATTGAAGTAATATTAAAGTACCCACTATAATAATTATATTGTCGTAATAATTCTTAGGAATACTTTTGGATGAGATTTGCTTAGTGACTATAATGCCATAAAGTGAAATTTCTGTATCATTTTGTGGATAATGGTGCATTAAACAGCTATTCAAATCATAAGACAGCCATATTGTGAACAATAACCGTTTGTAAGTACGCTTAATTTAATTTAATCTATCTATTTAACAATGCATATAATATCATTCTAACTGATCGCTTTCTGTACATGAAGGATATATGAGAAAAGCTATTATTAGGGACCTTTATTAACGCAATAGAACATAAAACTGGATTTGATATAATTTTTGTCAATTTGTATGTCTCTTTGTCTGTGCGTTTGTTCGCACTAATTTCAGAAACGGCTTAACCGATATCGTTACGGTTTTCACTAATTAATTGCAGTGAGCATCACTTAATACTTAAAATTCGTTTCATTGCAATCTGTCCATAAATAAAGAAGTTATAAATTAATATTTTAATTTGTAATTCATAGAACGAGAAAAACACAGTCGTAAAACAATGCAGGTGCTATTTTTAAGTGTAAGGCGTAATTTTTTTGAAGAGAAGCGAGGGCGGTATTTAACTAAAACTAATGTAATTTATATTTCTCTGTAAGTCATTTGAAATATTTTGAGAAATAAAAAAATCTGAAACCATATTTTTTCATTTATTTTTCGAAACTCATATTTTCTTATATTCTTTTTGATTACCATTTCCATACTATATTTCTATTTAATCTGTGTATTGTAAATAAAAGTTGCTATTGCGTTTGCCAGTTCCTATACCTAATACTATGTAACTATCTATCAGAAGGTATTAATTTACACACACACATTAGGGATGTTATCGAGCTCTGCAACCGTAATCGAATCAGTCGGATATCTGAAAAAAAGTATATCCGAAAAAATTTCGAACAATTTGAGACTGGAGCAGAGGCTAAGTGAAACACGTTACGACAGGTTTTCGCCGGCCGAGCCGATACATTAGCCGCGACGCTTTCATTTTTAGACAGTTATTATAATTAATTTTTTAAGGCCATTGCTCTTCTCTACGGTTGTAATACTAGATAACATCAATAACAAAAATTATTCGAAACTATCGATAATCCGAAATAATTTCATATCCGTAACCGTATCCGACACCGTATTATTCATATATCCGTACCTCTATGTGACATGCGGGCTCGTATACTAACAAAAACATACATGTAATATAAGGCTGATACTCACAAAAGATGTAAAGATATAGTGATAATTTTCATTGTTCATTTGTAACTGTAGAATCTGAAACATTAATTGTCATTATAGAGTAAAACATGGAGTGTTTTGTTATAAAAGAAAAGTCGCAAGAAAATTTTTTATTGAAGAAAGTTTCATACAATTTTTCTCACGCAGGCTTCCCATATTGCCAGATGACTAAGAAGGAGGTTTTAAATAATAGCAATCCAAAGAGGGCAGACATTAGCGAAAAGTTTCAATCTTATCTTCTAAATGCTATACGCTGTTAAAAGTAACTGACGTGTTAATCGCTAGAAACTGGTAGACCAGCTGATAAGAAAGTCATGTCTGATGAATCTGAAGATACTATAATACTGGGACAGCACTGGTACCTTGTGACGTTCTATGAAAGGCCTGACATCGTTCCTAGGATTTCCGGCAGATTTACAAGGAGCAACAGCTGTTGACTTGGACTCAAAGCTAGATAGAACTAAAGCTAAACATCTATTACAATTATGCAGTCTACAGATGAACGAATGTGTTCTTTCTCCATAAAAACAATAGCAAGTTCTCTAGCTAAATTGTTCTGGAAAAGTTGCGCCCGCTCAAATCGGCTCCACATCTATTTTCCTCCCTCTCGACCAAATCAGCACGGAACACTCACAGCTCTCGCCAACTGCTTCAGATGTTTCGGGTCCGTATCTACGATGATTCGCTCGATCCTCTGCGCCTTGATCTGGGACAGCGCGCGACGATATTCGCGCGGTTCGTTGCAACGCACAGCGTACATGTCGCGCCCATCGGCAGCTAACTTCAGAAGGTTTAGCTCTCCTGGAAATATAGAAACAGATGTATACACATTTTGGTGCACAGCTAACTATAGACCAGCTCTTGAGTTTGAAATCTCTATCTATGTATACGAGTGCTTATTACAAGTTTCAAAAAAATTTTCTCCAGTGCCTATCTCATAAGTTTAACTGCAGGTGTTACCCATTCATGTACTCTAATTTTTTTCTACCGGGCTGCCTCAAACACGCTGAAGTGCAGGAGAGCAAACAATCAATTAATAATGACATTCAAAATTTCCCCAGGTTAAGTGCATTCTGCGGAACTACATAAATGTATATCAGCCCCTGTATATCCTTCGCGTCTTCATCACATCTCATACTTATTCCATTGCTACGGTTGAATCTTTTATCACAAGATGAATCTCAGAGTCCACTTCGCTAAGTACAAATCGTCAACCTTCACACACCTTTAAGAACATTATGTTGAACTCGTAGTCAAAGAGTCCTCAGGATATCTTACTTCATCAAAGCAAATGATAGTTAGGCTTTAATATGAACACACACTTTTGAAAACTTTGAGATGTGTGCAGACCCTGTTTCCCGTACGAAGATTAAATTAAATTATCAGTGCATACCTTCTAGATAGCAAAATAATTCCTTACCATATCCATAATCTTCATAAATAATTCCCATCCTGGTCCAGTTAAGGTAGGCAGTGAGATCGCCGAACGCCTTGTCCATTAGCTCCCGGGATGGGTATAAGTTGATTGTGTAAGACTGCGTATTGTTAGGTGCTGGAACATAATGCAAGCATCATAATCTATTATAAAATTAGCATTGTCAGCATACACAAATTAAAGTGAAATTTCTCTTTCAGTCGTACTAATATTGTGGTTACCAACGCCCCAACCACTCCGTATCCAACTATAGTCCTCTCTGCACACAGAATTGTTTCTTTACCACACTCTACGTCATCCCAGTGACCGGTGCAAACTGTTTTAGTATGGTAAAAAACGACTATAGAAAAGTCAAGCTGAACTTCTACTGGCGAAATCTCTAGCTGTTATTTTTGACATATCTTTAAAAACAAAATAGGCCCACATAATGGTATAATATTCACCGCCAAAAATAGATATCATCACCCAAAACTAACACCCAAAATATGTTATAACACTTTGCAGAATGTAGAATGAGAGCAGCTTGCCAGACAGCTAAAAAAACCCTTACCCTCAGAAACTAGATCATACTGAGCCCATATACCTTCACCAAGAGAGACTTGGCTTCGATCATTTGTAGATCGATCAGTAAGATGTACCACGGAGGGGAAGTTGGACTGGACGTAAAGCTGGGAACCTCTTGCATTCTAAAATCTAACCACAAACATACCGAGCAACAGTTGCGGAGTGACAGTGAGGTGTGGCGCGTGTAGCGACCGGCACATCGCGCCGAGCGCCGCTCCAAGGAGCGGACCAGATGCGCTGAACACTGCCACCGCACCAGCTTTCATTTGTGAGCAAGCTGGAAATATGAAAAGTTATAACATACTTCAAAAAGGTAACTTTCGACCAACTTCAAAAACAAATTAGTGAAGTTCAGCTTCGAGTCTGTTTAGCTTCACTACAGATCCTTACCACGTTTAATAGGGACTAACCCCGGGCCATTTTCTATCAAATAATAAACGTATCGAAATAAGTTCCTAAATCATGATATTTTCATCGACATGCATACGAAAATACATACACACGAAGATACAACCTCTACCTATTTTCAAGTCAGGTAAAAAAGCAATTTCAATGTTACCGATAGCAAATATATTTAAACACGGTTCAATTATTCCCTTCCGTTGAGGAGTTCCATTCTGATCATGAGATCCTCAGCATAGTTATAGTTCACCAACTACGCACCATCTCCTATACACTAAAGAAAGGAACATCAAAATCAGTTCATACGCAACGGAGTTACGCTGCACATACATAAATAATTCACACACACACACACACGAAGACAGACCTTCCTCCTTTTTTAAAATCGGTTCAAAGCTGATCGCATGTTTCCTAAGATCAGACGTAAGTGTTATTTGAATTGGATACGACAGAAAGGTGATGATCAGGTCATAGTCACTTGTTAGACCAGGACCGGAGTATTATCGAAGAAGGAAAAAGAAATCGTTTATCAAACAACACTCCAGCATTCAAGAACTAATTCGTACTTGAACAACAGAATGAACCTCACGTCTCCGCCGATGTAAAAACAACTCACTAAATGGACCCCTGATTTTTTACAGTAATTCTTATCCAGATCCTAATTTTAATCGAGTTAATACCAATGAAATATCCAAAAAAGATCAAGCGTAAACTCTACCGGAAGCGACATCGACGAGAGGAACCGATACCGAACATGGCTACCGGATGTGGCGTATTGGAGAGCGCTTCAGTCTTACGCTGTATATTAAAAGTAAAAAACTGAACGACTTTTGAAGCCACTAGAAATAGAGGCCTGAATGAAAAACATTCTGGTTTTACAAGGGTTTTTAAAGACTCTCTCGTAACTTCATAATATTAGGACATTCTCATATTTGGAGAACAGTTGTGATAGAGATTGAACATTTATTTGGATCGCTATATGATTCCAATCAAATTTCTACATCAGATTATATTTTTTACACACGTTATGCTTGCGTGTATGTCTGAGAGAGAGAATGTGAATGTGTGCGTATGTATGTACATAAATGCGTGTAATTCAATTTCCATCCACTGCCATGTCACAAATGTCGCTAGGGGTGTGTTGTATTGAAGTTCATACAAAAACATGTTTCAACCTTTTTTGAATGGAAACCAGCGACCTGTCCCGGCTTAGCACAGGTACAATTCACCAATGAAGAAACCGACAGGTGCGCTTGGGAATGTCACTTTTTTATTGTGACTTTCATATATACAATTCAAATTTCCGACTGTTTGATTGAATGTTCAAAAATTTTGTATTATGCAAACATTGTCCTGACGACTACTAAAAATACCTACCCTGTTAACACAAAAAGAATCATCAAAATCGGTCGAGCCGTTATCATGTGATGATATTCATATACATGCGACAATCGAGCTCATTGATACAGATGGAACTGGACAGATGGTCAATCTATTGAATAGCTTTTATTATGAGTTTTCAGTAGATTTTATGTAGTCATGTCAAATTGCCTGTGCACTTCCTAAACAACGTGACGGATGCTCCAACACAATAGAATTTATCCTTTAAATATTAACTATAAAAACAAACAGACATAAAATCCTTGTTAATTAGTTACAATTAATTATTTGGCTTTTAAAACTCGCCTATCAAGAAACTCATTTACTCGCCAAGCATTTAGCCAGCTTTCATTACTCAAAATTATTTAAAAAACAAATAAATGTTAATAAATGGCGAGGATGAAATAAGGCGTCGAGCACACACATGACATAATATGTTTAAACTTATTTCACACTAGCGGCCCGCCCCGGCCTCGCACGGGTGTACTCTATCAACAGTTACCGCAGCGTATGCGATGAAAGAAATTTTTAAGCAAATTGTTTTACACCTTGGTTCACGTTACTGAAGTTTTACCAAGGATCCCTTATATTTTCTAGTAATAAACATAGCCTATGTTACTCGGGGATAATGTGGAATTTCTAATGGTGAGAGAATTTTTAAAATCGGTTCAGTAGTTTGTGAGTTTATTCGTTACAAACATACAACAATACAAACCTTTCCTCTTTATAATATTAGTATAGAATAGAATTTACAATAATTCAAATCTAATTAACCAAAACTAAACACGGTGATTACATGTGGATTTCGCGTACGGGAATGAATTTGGGAACGGAATACGACAACTGCGCTAGTTGCTCCATAGCAAACATCTAACAAAACATTTTGCCAGGTGCTTCATGGTTACCGCATTTTATTCTTTTAGGTATAAGTTATTACAGTGCGTAAAATTGGAACCATTTATTTATTACAATAATTAATAATACACCTAAACTATTATTTGATTAACAAAATATTTGTAATAAATTTTATTTTTCAAACCGCGGCAGCAGACTTACTGCCGGAATACAAAAGTATCATATATAAAACACAATAAAATTAATACATACCAAATATAAATATAACCAGTTCAATGTATTTCGCGTGACACCGCTTTAAACGAACAGACAGAGAAACAGTTACAAAGAAACAAATATTTTGGCCTCTAGAACGATACAAGTAACAAAGCGGGCATTAAAATTTTCAAATAATATTATTTTCAAATTTTTATTCCCTAACAGTATTACTATTAGCATAGACATACGTAAATTTTCTTATATTTAATAAATAATTACATGTAATATGTAATAAATCTCACCTACGCACATAATATGTATAATTTGTTGTTACCAATGTCCAAACACGACCGTACCATAAGGTAGCTCGTCTTCTCTTTAGCCAGTCATTACAAATGGCGGCATTTAATACAATTTTCGCCGCTCACGAATCACAGAGTAGGCAATTAAAACAGAGAAGATATTAACAACCCGTAGACGCGCATGAAGTGGTAGAGTCAGGCCGTTTTTGAAGAGTCTTCGCGAGCTAAAAGGCGAACTCCAGCAGTGATTGGACACGCCTCTTCGTAAAATGCTGAGTTTTCCTCTAAAGCTGTCAGAAGCGCCGCTCCATAAATTTCATTGTTGCTGACAACACTCAACGCAGTACTTAGAAACTACTATCTCTTTGTTACGAAGTTAGCTACGTACAGCGTTGCGGGTAACTTTGCTTTTGATACGGGTAAAAACCTTAGGGTAATCCTGGTGTATACTTAATGTATGTCCACCTACGTAAGTCTGTCGTTTAAATATTTTAATACTATCCGTAAAAATATTATAAAGAAAGAGTGCGAATTTTGTGAGTTTGTGTATTTGCGAAAGGTAAAATCATGGGACCACGCGCCTGTTTTTAAAATCTTTTACCATTTGAAAGGTACATTATTCCGGTTGGAGACAGGCTATATATCAAGAGTATGTATATAATTGTGCAATCAGAACGAAGTTCTAGTGATAAAACTAATGGGGCCGAATATGTACATTAAATGTTTTTATACTAATGTAAAGACCAAAACATACTTGTAGTGGACTGGGTTAATTAAACTACTTTTAAGCGAAAGCTTGGAACGGTAAGAATTCCAAGAAAAATCGTCCACTCGTGCGATCATCTTTTTTTTTGAACAAACTCTTTTTTTACGTCATTAATGTGGCGTCACCAATTCTATTCAGCCAGGTTACATCTCCCGCGCGTCGGTACATGTATTTATTAAACTAATAAAAAGAAAACATTACAATTACAACAACATTATAGCAATATTACATTTAAATCAATATTAGAATTACGCATTGTCTAACATACTTGTTAAATCATTGTTTGTTTGTTTGGCTCTCCGTCTGTTTGTTCCGTCATCATGATAAAATATGATAAAACTTATATTCCATATTAACATCTTCAATACTTTTTATCTCAGAAAACAGATCCACTGCTTCCGTGAAACAGAAAATAACAATTTGTATAGACATTTTGTGAGTCAGTACCTAATTAATTACTATTAGGTTAATAACTGTGTTATTTGAAGGGGCTACGAAAGCGGATTCCAATCATTGTAAGTACAAATATGAATTTATTTTAGACTCGAGAAGCAAAACATCATAGTCCACTAGAGATCATGCTATCGCAATAAATTATTTAACAACTTATTCACATCCACTTAAATTCCGAGCAACGAGCTCACTTTAACTTTTGATAAGCGAAAACTAATCATTTGGAGTATTTATTAAAGAATTCGCGCGCGTCCCAGCTCTGTATCTGTCACTGTCAGTCGCATTAACGTCATCGCCATAATGTTATTAAATTACTAGAAAGCTTTATGGCGATATACCTTGATTTTATGCACGTCCAAGCGTAAATAATATCCAAAATCCGAAAAGAGTGCGAAAGAGTCCGAAAGAGTGCGAATTTTGCGTGTTTGTAGATATACAGAGGATAATCTTTGAAACCACGGCGCCTATTTGGGAAATTCTTCTACCATTTGGGAGGTACATTATCCCAGATGGACACAGGTTATTTATGAAGTGTATGTTTGTAGTAATTAATTATTAAACCCGAACGAAGTCGGGACGAACCGCTAGTAACTTATAAATTAAATATGCAACAACCGTGACAAAGTAAAAACAAAACTTTTCAGTACCATTTCTCCTGTTTGTCAAATGATACCCTTGTTTTTTTTCTGTATATTTGATAGTTATTAACGTACTTAAGTATTATAAAAAAAAATTTAAAACCGAACAGTAGATATTCAATGATTATTCGAATTCCAAAGACTAACAATTGTATCCTCACCTTTCTTATACGTCCTGAAGGTGTCTCTCGTAGTGGAGTACTGAATATCGTAAACCAGTGTAGTATCTGGCAGAAGACTTCTCTCCTTGTTAATCCTATACACGGCGTACTTGAATGCTAGCTCTGCACTGCCCCCGCGCGCTTCTTCCGTGAAAATAGCTCCTAGAAGAAATGTTAATGAACGAGGTGTTTATCAGTAACATATTGTAAAAATAAATCATGACCTACGCATAACAGGCTAAGAGGCATGTTGACAAAGTATGGTGTCGATTTATTGTCAGTGGATATCGATATTGCAGTTTATAAAGAGAAAAGATGTAGCAGGAACGGAAGATGTTAGTCCTGCGATTGTATAGTGAATGATGATGGGAATGGCGGAAGGGTTGAGCGGCAACATGTTCTCTGCTAAACAAAACGACGCGTGGTCTACGAGAGGTATTCGAGTTTAAGTTAATTTTTGAAAATTTTACTGCAAGAACCACGACGTAAGGCACAGTTTTTCATGGTTTTCTGTGAGCCGAAACGGTTCTGAACAGAGTTTAATAGCTAGTGACAGGTCAAAAGGCTCCACCCGTCTTTGACTCCGAGCCTACCTCCCCTGCTCTTGGTGCATACTGCTGAACGACGGACGACTGTGGCGAGCAGTCCTTTGAATTGGAAATCGCTGGACTCTGCACAGTTTATTTCAACGCTATTCGTGGATGGTAGCAGCTTTATTAGCGTCCCGCGCTAATGCCTTCATGATTAACTGACTCTTTCCTTCTATAGAAGGATCCTTCTTGTGCGTGTAGTTCCGAAGTACGTTAGTAAGTTTCGAAAATCCAATAAAACGGGTTTCCCTCTCCGTCACCGCCGGCAATGCGTCGATGATACCTTTGGCATCCCTTTCAGCCTTGAGCATAGGTAACGGTGACTGCTTACCATGAGATGCACCTGCTCCTAAAGCAAACAATCGTCTTTCTCATCGCTGTGGTTTTCACTCGCATTTTCCCTATATGCGTATTTCTGCTATTTGATAACTTCAAGCGTACAACCTTATTCTAACTGACTTATATGACTTTAATTGAAAACTAAATGCAGTGCTATACCTATTAAGTTACGCGTTTTGTGCGCAATTTAATGTCACCATGTATATAAAATGCCATGAAATGTTTCATACGTGCGTCGATCGTAGTGTCGGAGAATCAGCAATGATGCTTTCTTTTCGGTCGGCAACACTTCGGTGATGGCTTTGGTGTCACTGAAGTCTATGGGCGACGGTCACCACTTACCATCAGGTTGGTCATCTGCTCATTAATCAACTAGTTATATAAAAAGATACAAAGAAAGCGTTTTCATTGAACTTCCGCGAACCGACCATACAACTTACGGCAAATGATTTAACTTTTTTTTATTTACTGTACAAGTTGCCCAACGCGAGAATACAATCCTAATAATAGGTATTATTTTGCAAGTTTAACGACGCGCGATGGGTTCAATTTAATCTTTGATAAGTTTATTCTATTTGCTTTACTAAAACACGAGAAAATTGCTGATATAATTTTCGCTGGATATTCTAAAAGCATTATACATACACACTTATCCTTGTTTATCGCAGATATGACACTAGCTTAATAGCCCTAATCAAATGCCATTTAAATCAGATGCCATTATCAACGGCAGTTGATATTGCGAGGCCCTTGGCGGCATACCTTTGTAAAGCCCTAACATTTGCACTTATATAGCTGATAAGACCTGTCCACTTTGTTACTCTTCACTGGTCGTACTATTAATTAAATATATCAAATTCTGTTGAAAGGCCATTTTCATATCGTCCTTTCTAGATACAAAGAGAAAAGAATAAATTATTTCTTTTTTTGCATATTGCAATGTGGCGTTGCAAAATAATAGGTGTCATGTTGAACATTTCACCTTCAAAGGCCGCAGCTGAATATCAATATTCTAGCGGGTTTGTCACACGAGGCCACAATGCATGCGAGGCCTTCTCCTTCTAAGACTACCTTGGGTACCAATTTCAAAGCGCCAGCCATGTATCTAACTCCCGTTTTATATCGCAGCTTCTATGTCTTATTACAAACAAATAAGTTACTATTATAAGATCTATGTATGAAATGTCACCAAGTGACATTGGCGCCTTTTTACATGTCATGTCAATTTGACAGTACAGACTAACGAATATGTACAAACATAAATGAGCTAAGGCGGTCATGAGAGTGAGATTAAACAATGTCTGAATTACATAATGTTTTAAATTCCAGCTTATGTCATAATACGTACCAATTTTAACTACAGGGGACAAGGCTGCGACCGCATTCAAAGTAACCACGAACCATCGCCAACAGCACCACATATTGCTTCTTCATCACCGCGGCTAACTGCCCGCTTCACCTGTTGGAAAAAGTCAGTGTATAAACTAAGAATGAAAATAACACAGTAAAATTATAAAATTACAGGAAATAAATTATGTGTAAAAAAATGTGTACAAGGACGCTACTTGGTCTTTATCAGAAATTTCTTCCAATAGGCCCAAATATATATATTTATATACACTCATAGGTATATTTAGAAATATGGCAAAAAGGGACCAAAAAAGGTAAAATGAGTAAACAAAATATGCAGGCGCTCAAGTTTATTCAAAAGCTTCCACGTTTCCACGTAGCATCCAAAACAACGGGCATCAGCTCAGTCTATTATAGATTGTATTAATGTGTGATCTAATGAAATTTTAGTATCAAGAGCAAGATATTTCGAAGTCTTCAGCGAATATAAGAAGTGAACCTCCGACAAACTTTAGCAAAGCGGGCTTTCTTTCAGAATAATTTGCTATCAAATATCGAGCTCCTTGCTTTATTAGAGTAAGTTATAGATAGAAATACCACCAAAGCAAATAAAGTAGTGATAGTAGATTTAATTGAGTAACTCGATATTTGCTACCAATTGTTAAAGCTTGTGATATAGTAGGATTTACTAGGAATTCAAAAGATCCGAATGCGGATCAAATCGGAGTTCATTGCGTCAATTACTTGTTTAGTTTCCCTTTCTGAGAAATAGCGATACAGTTCCAAGTAATCTACATAAAGATATAAATTAGATGATATTACATTAATGACATAGTTAATGAAGACAGAGCTTCTATTTTGTATGAGTAATGTGGGTCGTATGTAACTGGAAATGCAGGATTTAGTTGTAAATTAATTCGTCCCAAAGTATTAAAGCTTAAAAGTATTAAAGTTTTAAAGTCTCAGTCGTAAATTAATGCCGCACTGCTGGATAGCAGCGATAAAAAACCACAAGCACCGTCACGAACGCTAAGTGGGACAAAACTATTAATATAATCAAAATATTTCAACCAAATTAAAACCGACTTCTGACCGAAATTATAAACAAAATTCATGTCCATTCCCTACGGGTGAAAAAAATTTCACCTCCAATTTCCTTTACGAATGATATTTTCTCTTGTAATTTAAATGGGGCGAAACGGGAAGTATACTCTCTCTAACAATAAACGAACATCCCAAATCGATTAACAAATGAAGGAATTCTGAAGTCACAAACATACACAAATACCAACGAATTGAGAGCCTCGTCTTTTGAAGTCGATTTAAAAGTAGGGATTTTACGCGTATGCATCCTCGTTAGTAGTCGGATTCAAAGATGGATTCAGATTTGCATTACTAAATAAAACACCGTGTTACTCGAGCTCAAGCTGTTGCCCGTGAACATGAAGATGGATCGACTTATTATTTTTACACCCTTCAAAGGCCGACAGGAAAATATAAACAAAATAATATTCAATTTTCCACAATGTGGACAGAACATTAATATTTTACGAAAAAATATTCAGAAACATAATATTACTCTGAGTACTACATTTTACAAATTATGTATTCCCTAAGCGGACACCAAATTACTTGTAACGAAAATTTTATGAAATTATCTCACTACCAAGTGTATCTGGGTTTATTTATGCGAAACGTACAAAGCAAAGAAATATCATATAGATGTGGCATATAAACTGTGGTATATTAAAAACCAACTGGTCATGCAAATGAGAATGGTTTAAAAGATATGACGCACAAAAATAAATCACCTTTACCCGCTTATTTCCAATACTACTAAGCCTTAAAAAATACGGAAGTATTTTTCTTCATGTAATACACTTTAGAGAATATATAAGGATAATATAGATACATATAGGGGATGAATGTATATTATATGACAGGCAACCAAAAATATTCTTAAATATTATATTTAAAATACTACATTATAGTTTTACTACGAATACGGAACCCTTTTCTACGCGAATCCGATTCGACCCTGACGAGTTTCTGTATACAATATCGAATAGAAATATAATGAAAAAATCGCTATGAAATCTGATTAAGAAACTGTAGAGTAATTACATATGTGAAAATTACTCTCTTTCGCTGCCGTCGTACTGGCTGTCTGTCCGACTGTGTGTTTGCAATTGTTTGTCCAGTAAAAGCTCCAATACGCCTACGTACATAAATGATAAGTACGTTTGGCACGATCGATTAGGAGAATAGATTCTGACATGATTAAAACATTAAAGCTATTAATACATGTCTCGTATAAAAATATTCCGAGTCGATTACTAATATTTAACTGAAAACAATTTTAAAAACAACTAGCGAAGGAATTCTATTATAATATTACTATTCTATTTAATACGTTGGAGAAAGTGTTATCTGACAAAGATTTAGCCATAATTTTCCACCCAGGTATCTTCTACGACATTGGAGACGTGTTAGCTTACCTTGTTTCTTTTCATGTACTATGTATAAAACCACCGTTTTTACGTAAGGCTTTGTTTCGTAATTAGTATAACATGGCTACATTATTTTGACGATAAAACAAGCAACAGACATTACATTAAAAAGAATCAGTAACCACATTACATAAAGAACATTAACGATAAAAAATAAGAAACCAAATGTATAATATTCTCAAACGATGACCAGCCTATTTGAAATCCTGTCATATGTACTGAACATATTCCCTGCTTTTGTAAAAACAAAACTCTTTATTTTTATTTGGTATTGAATTTAAAATTTTAGACAGGCATGATATTAATGATATTTCTCGAAGTGCAGATTGTGAGTTCGAATATTCCCCAGTTTAAATATGGGAAATATTTTTGTCGTCTGCCGTTGCAAAGGCACAAAGCCGGTATATAAAAATATTATATTTTCTACTAAGTACTCTGTACCGATCGATGAAAGATGAGAGACATATCGTCTGCTCCCGATATAGAATTAGATTTGTTAATTAAGTATTCAAATTCTTGTAGTGCAATTTCATTTTCTCAAATGAATTTCCTTAAAGGAAAATGCAGTTGAACTAAGTATGAGTGGATAGTGTAAATTCGATATCCTCGTATTCCATAGTCGTTCTGCTGTAGTCTGTATCTATGCCCTATGGTCCGATTAGAAATAATATTGGGCTAGTGTCCTTTCCATTATCTCGTTTGGCGTCACATATCTGAAGACGAAGTTGTTTAACCTATTAACAGAGTGACAAAAAATCTTTGTGGTGAAGGATCACATCTTATATTAGGTAGACAAATATCTGAAACAGATTTTGACAGCTTCACATTACAACGAGGTTTCGAATTAAATTAGTTATATAAATGTTGGGGAATGATTTTGCGAGCAATTAAACTATTGGATGCGGTTTGCAACGTAGGTAGGTACGTACAGACGTTGTTACGAAGGTATGGGAAGGTTCGGCGGAAAATAATACCGGCCATTTAAAGCAGGTTAGCATAAGAACTAACTCGAGCACATTAGGCGATTCTTGCCATTATGTTTTGTACAAAAGGGCGAATATCGCGTACACGTTTTCTTTATTACCTAGTACATGTATACTCTATTATTTTCTGGGGATATTGACGCGAAAGGCATAGTAAGTTCTGCAAAGGCCGAGGGTCGATATAAATAGCGGGCAATGCCGCCCGCAGGTCATTCGGATCTGGAATACGAAAGCGAAGAGTTCTCTCTATGAAATGAAATACCAGCGATCAATGAGTATGTTGTTGTTACGTGTTGTTTCCGGGCCTTCCAGACTTTTCTACGCCTTTCGTAGAAAGTCAATAATAATACCCGGAAATCGACATAACAATAGCGGGTCAGGTAAACATGCTCTATCCGCCCATGCAGGCCAAATTCACCCTTGTGCCTTAGGCAATTCCGTATTGCTTGTATTATTTCCGGCCGACCCTTCCAGAAACTTCGTAAAGCTGCCGCCCTCCTCTTTACGTCCAACCATTTGAGATGCTTCGTAAAACTATTAATTGGAACTTGTATCTCGGAAGGCCCATGTAAACCAAGTGCCTACATTTATGAAGACACACGAAATATCCGGTAAAAATTGTTGGGATGATCCATTTAATAATTGCACTCTTGTGGGGTCCCCGTTATTCGAATATATTGTTACGAAGCTTTTCGAAGGATAGCCGAGAAGAGAAAGTCGGCAGGCTTACGAAGTTTCTGGAAGGGTGGCCGACCCTTCCAGTGCGAACAATGGAGGCAATAAAAGTGAAATCCAGGGAGTAATAAAAACTACCTGGGACACTTCAGGCCAATCTCACCCTTATGCCTTAGGGATACATAGCCGAAAGGAGGTTGTTTACCTGACCCGCTATTGTTATGTCGATTTCCGGGAATTGTTGCTGTTGTTGACTTCCACGAAGGCCGTGGAAGGATCTGGAAGCCCGGAAATCGATATAAATAGCGGGCAGGGTCGGCCACAGGGGATTCGGCTCCCAGATACGAAGCGAAGAGTTCTCTCTCTACGAAGCGAATAACTGCGATCTACGAGTGCAACTGCGATTGTGAAGTGTGTGTGAAGTGAAATAAAGTCTCTGCGGAATTACTTTGGCATTTTACGAACCTACGGATCCTGACACGTAACAATATAAAATTATTATCTAACATTATAATTTTGATATTTGATGTGACTACCAGTTTGGCCTGTAAGACCAGGTTTGGGGTGACGTAATTCAATCATATTGTATCATAAGGACTCCATATGGACAACAAAGAGCTAGAATGTTCTCAACATACATACACTTTGGAATGTAAAATTTCAACACACGTGTCAGAGCAACATGATAGACAAGGCATACATTTAATAAACCGTACTTAGATCTATATCTATCCTACTATATAAATCTGTTTAGCTTTTCTGTCTCGAGATAACTGAAAAACAGCTTGACCGATCTTAATGAAAATTCATATGTAATGTGAACATGTGATGTGATTGTGAGTTAGTTTTCATAATTTTGAGTACATTTGGAATACATTAACTTTTTCAATGGGCACAGTACTCGAACATGTCCCAGTTTCCAATCCAAAGAACATCGGGTGAGCGTGCATACTCACATATATGAAAGCAGACAACACCCTTTGAAACGACTATGGATTATTATATTTTGCTCTTTAACCATTCCGCTAAATTATTTGTCCCATGACAATTTCATTTAACTTAGGGAAACTAATTCCACTTCGATCGACAAATCTTGCTTAATGTCTTGTTCGCTAACTTCTAAATCAATATCTCTAATTATACCATAAGAAGACCCGACCTCTAAGGTTTTCTGAAGCCTGCAACCGAAATCACTAAAAGCAATAGTTTGAATAAACGAATCGGGATCCCGTCTTCTTTAAATGTCATCAATATTTTGGACCATTGCGCATATTTTACGCGCGTTAACACGTTAATATTTTAGCTATAGAAAACTATTTGCGCATCGCATTGCACACACGTTGCAAACATTTGTATTTTATCTTCAACTTGGCCATTAGACCTCCGCAACGTCTTACATCCTCGAAACATAATATTCCATCCTTCCTCACACGAGTAACCTCAATGAGTTCTCATTCTCTTCCTATTTATATCCTCTATTTATACGAATGAATTGTATTCCGTGTTTCTTTCAAAAACTTCATTACTTATGTTGTTGGCTTTGTCGCTAATCACTCTGATTTCACTCTTATCACCTACATATGTCAGAAGGTTCAATTTCAACTGAGCGGATATCCGAGCTGAAGCGGTCAAAGCCGCGATTATTGCTGGTAAATAACTAGATAATTAAGTAGCACGACAAACCCAATCTATTAATACCAACTACTTAGATGAAACCTATAAAACTAATAACTGACCGATCTTATCTTGCGGCCGACATGAAATCTGGTCGATAGGACATTTTAATGGTTGCGTAGAAAACTAGTAGAAATAGATTTGACGTGCGTTTGCGCCGAGCTACGGTTGCGAACTCATCGTCCATGCAGCCGGACTTGTAGCAAAGCACATCGTGACTTTTCAGTGATAATACGATTAAATTGTAGTACCCACTTGTTAAATTATTAATCTCTATATTCAACTTGGAATAAACTTCACTAAACTTTGTTCCAACGGTTTAATAAAAGAACAATACTGCCAGCCGTTGGCTTTTATTTCCAATTCCTCGGAAGACAAATGTCGTCAAAAGTTTCCATTGAAACGGGCGGAACTGTCTTGTTTGACCTTTTGCCGTTCTGGAGTGGCTTTTGTATAAAATGACATAATTTTATAAACACAAGAGCAACTCCTCCAAGCAGGCGATTGAAACTTTAATGTGATAAAATTATATTGTTGGGTATTTCTAAAATTACAGATGTGGGTAGCGATGAAATTACATTCATAAAAAAATACTAACAGTTCTTATTTTACGAGTATAAAATAGTTAGGTAGACTTTATGCTATAATATAGGTAATTTAAATGCAGATTTTTTATTATGTAACAACTGAACAGCATCCCCTATATGATCTAAACTTGGCTAAACACTCTAAGTATCATATTGCCAAACTAAATATGTTGTTTGTATCCACAATCGATATAATCGTTTGAACTACACTATCACCAATGGACATACAATTATATATTATATCATATATAAATATAGACATCGTTTATATTTTCTTAAGAAATAAAACTATTAAAAAAACTTCATCAAAATAAACGTAAAACAGGATTCCTTTCTTTATGTGAACAGTCGACAAACGGACAGACGAGCCACGCGATGGTAAGTGGTCACCGTCGCCCATGGACATGAGTAACACCACAGACATCACTGATGCATTGTCGGCCGAGAAAGACCAAGAAAGAAAGAAAGTTTTTTAACTATTAATACAAAAAAAATACAAAAATACAAAATGTAACTAGACCAAAATCGTTACACAAAAGAACAAAAAAATAAAACAAATATTCAAATACATACATAAAATACATAAATATAGTAAGTACCCTACAATAAAATATACAGATCGCACTTAACAGATAAGTAATACAAATAAATAAATATTATATAGTATTCTTTGACTGCTTTCTTGAACGCAAATAGAGATTGAAGGGTACGTATATTTGATGCCAGTGAGTTCCTTGCGAGTGGCATAAACGTACACAAATTGGACATAAACGTACACACATTTAACATCACAAACGCTCGTAACTAGGGGACAGATGTTTATCTGTCATACAAGTGTTTGCGGGCTGCGACGTGCTGCCCTCGCTCGACAGGCAGTCTCTACCACCGGGGCCCCGGGAGTTTCGATCTGTCCAAATTATGTTTAACTAATTTACGAATCATACCACCCTGTTTTTATAAACACGCGTGCTCTTTATGCAGGTAACATTTTCCTTGGCGTTTTCATTATATAATTCCAAAGATCTCAGCCAAACGATTCTCCCATCAATGTGAATGGCGCTTGATTTCATACAAATCATCCATTTGAAATATATTACATGATTAAATAAATATACACAGACAAGACAACATCTGCCAAGTTTTGTTTGTTAGATAGTCTAAATAAAAAAGATTGATTGTTGATGTCTAAATAAAAACTACTGAAATGATTTTAATAATATTTTCACCTATGTAAAGCTATATCATCAGCGAGTAAATGAGCTGTATTTTACTTGAAATAAATAATTAAAATCCCTACAAAAAATGTAACGCAATATTGAAAACTTTACAGCAAAACCTATTCCTAAAATAATTGCTATTGCCACACGGAAGGCGAAGGTTTTCTAAAGCGAAGCGAGGGCGTGTATGTGTCTGTGTATGTGTGTGTGTGTTTGTGTGTGTGCGTGTGTGTGCATGTGCGTGTTTTTTTCGAAACACGATAAGTTTGCTTTCCGGCATCTATATATTTATAAACTTATTTAGTAATACGAAACATTAACAGTTAAATATGTCAAGGAAATTAGACTAACACTTCCCCAACCCCGGGTACGCGTCTGCCCAACAATGTCCAGTATACATATATATCATAATATAATAATCATATCCTAATATGATAATCTGTATGTTATCTATAATCTATGATTCGTAAAAGCACAAAGCAAATGATACCTCACACTAACAGTGTATAGCGTAATCAACAGTGAGATTTATTTGTGATATTACAGAATTACCGAGCACATAGTCAAAAGTCTTATTTAATATCATGTAGAGAAATCAGTAAGTAGTTACGGTACTAGTGGCCAATAATATAACCAATAAAGTGATTAAAATGTCACCTACTATTTCGATAACTAACATTATGCGGTGGGCCTGGTTTCCCGTGACCCAGTTTTTTAATCTACTATGGGGACCGGCATCCACAAAAACTGTAGTTCTACACAGTTTTTGATATCACTTTATTGTGGCACTCTTTTGTATTTGTGGTGGAAAATAAACGATTATTATTATTATTTGTTTTCATTCATGTCATCTATTCCAGTATTATAAAGAAAACCATTTTTTCATTTATATTGCCGACCAACGACTTGACAGGCTATCTGATGGTAAGTGACGTACGTAATACCACAGGCATCACTGACGCATTGCTGGCCAAGATGGAGTGGAAGGACCAACTTATTTAACCAACAAAGAAAATAAGATGACAGTTGAAATTTTTGTTATAAATATTTTTATGGAATTTTTGTCCGTCTATCCATTATGGCATCAAAACAATAATCAAATAAAATCAACATTTAGGATAATTTGTTATCCCGGTGAACGGGCCTGTTCCCAGTGAGCAACAGATAAAAGTTAGTATGGAGTTTTCTTGAAGAGTTACTAAATAAAGTTGAAACGTTTTAGGTAGCTTTTGCAATAAATAAATATGTATGTAATTCATATAACCCTGTGAACCGACCCTTGAAACGATAAAATGGGGTAAATAAGAAATTCAAAGAACACTCAATAAAATTTAATTGACAATTATGTATATCTGACGAGACTTTATTAATTACGTAGTACTGTAAACTTGAAGTTTGAATTAGTATTGCGGATGTTGAGGTGATTCTGTGTCACTACGATTCTTCCTGCTGCTTTGTTGTGATGAGACATTGACTGTTAAAAAAATTATCTGATTACTGACAACCAATCGACGCATTGCTTCACAAAACACCTTACATTTATAAATAGCACCTGCACCAAAAAAAATATTACTATTCATTTACATCCGGAATTTAATAAAAATTACATTTGCACCATTTTACTTTGTTTCAGTTGTCCTAGTTCTATGAATTGAACATATTCATTTATTGTAATAATTCCAGTAAAGCAAATCAAAACTTATTGACTAAACCCTTTTAGCAGAATGTCCATATAAAGTTGTATTTTTCATTTACCGGGAAAAAATTCAAATTCCAATTCGAAAAATGTTCTAGATATAATTTACAAATTTGTCAAGTAACATCACAGCAAAAAAGTGGTTTTCACGTGATAGATACGTTTACAGACAACCGAGCGAACGGACAAGTACAAAAATTTAAAAACAATATCTCAGTGTCAATGTAAAACAAATCCCACCTATAATACCAAAAATTTTGAACATGTAACAGTAACAGTAAATGTAGAAGTAAAAGTAAAAATAGAAGTACGAGTAAAAGTAAGAGTAAGAGTAAGAGGAAGAGGAAGAGGAAGAGGAAGAGGAAGAGGAAGAGGAAGAGGAAGAGGAAGAGGAAGAGTAAAAGTAAAAATAAAGTAAAAGTAAAAGTACAAGTACAAATAGTAAAAGTAAAGGTACAAAGATACCCG
>PDGT01000079.1:726218-790453 GCA_003671415.1 Megathymus violae | reverse complement strand
ATAGCCTATGTCCATATGGAATAATGTATCTTTCAAATGGAAAAATAATTTTTCAGATATCTATCAGATAACTAGGGCATCTGCTGTAGTTCCGGAGATAAGTTTCCGCATATACACAAACTCACAAAAATTTGCACTCTCTCCTTATAATATATATAAAGATTGTAATAACATTTTTTTTCCAAACTCAAAGTACTAGTGCAATAACAAAACTAAAAGTGGCAAGAATATTCTTCATCGAATACTAAATTGGCGCCTTTTCTACGGAAACGATTTTTATGTACACTATGTTATTTTAATAAAAAGTAACACTAAACGCCGGTCCCAACCCTTCACCATCAAAACCCATTGAAGCACAATACCCGATAATGGGTCCATTGGACCGAGTGTTACAAAATCTTTGTTATAGCCGACTTCAATAACCTATAATATATCTTTTATTGCTGGTTAAAATATCAAACCATAGCGGCTGTAACTGCATTGTAGAGTTTCAGTAAGTAAAAGTTCTCAATATTTATAAGTGACAGTATATTTCATAATAATAAAACTACCTATCTAACTGCGTAATGTTTTAAAACTTTTGAAAGAGGTTAGTTAATTACTCTTCATTACAATATTTCCATCCAATTACTTGATGTATTGCTTTGACTATTAATCGCTTAAGAAAGTAAAGATAATTAATAAAAGGGAAAAGGGGACCTAATGGTCCCCTATGTATCCCTTACGGCTGGTTAATACCAGTATTTACCAGTACCACCGTAAGGGATACATAGGTTAATGAAACCAGCAGTTAGCCGACGAATATAAAAAACGTTTTTTGTAACGCTCAGAAGAAAACGAGTCATAAACAAAAGTTTATATTTTACACAATCAATATATTCAGTAATAATTCGCACAATATTTTCTGCGTGCACTTACGTAACGAGGTCACAACAATGACAGTCTGTCTACCCTGTGTTCTACTTCAATATTGCTCTTCTACCCTCTTTGTTCATATAAAAAACGTCAAAGTGTACAGAGTAATATGAAATACGTGTGTTGTGAACACAGAAATTACAGAGTACTAAATGGTTGTTGAGATAAGCAAATGCGGGCGCAGTATGTAGCCGCTTCGTGCTTGGAAGATAACATAGGTATCTAGTTTTTATAATAGTCATTAAGTTACATCGGAACTTTTGGGTTGAATCGGAAGATTTACATTAGGTTATAAAGTTGTGAATACAAGCCTCTTGAATTGCGAGGGCACTGAAGTATTTTATGATTTCAAAAATTACCTTAACATTAAACTTTCGTACGTGATCTAAACAGAAGTATTTTCGCATCGCTTTTTCGCGATAAAAAATCAGATTTTCAATTAATTCAGTCCGAACGGAAACAGTTGTGAACATAAAAAAATTAAAAAGAACAATTACCAATAACCAAATATTTTAACAAAAAAAAAGTGATTTTAAAATGAATATTAATATTTTAAAAAACCCCAATTTTTCCACACTACTATATAAATTTGTAGTGTCTGTCTTTCTGTACATTCCTTTTTGTCAAGTTTCATTATAAATATTCGGTTTATGGCTCACTAACATTAATTTGGCCATTTCGAAAATGTTTGCCTGTCTGCCTATCTGTTTGTATTTCCCGTTATAATTCAAGAACGGCTTGACCGATTTCAATGAAAAGTGATTTTTAGTGAGAATACGTAATTACGCAGATGAAAGAAATAGAAATAGAAAGGAATGCATACCATATCAGTAAACCTAACTATTGATGACGTAAGTGACGCGCTTAAAAATATTCCGTAGCCTACAAAGTGGTCTTCGAGCCGGATCAATTCTGAACTAGCGACCCGAATGACAGCTGAAAATGTTCCATACTCCAATATGAAAACTCGTGGAGCCCTCCGCAAGAAGCAGAGTGAATGGTCCTCGGCGAAGGACCAGGAACCCCCAAAAAGTGAATTTGGTTGTTGTGATACGAAAGTGAATAAACCGCCTACTAATAGTGAAGTAAAAACGAAGGGCAGCGTACGCTCCGGACACAGTGGCTCTCATGCTATCATCAACAGAGGCATGCTAGCAGCAATTAATTTTGGAAGCCGCCGCGGCAAAGGCCGCAATCGAGAAGGACCTCACAGATAAGAACCTAGCCGCAGATCTAGCCGCACTCGAAGAAGAGAGTAAAACGAGTGTGTGTTCAGCAAAGTCTCGAAGCGAAGAAAGTAATAAATGGATCGACAGTTCAGACATTACAAATGCGGGCGGTCCCTCACAAAGCGCACCGCATGACGTCAACGCGCCCGCCACGTCGACAGCGATCGCGCTGCATCGGGTGATCGTTCCTTCCACGGCCAGTGTGAATCGTGAACAGTCACAAATAATTACACGGATGCAACAAGCCAGAGATCTACCGAATTATAGATAGTAGAGATCCAATTGAATGACTACACTTTAAACGATGTTATGATGAAGTCACGGTCATATGTAATCTAACCGATATGGAAAAAGTGTACTATCTGACACGGTGCCTACATGGGGAAGCAAAGGAAGCAGTGGCGTCGTTACTTATGTGTGGGGCGAGTGCTGATAAAATAATTGAGACCTTGGAACTGCAGTTTAGACGTCCCGACTACATTATAATTGGTCAGCTGAAAAGAATGACGCAGCTACCACAAGAATATCACAAGGACATCGCTGTGTTCGCCACTAAGGTACAAAACTTTGTCGCCGCTTCGCAATCCTTACAAAAAACTGACTACTTTCACAGCCCGGAACTAACCACCACGATATTATCAAAGTTACCAAGTGCACTTGTAAATAGATGGATAGACTACATTTATGATATACAGCGAAATGATAACAAATCAAAATTTGAGCTCCTGACAGACTTTCTAATGAGTGAAGCAACTAAAGTCGCCAAGGCTGGCATTAAATTTACGGACCGCCAGAGAGGAAGATCGCTCGACCACCGGCACCGGTTCACTCAGGGCATGCAGTGAGCGATACGGAATGTAAATTGACCTATCACCCCCCTACCTGAGTGCACGCAATCCAAACGAGCAATGCGACGTGACCTATGGCATTTTGTGCGAATAAACAGACTGTGTCATAAATGTTTGAACTCATGCCATGACCGGCAAACATGCCCGGCGGCTACGTGTGACATCGAGGACTGTGGGCGTGAACACTATCGTCTACTTCATTGGAGTACCAAACGGAGCCGACAACGCCGAACAGATGACTCCGACCGCGCCACCAATAACAGCAATGGCAACGGCTGTGAAACAGTGAAAACCGCTATGGCGTCTTTAAGCTCCAAAGTGATATTAAAAATAGTTCCCGTTACAATTCGCTGGCCTAATAGATCGGTCGCTACACACGCGTTGCTCGACGACGGAGCCACGGTTAGATTAACGTCGGCGGACATCGCAAACCAAGCCGGACTGCACGGAAAGTGTATTGAAATGCGTGTACGTAGTGCGTGAGAGTCAAGTGAAATCGAGTGTCAATCTGAGCTTATAAACTGCAATCTTACGAGTGACAACGGTGAACTGTTTCAAATTAATGTGCAAAAATAAAAATAAAAATACAACTGCCGGTCCAAAGCATAACAAGCGCGGACGTACAACAACTAAACCGATATAAAACGGGACTTGAATTTAATAGTGAAAACGTTCAAACTAAAATATTAATCGGACAGGACAACTCTCATTTCCTTTTACCCGTAGAATGCATACCAATACATAAAAACGGTTTTTGCCTCACGCGCACCCCGCTCGGTTGGAGTGTGCATGGCACTTTGCGATATTGAATTCGAACTCCACACAACATAGCGGTTCTACTACGCGAAACGTTGATCAATCCCTGATAGAACTTGGTGAACTCGTCCGTAATTCCTTCGCCCTCGATGCAATCAGTGTAAGTAACCGCCCTAGGCCTAACAAGGGTGAGCAACGTGCCGTGACAACCGTAGCTGAAACCGCTATTTTGGTGAACGGTCAATGGGAAATTGGGCTTACATTGGAAGAGTGATGCCGCCGCCATGCCGGACTCGTACCCTAACACGTACTGACAGCTATAGAAAGAAAGAACATTAAAAATCCAGATTATGGCACCAGGTACGCAGAACGCATGACGTATCTCTTAGACAACGGATACGCAAAGGAAGTCTCAGGTTCGAAGCTAGCGACGCGTACTTGGTACCTGCCGCACTTCGCTGTTAATAACCCTAACAAAAAAAAGTTAAGGGTCGTGTTCGACGCTGCTGCAGCATCAGAAGGCCACTTCCTGAATGACTACCTACTACAGGGACTGGACTTGTTGGAATCATTATTGGGTATCATGTTTCGGTTCAGAGAGGGGTGCATAGGAGTGACGGGAGATATTAAGGATATGTTCCTTCGTATGAAAATAAGAAACAAAGATCAGGATGCCTTACGTTTCTTGTGGCGCAATAATAATCATAACGAACCGGTTAAAAAATATGCGATGACGTAATTAATCTTCTCAGCAAATTGCTTCATTGCACAGTTTGTAAAGAATAAAAATGCACAGAGATTTGTCGAAGTGATGCCTGAAGCGGTGAATGCAATTTTAAAATCGCACTATATGGACGATTACATTGACTCAGTGAATGACGTGCCAACAGCGGAACAACTGATCGACGACATCACGTTCATACACAAAAGCGGCGGGTTTGAGATAAGAAACTGGTCTAGTAACGAGCCTCAAGTTACAAAAAACAAGCCAAAAGAAGCCTTAAGTATAGAGCCAAAGAGTTCAAAATAAACGATCAGGAAAGGGCGCTTAGGCTCTTTTGGTTCTTAACCAGCGACACAGTGTTTTGATTTGACGTTTAAAAAGATACCAACCGATATTTTAAGCTTCAAGTCCAGGCCTACAAAGAGGGATGTTTTACGGATTGTTATGTCTATATATGACGTTTATGAGTTCCTAGCTCCATTTACGGTAAAAGGAAAAATTTACACACTTAACAAAATAAAACTTGGGATGAGAAACTGACATTAGTAAATGAAGAAATAATAAAAAACTTAGATGTCTGTGACTTACCTGTAGCTACCGTTCCCGACCCGAACTGGCTCTCGTCGTGGAACCGCTTGCGTCGTAGTGCCGCTACAGTGTTATTATTTATTGAAAGATGTAAGAGAACGTATATAAGACGAATAAACTGTGATCTACTACGTAAGGCTGAATCATTGTTGCTGCAGTACTCGCAGGCCACTACTTTCGCCACCGAAATACAGGCAATGACAATGAACCGAGACCTACCCAAGAATAGTCGCCTGCGATCACTAATACCTTTCATACTGAAGATGGCTTGTTACGACTCGGTGGACGAATCGACGCTGCCCAGCATGTCCCGCGGTAGACCAAGCAACCTGTTATCCTGGATGGACGGAATCGAATCGCATGGCTGCTCGCTAAACACTACCACGAGGCCGTCGCACACAAATGCAGCGGCAATGAGATGGTTGTCAATGAATTAAGACAGCGATACTGGATCATTGGTTCGAGGCCCACGGTGAGAATCGTCGCGTCACAGTGCATGGTATGTCGACTGCGGAAGGTTAAGGCGAGGCCGTCACCGCGCATGGGAGACTTACCTGAAGCTCCTCATGCATCACCACCCACCTTTCACCAACTGTCGGGTAGATTTATTTGGACCGATGGATATTAAGGTGGGTCGAAGGAAGGAAAATCGATATGGAATGTTGTTTACGTGCCTCACCGTAAGGGCAATACACATAAAAATCGTTTCACACCTGTCCGCGAACACCTTGATAACGGCTTAAAGACGAATGGCCGCGCGCCGAGAATGGCCTCTCAAATTATTTTCGGACAATGGCACAAATTTCCGAGGTGCAGACAAGAGGCTAAAGCGTTCGTACACCGAAATAGATAAGACGGTTGTGTACGTGTAGTAGACGTAAAAACAAAGACGGGTATACTCAATAGGCCGGTAACACGCGTCGCACTATTTCCTACGAATGATGAGTGCTTTAAGCAGTCGCACGGCACTAGGGCGGAAAATGTTGATGAAGTGCGTGACGCGCTTAAAAATATTCCGTAGCCAAAATTCAAATATATCTATATATTTATAAACTATTATTGTGAAAGTACTTCTAGCGCCATCTATTGTTACATTAACAAACCAATAAATGGTGGAGACTGGTAATGGAAGGCAGGGTAATATTTTTTTTTATGATGCACCTTCGATTCACGACAACGGTTGACTTTTTTCGCGCGCTAGCCAACGAACAACGTTTTTCTCACTGCCTTCAATTACAACCTCACCTTACCAACTAATCTTGAAGTTTTCCTTATTTTCACTCGACTTGTCACCTACACTAACGTTCGAGGCGAACAAAGCCGGACGGGGCCGCTTGTTATAAATACATTTCAAACCCATGCCCATAAGAGTAAAAAATTTCATCTCCTATTTTCCACCCTTAGGGCTGATATTATTTCTTCAAATTTAAATGGGACCAAATGGAAAGTATAGCCTTTCAAACAAAGAAAGAATTTTCCAAACAGGTTAATAACTGAGGGAGTTCTGAAAAAAACCAACATACAAAAATACAAAAACTACAAACGAATTAAGAACCTCCTCTTTTTTAATGTCAGTTAAAAACATTGCTCGTTTAGCAGGAGGTTTGGATCTAAAATCACTGTAACAATTATATAATAACTTAGACTGACCTGTGACCCAGATTGTATTGACCCTGCTTACAATACGAAAGGCTTCGGATCGGGTCTCTCATCGTAACTGAAAAGGCCTCGAGCAGATCTCACCACACGCCGTTTCATTGACGATTTGTAAAATATTACTCAATAATGAATCTTATACTAAAAATAAAGCTGCAGCGAGGTTACTTCTGTATATCCAAATTTTTTTGGAAACTTTAATATGCAATATACTTTGTTATCTATTTAGAAGCCTAGACATATTCTGCTCTGTCTGTCTAAATACGTATAGCACTAAAACCACAGAACAGATTCAAATTATTCTTCGTATATTTGATATTTATATTGCGGCCCAAATTTTAGGATAATTTCGAAAGCGAAACAAGAGCCGGTTACTAATTTAATATATGAATTAATTAAATACAAATAATCCCCTGATCAACTATCAAACCTTAAACCATTCGCTCATCGTCTAAAAAGCCAAAAAACTTTCCTCTTTTGTTTTCTACTTTTGGTGATAAAATATAAACACATTAATAAAATAAACTTCAAATATACTTGTTTAAAATTCTCTACAGTAGTTCTTTTACCTGTAACTTTCTTCCTGTTTCACTATCTCAAAGGGTTTGCCAACTGTCCCCAAGTACCTTGCCCTTAGCATTGGGAACAGTTTTATAAAGAAAACAACGAGAACATTTTATTTTGTAAGAGGTACAAAAAAAAAACTCAACCAACAAAGCAATAGATGTTACTGTTGCGAAACCGCCCTCGCTTCAATTTGGAAATATCCGCGGGAATATATATCCTATTCCGGAATAAAAAGTATCCTAGATTGTGAGCAATGATTAAAGTTTCGAATATGCCAATTATCTTCTAAATCTCTTTAGTGGTTACACTTGTTGAAACAGGTAGAATAAAAATTCCAAAAAAAATTGTTTGGGTCTTTATATCGATAATAAACTCTATCTCATAGATAACGCCAACTTAATAATCAATGATGATCAAACCTATAAATAGAATGTTAATATTAACTTATTGATAGTTACAATGGAATCAAAATATTTTTTTGTTTTGTATTTGAATCAAAGTATTTTTGAAGATTTCTCTCCCGGACCATATATATAGCTTAAAGAAAATCTGATTTCTTTCCCAAGACCTAATGATTCATTTTATGTGGAGTACTTCATAGTTTAATAATTTGAAGAAAAAGCTTTTCATTGTTTGTGTACATTAGAATTTTTTCTTCGTGAATGGTCCGTGTATAACAACTCGATAGGTGTCCATTAAGGATGTAATGGAGCTCCCTAACCGTAACCGATGAAAAAATTTCGAATAATTTCGGATAGGGGCGGGGTCAAAGTGAAGCAGGTTATGGCAAGTTTTCGCCGGCTGAGCTGTTATACTAGCCACGTCGCTCTCGTTTTAAGACAGTTTCTTGTATTTATTTTTAAGGCTCCTGTTCATTTCTATGATCGTAAATTACTATTTGTAATACCAGATAAAGCCTTGAAATAAAGTCAGTGTTACCTTGTAAACAGATTATACATTTTTTTCTCAAATTCCTAAATCATCTAATATCCATTACCGGAATGATCCGAAACAATCGGTACAATATTATTCATATATCCGTATCCATATCCGAAATTTCATATCCATAACATCCCCTATTATTATCCAATATATATCCATATCGAGTATACTCGTACATCTATAGATATGGAGCAGCGTAGATACCTCAAGCCGTGCAATTACTTATAAAATCTCTTATTCCTAGAACGTTCATCCACGCGGCTTCACCCACGTCTATTGCAGTACTGTCCGTGCTGTAGCGACGTGTAGCGTAGTGTACTTGCAGTACTGTAGCGAAATAAACGTTTATTTCATTAAAGTGTGCCCAAAGTTATCGCGCTCTACTTTACTTTTTAACGGCGTCGTTAACTAGTCGTTGAAAACTTAAAAATGCTAATTTATGTCATCACCAATTATAAATACGCATCGAGAGTTCTGTTTACATTGTGCGCATCGAGCAAAAGCTTTACGTAACCCATCGAAGGTAGGACAGAAATGATGCGCTCAAATTTCGATATTTTCATACTGTTAATCGGACAAACGATATTTTTATATGTATAGCTGACAAACTTATACGACAACCTGATCGTAAAGGATGGTAAAGGCTAACACCGAAGGCGTCAGCATGTTTGCAGCCACGTAGGACGTGGGAGAGCATTTTAACTGGTTCTCCAGCACTACAATATAACACGTTTTGCTGCTGTTTACGGTTTATCTAAACAGAAAGTGATATCTAACCCTCATATTCGCTAAAAGCTCTCATACTGTCAGGTATTAAACTGGATGATTCACAACCAAGAAACCTTTAACAGTTGTTCAGTAGGTTACAGTACAAGTAGGGGACGTTGACATGGCGTCCACTACTGATGGAGCCTATTACCACTAGTTTACCTACTAATATCTTACCTACATATAGTACACTTGTTCGTACATGCGTAGTAGATGGGTTGAATGCAAAAATAGGTTCTTTTGAGTGACGGATGTAATCGCAGGCGCCGGTATCTCAGAGAACATCACAAAGCTTTTATATTCCCGCAGTCTTCTGATAGCTTGATGGCTTCGTGTATTAAAATATCAGAAACATGTAGGCTACACATATTTTCCTCATTGCTGTGATGCAAGGTACATTGCAGTTCTCTTAGTATATTACTAGTGTAGAGATGATCTCATTACTTTCAGTACAATAGAGATAATGCTTGGATAACTAGTTACAAAGATTGTAAATTTCGAGACAGCTTGGTAATAAAATATGGTTATATTCCCAAGCCGAGGACCAAAAAGACTGCTATTTGAATGTAAGTGAATCCCTTCCATACAAGTTGGATCGTCTCATCAGCATTCGTTTTGTATTCTGTCTCTGCAAATTTGACCACATCTGCTCCTAGAATTTTAAACTTAAATGCATTCCGACAACCGAACTTTGACCGGATTATTTAAAATCCAAATTTCTGTAGCAATTTTCGTCCCATGATTTGCAACTTCGCTCTACTGCATCTGAAATTTACTTTTATACATTTCAACCGCCAAACATATTGATAATGGTCCTGACAGTATTGGACGTTTATATTCAATAACAACTAAATATTGTTTTAACTCGCTAGTAAGGTGAAAAATTGTGTGTCTCATGAGTACAGTGATTCTTTATTGTGCCTTTAAATCCCTCATTATGCCATTGTTTCAAATCTTGAATGTCTTTCTGCACTCGTGAATAAATTACGAAATCCTTCGCTTGCTCGAGAATGAACCTTGACACACACACCAAAATGAACTTATTGTATTTTTTTAACAAATAACTATTTACATTCATTTCATGAATAAATACTATTATTCCTTGATATTGGTTTGTTACTAATCAAAAGGACTTCCCGAAAGAATGTTCCAAAATACCAAAAGCGTGATTAAAATACATATACAAAGCATGTAATCAAAGCCTTTGCAGCTTCCAATGAAATTTTTAACCAAAAAAATTCTTTATCATTCGGCCTAAATATATGGAAGATATCATCAACCTATGAAAATGTATAGTTTTGTATTTGTATTGTAATTAACAATATGGCATCGTTTAATATCTCCAATACAGCTTGTAAGTCTTTTTTCTCAATTTTTGGAAACAATTTCGCATTTGCAGACATTTGCAGAATAAATATTCCTGTAGACCTACCTGTCTTTTGTTATTATGGAGAATCTCTGAAACAAGACAGGTGTTCTTAATGTAAATGAATATCTACTATTAAAAATTTATTTCGCAAAATGATTATCACTGGAATTTTATATTGCATTTCTTAAATTCAAGACTGTTTTATTATTTTTGGACTAGGCAACATTCGGAAAACTTCATCGAGTCTTCTTGTCACCGATAGCACAATGCCTAAAGAAGAATGTCTCTAACCAGTGTCTCTAACAGTCATGATGTACGGAGTCGAGTTCGTCAAATGATTTTCAATGTATTGCGGTCTACCTGGCCACACTTCACCACTAATTATGTACCTGGTGACTGTGGCCTCAACTCCTCCTATTATGAAAAAAGACCCGATCCCTGAAGTTCGACGATATTGGTTGTAAAATATTCCACTACGTTTCAATCCAGCTGCAATTGAACTATAAACGTTTCTATTCGCCGCTCGAACAAAGGAACCTTCGATAGATCGAATATGAACTGAAAAGCTGATTCATAATCCCCAGAACTACGCGCAAATCCTCATTCGTCCTCGTCACATCTTTAGCACATATCGGAAAAACGCAATCGAAAATACTATTCGAATTTCATGTATAAAAAAGGTCTATTTGCAAGTGCAATGGCACTTGAAAAATGTGAAGTAACAGAAAGATTGGAAATGAAAAAACATAGTTTTAACTCAATGTTTTATACTAGTAATCATCTTACTCATTCATTCTCATTTCACATCTTAATAGCAGACAGCTCCACGAATGGTATTCGTAGATGATGGCGGGGTTCTCGGCTGGCTAGCTCGGTAGCTAGCACGGTTGATACCAGAAGGACGGTTCCTTCTGAAATCAACTGTGAATGATCATTAAAAGACATGTTGAGAACGAGACCTAGTAGTAAGCCAGTTAACGACAAGAACAGTCGGCAACGCGTCTTTAACTCCTGGTATCACAAATAACGGTTTAAAAATAGCTTTAAAAGCGCAATCCAAAGCTTCAGCATGCAGCGTAATAGACGAAAGCTCTTTGGCTAACCGCCTGTAATAGACAAAAGCTTTGACAAAACGCCGCCGCCGCTGACGAATCCCTCGAGGGTATCCTCTTTTCATTCGCAAGAGGCTTTACAAATTGCTTTCAAATCTCCACCAGCTTCTAGCGTATGGTGTGGGAGCAAAAATCGCGAGGAATAATTTTTGTAAAATGTTTGATGATTATTTACAACACCTATTAATGAATGTTCTGCCATTCATAATCCATATTACCAGTGTTGTACCCAAAATTTAATTTTAATTTTTTTTTTTAACTAAAGTTTACACACACACACCCCCGCACTAGTATTCCCTGTGTTGCGGGCGGCATGGACATACACAAATATGACATTTAAATAAAAGGCATATCTAAATACCTAACTATAAGCTTTGTCTTTAATTCTGCCTGGTATTATTTATCCAATGAGCTCAGAGTACCTGGTCGACCTAAGCCTTGAATCGAGATTCGATCGCTAGATGGCACCACTAAGCTTAAAAAAAGAAACGCAGATGATATCTTTATGTATAATATATTATAAAGTTACGATCAAGTGGTTCAAAACAATGAATTATGCATCACCCAAGAAGATTGTAACGTAAAAAATCTTATATTTGATCGATTACATTGAAACCGTTGTGGTGATTTTAAAAGTATGAGAAAATAAGTACCCAGTGATGCAACGATCCTAATTCTTTTTTTTTTCAGCAATTATTTAAATAACATAAGATAGATAGCGCTAAAATAACATTTTTCATTAATTCTATATTTAAAAACTGAAATACCTCATTTATTACAAAAAATAACCCGCTGTCGTTTTACTTCGAGTAACATAATCGTTACATTTATTATTTATTGCGTTATTATTACGATTGTCACCAATTAATCAGTCTTTAGGTTTATTTCAATTTAAAACATAAGTATGTACTATCCTCTTAAAAAACTTCCATGTTTAATTTTTTTCTGTTATCCCGAGGGACCAGATCCATTTCCCGAAAGATAAAACTGTTCTATATATGTCCTATCTATATATATTGACCAATAATAATAGTATTAAATGTACTACTAAATTTCTGTTTAATTTGTTTAGTGCTTTTCGCATCATACTGTAACCAACAAATTAACGTACACATAACAAATTATCCAACAATACAAAATAACCCAAGACTATAAGTTTTGGGCTTTATACCAATAACTAAGTCTACCGACATTAATATAAAATAATATATATAAAGTATAGATTTGACTCTGTCTATAACAGGGGCGAATCCTGGCGAATTTTATTACAGTTTATATTATTAGTATAGACACCACTGAACAATGAACACCAGGTATTGTAAGTACAAACAAAAAGCCCGGTAAAGCCATTCCTAAATGGGATAACTCTCCAAAAACAAAAGCTAGTAATCATTCGTACAATGGGCTCCGTAAAGCCACTAACTTCGGACGTAATGGAAGCGCCCATTTTGATGGGAATGTCTCGAGAACTCAATTTTTTTGTAACAGCAAGTGTACTGCTCTGAGATACAATAGTAACACTATTGTAAAAAGTGAACTGTGAAAAGATTCAAATCGATTATTAATAATTGTATTTTATACTCATACCAGATGATATGGTATTGGCACCAGTGAAGCTAATAAATGAGTTAAATCATCATCAAAAGGCGTCATCGACATTACAGGCCAAAGTATTCCTAGGCCTGGGCTTAGGTCTCTTTCACAATGAGCGGTAAAAGTTAGTTTACACACTCACCAACTGCATACAGGCAGGCTTCGCATAACTTTTGATAAAGTTGTTGATAACTCAGGTATGCCGAATCATGTGTGCATGAATCAAATCCGAAACCTCTGTACGGAAGACCCACTTTTAAACTACGAGTTAACCAATTACGGTATATCAAAATATTTTTGTTACTTTTAAAACATGGTATGGAGAAAGCTACACGACCTTTTATATGAAATAAGCAATATCACAGCAGATTTTTTCTTGCCTAATATTAGGGATGTTATGGATATGAAATTTCGGATCTGGATACGGATATATGAATAATATTTTACCAGTTTTGGTTACGGTTACGGAAATGAAATTATTTCGGATTATCCTATGTTTCGGTTACGGATAAAAATATGATTGGAAAAAAATATGATGTATTTACAAAGTTTGTCTTTATTTATAGGTATTATGTGGTATTATAATCACAGAAAAAACAACAGCCTTAAAAATTTAATAATAAAAATTGTCTAAATGGAGAATGCCGCGGCTAATTTACCGGCTCGGCCGGCGTAAATCTGTCCTATCGTGTTTTATTTAGACTCTACCCTATACGAAATTATCCGAAGCTTATTTATCGCAATTGTTTACGGTTACGGTTACGGTCATGCTCCATAACATCCCTGCCTGATATAACAGTAATGAATAATGTCTATAAAACAATCATCTATACTTTGTAGCAGAACAGTAGAGAAAATTAAAAACGGTTCATACTAACGTGATTCCATTTTCAACCACTACTGGCTGACAGTTGTACGCATGTCTGATCGATCTTCCAACATTTGATATTTGGTGGCCTTTTAAAATATTAATTTACACTTCCTAGCAGTTTTCAAGTGCTTAACCTTTGATTATAAATAAGACGTCCAATAACATTGATCATATGTAAACAAATATATAAAAATAAATAAAAAACATTTGTAAACAAAAGTATTATATTTTATTATATTATATTTGTTCGTTACTTAACAATTATATTTAATTACCGCCATCTAGTGACCAGTCACAACACATATGGATAGCGCTATAACATTCTGCGTGCTGAAATAACTATCAATAAACAGATAACTATAATAAGTGTTAATTATAATTAATGCTGAAGATTTTAGAAAACAGTCTGATATTACTATTGTCTCTAGCACTTGAGAGCTCGTCACTATTTTTGTCATTACTCCCATTTAACTATGTTTCTTTAATATACGTGCCATAATGAACTATAAATTCTCCCATCGCCGTTCCCCCACCGGGCAACTCGACGTACGGCGGGTATCCATCGTTACGTAGTGAACGTACCACCTGTGCGGGCGGCGCGGTTTGCGTAGTCATTCATTGTGCACACTGCAAAGGATTGGAATAACTTACCCCCGTCGGTGTTCCCGCCTTCTTACAATTTGGGAGTGTTCAAGGGGAGAGTGAATAGGTTTCTTAAGTTAGTGCGTTCACCATCTTAGACTTCATTACCACTTACCATCGGGTGGGATTGTTGTCAAGCGTTAACTTATTCTCTGTATAAAAATCAATGATATAATCAATGATTCAAACAACAAACAAGAATTACTACTATATCTGTGATCTCAATAAGTTTGATTAATCTGTAAAACGGATTCGAAGCGATTCTAATATGAGTACTTTTTCGAATTCATTTTCTTTGCTTCGTGGAATATTACATCCATAATCATTTATATGAAAGTAAAATACGATAAAAAAAACTGTACAGTTACAAAAATAATGCAAATCTCTTGGAATCCGGCCCGACTCCAATTGTGAAAGTTTTTTATTAGATTACGAAGCGTTTCCCAATTTCGGAGTAAGAAATGAATTTATGTCGACGTTGCAAATTCAAATCGTCCGGTGGCCGCTTGCTGCCTCGTTTAAGTTTAAATGCTTTATTATATTTGAAGTTCCCTAATTGAATTAGGATTACCAGTAACTGTTGTTAAATTTTGAATGGGTCGACACACCTGTTGGTAAAAATACTATTTTTAGTTGTATTCGAATTGCAATAAAACATTTAAAAAATACAATATAAATCTACCACATTCATTATTACAATTTTGTAATGAAGATTTAAAAATGGGGAAGGCCAAAAGTATGTGTAACACACACTTAAAAATGTAAATAAATAAATTTGTACACCAATATATGTACATACAATTTTGATATACCTGTCAAGATCCAGAATGAGTTCACGTACAAGTTTTTTAAAATAAATTATTGCTGCGAAGGAATCTATTCAGGTAAGATATTCCGGAGTAGTTTGGCTAAACCGTAAAGCAGTATATACAGAATTACCATCAAAATGTTCAAAAACCTGTATCTTTGTTCTACGAATTAAAAAGAAACAAAAAAATATTTATTTCTATGCCCCCTAAATAATCTCTGGAACATGAAACTAATCTGTCTAAAACTGAGCTAAAACAAAAAAACACATAATGACCACTACTCCGTCTTCGAGAAAAATATTTATAATGTTTTTTAAAAAACTTTCCATATTTGTGAATGAAATCGAAAAGTCTTGTCTACTTTTTCAAAGTTCAGTGACCAAAAGCGTGGATCCCATAGTCACCCACAGATCTATAGATCTAAGAATTATATTTTCAGAAGCGAAGCGGATGGCGAGTTACTACAGCGAGATACATAAAGGGGCAGCGATTCTACTATATTCTACAATAATTTAAAAGAGGTTTTACAAAACGGGCCAGGTCAATTTACACTATCTCAAAAAATCGAGAAAAAAGTTGTGTAATTTGGTAAAAATACTTCATTATAAATATTTCATTATAATGTATACAGTATACACATAAACACAGATTGATAAAAAATCTGAAATATCGATTATTTGCATAGACTATCAGTATGGCGTTTCACTTATTCAGCTATTTTGTGCATAAATTGCGAACCGGCAACTATTCCTTCTATCAGGTGGTCACACTTGCTTTCTATACGTCAAATGTCATTCGATTATTCAAATAACACCTGACAAGTAATTTTATTAATGTGTGACATTGACGTCTTACCGCCATTGCGTATTCTTAAGTGTAAGCTTTTAGTGTGTACCGCCAAGAACAGCCATTTTATTTTATTAAGACACTTAAAACATATTCTTTCTGTATTTCTCGTTCGTTTTTATATATTCCTGATTTATTTGGTATATGTTTGTTGTATATACCTGATTATTATTAAACATCTTAACTTGAATAATTCGTTGTTTAATAATCCTATTTATATTAAAACGTCAGTTCAGAAGTTGTATATGAAACAATTTGTATAAAACACCAATGAATTTACAATTTTATTTATTTATGATTAATGATATAATGATTTATCATTGTGAAAGTTTTATTTTAAAACTATTACAATTAATTGAAATCCAAAAAGGATGAAAATTATATGTATCTTTGTACTAATAGATTAAGTCTACGTTAATCTCAGTTGAAGGAATAGTGTCAGATATTTATTATCTGTAATAATAACAATCTCATCAACGATTTGTTATCGATGTAGAGCCCAAAACATTTTTGTTTTATAATTTTTGTCTGTCTGTAGACATATGACATTAAAACCACTAAAAAGATTCAAATTATTCCTAGCTTACTTGGAACTTATGGTATAGGCCATTCATAATGTAATATACTTTTAATCCCAGAAAATCGATTGATTTCCGCAAATTCCAAAGAGAAGCGAGAGCATGTTACGCTTACGAAGTAAAATGAACAGTATTTAAATTTGACAGTCAAGTCGTTAAGTCGTAAAAAATTGTCTATGGTTTAGGATTCCGTCACTGTTAAGAATGCTATCGAACTAGCATTTCTTTTAAAAGTCGTCCGAAATCCAACACCACACCAAAGTTATTATGTCCTTCCGCCCGCACTCGGATCATAACGAAATGCTTCGTAAACCTCTGAACGTTGCACTTGATTGAGCCCTTCGCCGAGAATCCCTACAAGTGCAGTGTTGGATTACGTGAAGAAAATGAGGCAAATGTTTTATATGCTTACTCTATTATTATAAAAAAAGTTTCTCTCTGATAATAACAAGCACGCAGTCCAACTGATGTTATTTAATAGTTCGTTAAAATGACTGTAAAATATAATTTTGTTAAATGGTAACACCGTACGTTATTTTTCAACCATTATGGTGTTGGCATTTACCAAAATTCTAATAACTAAAACCTCTCTTTAAGGTTCCTTCACAAAGTCCAGCTTTGTTACCCATTCCTTTGTCAGTTGAGGCGATTAGGTTGTAGAAGTCGCTACCTTCTACTGTAAGAAATTCTGGCACAGTATTAATATTTACAAAACGTATCACAGATTCCTACTTAGCTAACATTTGTTATACATATATATTGAAAATAATGTCGGACATGGAGATCCCGATGGCTTTTTTCAATTCGACCTCCTATCGGACTAGGTATCTATCCTAATAAATAAAATTGGAGTGTCTGTTTTTAATATTAAAATAACCGCTTTTTACTACATGCATGAATGTGTATACGGTGCATATACCAAAATAACATTTTTTACAATTTTTGTCTGTCTGTCTGTTTGTTCCGCCTAATCTCTGAAACGGCTGGACCGATTTTGACGGGACTTTCACTGGCAGGTAGCTGATGTAATAATTAGTAACTTAGGCTACTTTTATTCCTACTAAATAACTTTTTTGTTAAATTCCACGCGGACGAAGTCGCCGGCACAGCTAGTATTTGTATATAAAACTTATGTGATTAATTAGTTACCTAGACGACTAGTAACTTCAGGTTTGTTAGAATCGATTTTGCACTTGATTTGACATTATTTCACCAAGGTTGCTTGATATCTGATTTTAATACCACACTCATGTCACGTTTTGCCCCTCATATTTCTTTTAGGACAAAGGTCAAAACATCTTTTTAACTTAAATAGAACTGTAGCATGACTAAATATGGAGAACGTAATTTTTTTTCTTAGATATTTGATTATAAGAGTCTTTGCTTGCGATGTAGACACCGAAATATTTTTTTGTTGGCTTTTCTGTGCGTCTGTTTAACACCGCGTCCAGCAGATCCACTGAACATACTGATTTAAACCTTTATCGGAGCATACCTGGTAGACTTTTCCTACTGGAAGTTAGGAACGAGATAAATAACTTTTTACTGCTTTACTGCTCTGGTAATAATTGATAATTCTATATCATTAAACTAAGGTTACAAGTTAGCCCAACTAAACAAGAAGAAGGAGAAATCTTGATACCCAATATTTTCATTAACATGAACCTCACACAATATTCGATAGCCATGTTGTTCAAGCGTAGTTAGACTCTCTTCAGCTCGACGACCGTTTTATAAATGAGACACAAAATGGCGGACAACAGTATTTATAACTACGAACACTCGGTAACACTTCAATGATTACGTTAGAAATTAATATCATAAATTATTCACAATATCAAGTGTATTTTATGATCTTATTTTTGTTTAACATTTTATTTTTATATTGCATAAACTAGAAGTTAGAATTAATCTGTACATTTTAAATAATTGTAGTTATTACTATTATTAGCATTATTAAATATATATATATATATATTGTAGTTTTAAATATATACTGTAGTTATATGTAGTATTGTATTGCAGATATGAGTGTAGGGAACATAACACATATGTATGAAGCATTGTTTTATTTTGACGATTGACATAGATAATATTTATTTTTTGTGAGTGGGTGCTGTGCACTGCCGAAGGACCTAGTTTATCACATCAGAAATTAACCCGTAATTACTAGTAACTACTTAGTATCCTTATATATATACATACACTTATATATTTTATATTTCCCGTTCTGTTTTACATTAACCACACCCAAAATCTTATTTGTAAGAACCTAAGCGACTTGGTGAAATAGAAAAGTTTTCGAAGATCTGTGAAATCTATTAATTTACATTGGCCAACATGGCATACATAACTCTTTATACCTCTATGTTGTCAGAAGAGACCTGAATGAGACAGTGGAACAATTATGAGCTCACCCTAAAGATCAAACTCCCCGGCCGGTGTTCAACTCGATCGATGACTTATGATCGGCGCAAACCGTAGGGTTACATCCTATGACCACAATGCCAGTAACCGAACATAAATCTATTAAAATAATCATAAATTATTCACACAGGTGGTGACAAAAGTTAATACATCACAATTCAGCAAACGCATCCTTGTGCCCAATTCGTTTACATTTTCAATAACTACTGAGCTACAAGCTTGCACATTTAGTATTTAGATCGATGTAGGGTTGTCATTTTATTTAGTAAAAAATAGACAGCTTCTTTCAGTGATATGCTAATAAGATTGTAATCCCTACTGACACAGAAACAAAGCGGAACAGATGGACAAACTCAAATTTGATTAAGCATATTGTAGTATATTTCAAAAATCAAACAAATGGACCGGCTAGTTTGTCGACTATGCCCCAAAAGCTACATAGTGCGCAAATTTGTAATGAAAATTTGTAATGTAATGGTGCACGCGTCCGCTTTTTACTAATCGGTAAATGAGGGAAATAACACAAAGGCACGTGGCAAAACCCCACTATCACACATATAATCGGGATTGTGCTGGACGATGCAGATTCTAGTGACCTCCCAAAAAGGGTTCTGGAGCCATTGCTTGGGTATAATACGAGCAAGAAATATTGGCTTGGATTCATATATGGACTAAGCCCCTTAAGTATTGAGCAGGGCAGAATCTACATATTAAAATGTAACACAAAATTCCCACAATGTAACACGCACATATTTAAAGCTATTAACAGTTTATTATTATTGACAACCCTATGTATCTGTAGAAGCCAACCTTGTAGAGCATTATCTCTAGCAGTGCAGGGTAATCGATATTCAAGAGATTAAGGTCATTACCTATACTGCCTGTGTGAAGCAGCCGTACCATATTTAGGGCTAACTATATTTAATTAAATAATACCGTGATTTTACTTACCGTCTGACTTTTTAGAACCCTAAATAAACCAGTTGGATTTGTATATGAGATACAGTGATATCTTTTTGTTACATTCAACTGTCTTGTTAGGTCGTGATAATGTTTACTGCTTAGTTTTTCAGCGGAATCATAGATGCCGCAGAAACATTATGATTAAAGTTAAAATTTAACTGTGTATAATATAAAAATAAAAACACATCTAAGTAATGAATTAATATTTGAAAATAAAATACTGTATTAACATCCAGTGTCATTCACAACAAATTAAAAAAAATGTATTTGAACTTGAATGTATGAATGATAAAGTGTTTTATTTACGATTGAAAATTTGAACAAGATATGTATAGAGAGAGTATAAAATAATAGTAGGAATTTAATAAAGCCAAGAATGTAACGTTACGAATGTTTACGTAATGCCATACTTTACACACTTTCAATTGTTAGTAGCGGTCAGAGCACCATTACATTGACGACGTAGGCGTTGTTAACATCTATAGTAATTATTAGAGCTGCCTTCTATACCGACATAAAAAGGAAACATTATCAGAAGTGACATAATCTGACTTTCTTTTCGATACTTGTGTAAGTCACAATAAATTTTATATAGATAAAAACGTTTAACATTATGCTGCAGCACCAAACCTATGTATATTACTAAAGGCCGTAACAATGATGTCACCGTGAGAATAAATAAGTTCCAAGCTTACGTTCTGCGTCACAATGTGAATAGTCCTTGTAACGGTATTTCGCTGTTAACCTGAAGTATTATGCACCATTAATAAAAGACCTGGTTTCACTGTGAGTAGTAAAATGATTTAGCCTTTTACGTCAATCCTTGTTCTGGGTTCAGGCAATCTTTCCGTTCTTCTTGGGCTATATACCAATCTCCTAGTTCAGCAATGCATTTATATTATGTATGTTCATGTATTTTTTGTTTCCCATCCCGCGAAAACAAAGCCATTTCCCGGGATAAAAAGTATCCTAGATTATTAACCATTGTTGTGACGTTAAGGTTCTTTGTTATTTTGATGTTTTGAATACGCATCGGAGTGTTGATTTTAATAAAAGTACTCGTAACGACCTTCTCTTTGCTTATGTATTTAGCGACTGACTGCTGACTTTTTACTACATAGAGCAACTACGTAATTATGCATAAAATATAAGTTTAACACCCATGATATCAGTTGCTAATATGCCAGGTTTCATTCTTAGGAAAGCCTATCTTAAACCTTTTTCAAAGCCTATCTAGATTAAAGAAAAAAAAACAATTGAGCCTTATTCCTTGTATTATATTATCGAAAATGTATTGTGATACAACAGTTAATTCATAGATTTCTTTAAAGAAATCTCTTTGCAAATGTATTGTTTAAATAAAGGTCTAAATATTTCGTCGAATGCAATACGTGACGTATCTAATAAAAGGCTCCATATCCACCGGAAGAGGATAAGTGAGAAAATCGTAATTTATAAAAAGTAATTTTCTTTTTTTTTTCATTATTTATTATGAGAATATACGGTGTATTACACCGCGAACCTACCGTCGTTTCATTCGTTTAATTAATGGGGTATTATCACGGTACAATGGTTAAATATGCCGACTTAATTGAAACGAATGGCATCATGTATACGCACGCTACTGGGTTTCAGTACGTATGCCGCACGCTGTGTAACAACGCATTTATGTAACATTTATGTAACGGACCTACTCGTACGTAATTTGAGTTTCGTGTTTTTTTCTCATTTCATATGAGGCCCTACGCTAAGACCCGATGTCTTTTTTCAATTTAATCGGGCATAATCCGTTTTATAAAATATTGTAATGTCTATAATAATATATCAATAAAAGAAAATTTATCAACTTGATTTGATTATTACTAATTATTAATTAATTGACTGGATACGATTTTAAAAAGCGACGTAATTATTATCATAAATATAAAAAAGATCGTTGCCTATAATCGAACACGGTTTTGAAAGGTGGTGATAGCACATAAAGAACTTTATTCAAATATGTAACAGTTGCTATTAAAAATAAACATCAGTTCGATTTTTAAAATAACAAGATGGCGGATGCTAAGATTATCAAGTTTTACATGGTTTAAAGCATATTCAAAGAAAACTTCACAGTCAATGAACCGTAAAAAGCACGAAAAACAGTAAAACCGTATGAGAAAATCATTTATGGGAAGTATATTGTGTATGTCTGTGGAAACTGTCATTTTGTTAAGGTCCTAATATATTCTACGCTCATAAACTAGAATTTAAATTCACCTAGAATATTTGAAGTACATATTTCACATAAAACTCACGGCTGTGCTGTTATATATTCAATGAGTATATATGTATATTATCAAATCTAAATGGTGTAACGTGCTACAAATAAAGCAATCGATACTTCCTGTGTTAGAATTTGTAACATAGAAATTCGTAAATTAACAAAGGTTACAGCTGCTTCGCAGAATTAGCTAGTTTTAAAACGGCATTACACTGAACAAGTACCTGTAACACCAATAACCATTGAAGAGCAAAGATTCTCGAATGTAGAAGGAACATAGGGGGATACATATATAAAGAACTGAAAAGCTAAATAAGACAGCGATTATCCCCTGTATGCAAAAAGTGCAGGACGGATGAGAATGATTGTTAGATTATGCAGGAAAGGAAATCATCATGTTTAGTAGAGCACTTGCAAAGAAAAAAAAGAAAAAAAAAGTCTCTGAAGTGATTATGATGCGCTCGTAGCGTCATCATAATACTTTCTTTATATTCATCCTCCTTCCAGCATCCAACAGCTGATATGCATGACATGAAGGATTTTATAGATAAATTAGGAACACGTACATAACTCTGATTTTTTAGTTTTAATTGAATTATAAGTTCAAAAAAAAATTACAAGATTGGGTGCCTAAAAGTATATAATAACCGCAATGTTATGAACAAAAATGATATAATTATAATGATGATATGATAAATGTTATATGATATTATCAATGTTATTAAGCTCATATACTTCACTGATGCCTATCATGATGGAAACAATGAAGATACTGATTACTTTTCGAGCTTACAAACGCGATACGTAAAAGAATTAAAATTGACACCAGACAGTATTAGTTACACTACACAGGAGGAAGATATGAATTTCTTAGAGACCGTGAGCTGTGGTCTCCTTATTAAAAGATTCAAAACCGAAATGATGATAGAGAACCGAACTGAACTGAATAAACCTGAATTAACTTCAGTTGCAAAATGCGAAGAAGAAAGGAAGGATTTATTCTACTATTCCTAACACTGCAGGTTATGACAACGAGATGCGATTACTGCCGTTAGTAGGTTCGAGAAAATATGAAGAAACTTAAACATCACAGAAACTAAGAGGACCTTAATAAGAAGCCCCGTTTTCGTATTTGTATCAGACGCCTAGGCGATAAGACTTTAGGATAACCGAAAAATTTACGCCCCAAGGATGTAATGTCGGAAACGGGTGCTCGGAAGTGTCTTAGTATGTACGCCGAACTAACACTATTACTTGAACGTCTGAACATAAAGGAAAGTTTATCTTCTGTAGGGATAAGAAAACTTTATGTACTTTAAGACACACACCCCGCGATAAAAGTTCAAATTCAATAAGTCATGCTGCCCAGGGTCAGCAGGGTTTACGGTAATTAGTTCTAGGAAAATCATACACGGGCCTCAATTCCAATTTTAAAAATATGACAAATTTCTCCGTCATTCAATGACCAAAGGCAATCTGCAAGGCCTGCTGCAAAACAAGAAATGCAATGATCGATGACAAGGCCCTAGTTCCAGTACCATCATAAGACTACTTGTCATTGATTCCAGTACAATCATAAGATCACGACCAATGTCCAAAATGCACAACTTACAAGACTAGACTTAGTGCAAGAGACGGATTAAAAAAGTTTCAAACATATTTTAATATAACAGCACCGAAACTATTTGTCAGAATGTCTTGTCTATGTGTCCAACCGTTTAGATGCTATATAGATGGCATTTGGCACGTTCAAACACATTCACTGCGCCAATAAAATTACGGAATAAAATTGCAAAATTTTCATCAGGCCACACTGAGATAATGTAGAGAAAATTTTTATACTAATATAAGGCCTCGAGGTGGCCCTTGTGGTGTTCCCGTGCGTCATTTAATGAAGACAAAGATGGAGAAACTCCAGCTCAATCCCCAACCTCGGGAAGGATGCCTAAATGGATCAAACACAGTCGGGATTGCGGAAGAATATGAGTTACCCGTGATCACGAACAATGCTATATAGTTCTTTCCGTTCCCTCCGCGTTGGAAAGGTATCCATGATAAATATACCTATGTTAAAAAAAAACAATAAAAATTAACCTGATACATGGCAATGTTACGTTTTTAATCATGTACCTGTTCGTGACGGATTAACATTTTCTGTATTACGACAGATACCAGGGCAAATTGGGAATATCTATAGTAATTTTATAAATTTCTCATAACCCACATTTTCGCATCCAAAAACCTACTTCTTATGTTTATTAATAGCAATCGCAGCCACATTGTTTCTGGAATTGGGTTTTCTAGCTGTATGAAATAAAAACTCGATTATTTATTACAAAAGCTACAGCCAGACAGTCAAAATTTTATTTTCTACCCTCTTAACTTCCTACTCCACGGGAACGAATCCATTTAACGATATGAAAAGTATCCTATATGATGTAAAAGATACAAAATAAAAATATACCAATTACATTAAAAATGAAAATACACTATTTATTGTTTTACTGCTTATTTATTTCATTCACTATTAATTATCACTACTCTTTTACAATCTTCAATCTTCGCACTTGTCACCATCAGAACTATACTGAGAATGTCTCGTTATTTGATTGCAAGGGGTTTTATACAAACTCTCCCATCCACTTTCTAAGTAATGCCAAACTTGTCAGCGCTACTTCATTTCCGATTACAATTCGAAAAAAAATAATAATTAATGATAGTACTTGATATTACACTATAATCAATTTAAATTAATGAAACAGCATTAATTCAATAAAATCATGACACAATTATCGTCTACATCTGTTATGTGGTTTTCGCTTGTTTTCGCACGTATGTTCACAGAAAAAAATATGTGTTTCCCTCTACGTCAACAACAAAGCTTACCTACATAAGAAAAAACACAGATCCGGCCTTGCGACAGTCTCTCTGTTATCTGTAATTGTACTGTAATTGATTATCTTATCAAGTTCGACGATATTGAGGTTCTTTTGTCACAGACAATACCCTTTTAATCATTTTCTTTTTTTTTTCCTTTTGTTTTATTATGTCAGTTATGAGCTTGTACAAATAAGTAATTGTACGTTGCCTTTCAACACGGCGCGCAGCCACTAAGGACGCAGGGACATGCGTGAGGAATTTGGGACTCGATGAAACCCTCCATACCCGGGCGGTTACTGGAGTGGATCATCAGCGCCCTGGTGACAAGTCCCACAGTTAAACGGCGATGTAATTATGCATTCATTTTCTATTTATTCCAAAAATACCAATGATAGGGAAAATGAAGTATTGTTTGGCTAAGCCATATTTAAATAACAATTACGAGTTTCTTGATATTGGATCTGTATTTGTTATACTGGTAGGTGCCGCCTAAGCTTGTCCCTGTAGCCCGGGACCAGAATAGGGCTACGGTATCCCCTGCCTGTCGTAAGAGGCGACTAAAAGGGGGCTTCCGGGGTTGTGGGCGGCCAGGGTGGGAGCCTGAACCGTCCTGCCAACGACCCCGGGAAGGATGTCGGTATGTGTGGCCGCATACCGGCGTAACACCAGAAATTCGGGGATGATCGTCCGCTCATCCTGAGCAGAACCCGACGGGGCACGCGCTCATAGGACTCCGGTCGTGTTCCGATGGAGATCCTGGAGTCCTATCATAGCGCCAAGGAAGGCCACCGGGGGGGTTTTAGTGCGGTAAAAATCCCACATAACCCGGCGTCGCTCCCACGGCACCGGGTACCTTTTGAAGTTTCCCCCTCGTCAACAAAAAAAAAAAAGGTGCCGCCTAAGCTACACAATTAATTTGCCATTTTATGTATACAGTTAGTTTTAATAAGCTGCCATAGCCATCAGCAGAATGCACCACGATCAGGGTCTTGGTCTCAAGAGTCGATGGAGCACTAAAGCACGTCAATAGTTACAAAATAAAATAAAAATAAAGAAAAACGGTAGAAAACCAAAGAGAAAGAGATACAAACATTTCTTATTTAATATTAAATAAAAATATTATTCACATATATAAAACGTTGTCTTATTGAAATAATATATTTCTATGTTCATGAAATATTATTATTGTACAATCCGATTATTTTACTGATCTGTATCGACAAGCCTTGTATTTCGTACATTCCGATACACAGCACGATGACTAAAGTTCGAAAAAACACGAAATAACCGCACCGGATTTACTATGTATAGCTTTATTTACATCGCAAAATATTGTATACAATAATATTGACACGTCATTAATGAACAATGATAAAATTTAAAAAAATTGTTTTTTTTTTTCAATAAGGATGTCATTTAAATATTTCGACTTAGTTTTACAGTAAAAAAAATATTCGAGTTTAGATATTGAAGATGGAATTTGGATTAATGGATACTGGCTTATTTTCTATAGTATTGCTATAAAGAGAGTGCAGATTTTGAGAGTTTGTGTGTATTCTGAAGGTAATCTCTGGATACAACACCTATTTAAAATAAATATTTTACCATTTGAAAGGTGCATTATTCTGAATAGACAAGGGCTATATATAAACTTTTCAAGTGTATATGTATAATAATTTATTCTTGAACTCGAACGATGTTGAAACGGGCCGTAATAAAAATAAAGATGGGAAAAAATTTATGAATATTTTCAGAAAATAAATTTGAAGCCATGCACAAGTTCTCGTAAACTTTCAAAGTATGATTTCATTCGAGCAATTAATTTGTTTAGAATATATTTAATATAAGTATACTTTAGATCGTAAAATGAAAAACTAATCATAACATTTTAACAATAATCATTAAGCATATTGACAAAAAAACGATGATATCAAAAATGCAATTGAATGATCTAGAATTCATGGTTTCGCGCGTGAATCTAGAATACATGTCAATAAGATACGATGTTACAAAAAAAATACTAGATATTGAGTCGGAAGCCTGCCCCTCAAATAACAATTAATTTCAGGGAAGCTTCAGTTATTTGAGATGTCGATTAATGATAAAGAGGATTGTGAAACTGACGCAGACAGAAAGCTTTTCCCCATATTTGACATCAGAAACAATACAAGCCAACTTCATAATTATATAAAAAGTTGAGTCTGCTCGTGTTCTACGTAAATCTAATTACCTCTAACAATAATTATCACGAGTACCACATAACGTTAAAAGCTAAGCATGACAATAATAACAAAAACAAGCACATACCATCAATTTATTTTCTTTTAATGTCGCGAACATGAAATTATAATTTATTTCTCATGTCGTCAACGTATGCATCCGCGTTAAATACGTAAAAACGTCATTTTCATAACAAATCACAGCACAAAATACACAGTTAGATTATTCTGTACATTAAAATACACACACATGTGGATACATATACAAATAAAATACTGAAACCCGTAATTTATTGTCAAAAGAGCAAAGCATGAAAAGCGCGTACTACATATCAAACTCCGAATCCTACTGATTATTTCATAAGGAAACATAAATGTAGTTATGTAAAATAACATGAATTCTATCGAATCAAAGTAAAATGATCCTTAAATACAACGGAAATAAGTAAAATTTGCAGTATGTGCAACATGGGGTGGCCACCCCTAGCCATCGTCTAAAATTCAAGTGTTGTGCGTTGCTGTATTGCTAATCTTTACCGTTTTCCGAAACCTGTTACGGATGGGCTTTGTTAATTTAATAAATCATAATTTAAGAACTTAAGGAAAACTAATTTTTATTTCAGTACTTACTAAGTCTCGTATGGCGTCTTCACTGAGTGGTTGGATCGGTTCATAATTCTTGATTATCTGCATAATTCAGTTTATTATACCTAAACGTAATTCGGAGATGCTTATTCACAGTTAATAATGTTCAATAACTCATATTTCGGTGAATTTAAATGCAATATTAAAATGTATGAAAATTTTTATAGCAACGTCAAGAAATTGAATTTCCAGTTACATCACTATTATCTTGCAGTGTTGCCAGAAATGAAATTATATTTAATTAAGTGGGTGGCATTCTTTTATTATGTCTAATTATAATGTACCTATCTATATTATGCATGTTAGTGTAGATAATATATATTATATTAAGTAAAATTAGGCCAAATTCCAGTGTCTGACATTACTATTCATACTTGATGAGGGTCCCATTGAGCCTGTTTATATTAGTTCTGCTCTAAATATCCTTATTGTTTTCTTGTTTTGAATTATTCCATGCGGTAATGAAATGGAAATTTTGGCATTTAACCTCATTCCAACAAATTGCTTGGTGATTTACAAACTGATTTAGAAATAGAATTACAATTAACAATAAAAGAGTACGTTCAAATCATCCTTTAACTAATCAATTTGTTGAAAAATCGCTGCCTCAGGTCTTCCCATAAGCAAGTTGAACCCTTTGAGAATTATTCGATCCAAGGATACTTTAATAGTTTGCGAAATAAACAGTTTTCGTTACCTTTTCATTGTCTTATGAACTGAATTATTGAAATTAATTTATCATAACTGACAACGTTAATACTTACGCATTCATAAATGTTTGAATTAACAAACATACTAATAAAGATATATTTAAATATTTTAATATTAAGGAATATATTATGTTATCAATAAGATTATTATAAAATGAATAACAAGAATTAGACCTAGCTTTGACGTTTTTAATTTAGCGTGTATAAATTGGCTTACTTGTAATTGTTTGAATAAAAAAGTTTATAAGTATATTTTAGCATAACTCATACAATAGCTTGAAAACGCGAAAAATTTCCTTGATACACAAAAGATGTAATATTTACTATTATTTATATCGTACTGTGCTTATTTTGCATGAAGATACATCATACAACGAATTACATAAAACAGAGCTTAAATTTTTTTTATACATTTTCAATTTCTTATACTTAGACTACTTATTCTATTTACCCTATTTGAGGCAAAAGGTTATGAAATACATTTCTTACGTACTACAGAAAATATGTATTTTACGTAAATACGTATATCTTGTCTGTTTTACCTTCCTTGCCAAATCTTTTTCAACGAAGCCTGTTCATTTATTATTATGATATATATATACTGACTATTTTTCACGTAATTATGTAAAAGGTACTTGTACACCCCTAGCTTAATTTCTTTAATAAATCCTTTATACAAAGGTTGCCTGGAAAAAATCACTTCCACTATTTTACTGTTATGCTATTAAATTATATTGTTATACAATAAAGTGTTTTGTTGTTATATCTATGGTAAGATATATTTTCCAAATGGACGTTAAATTATTTTGATAATTTGGAAAATTATGTATCAACCTCGAAAATATAACTATGTTGATCTAAAATATTTTTTCTCAAGCATTATGGATAATTTTTGAAATGAGGACAATTTATACTTTATATCCTTTAAAAGTACCGTAACTTTTTTAGAAATTGTCAAAGTTGACACACACATTAATGTCAAATAAACGTAAAGATAGAATAACCTCAAAAGTTATATGATTAGAGCTACCTGTCTAATATATATTTCTTTACTATAATATGTGCTTGTGTATAAAAAATATTTTTAAATTAGTTATATAGCGAAAACCTGTACAAATTTAATAGTTTTCATCTTAACATCACTTCAGGGAAATGAATATAGCACGCAAAATTTGTATTATTCGGTATCAAAATGTCCGTAAAAACTTTAGTAGAAAACTTCGATTGTCAGCTTCCAACTACGAATCCACACCTTCATCGCAACCACAAATTCAAGAAGAGAAATTCGACTTCGAGGATCTGAAAGTTTTAGAACGCGTGGAACGCAAAAAGGAGAAAATTTCACCATTCATGAAAGATGTTTTCGTGTCTATCTTCAATAGAGACCTATTGGCATTTCCAGAAATATTGAATCAAGAAGAAAGCGAAGCACTAGATGAACGAGTTGCTGCATTAGAAAAAGTGTTTTTGGACCCATCAAAAACAAAAGAAGACAAACGGAATGCCTTGAAATACACAAAAATGTATTCTGCACCTATAGAACTTACCAACAATGGCTTGGCAATGAACAATACAGAGAGCTTGCGATATTTAGAGGTAATATCGAATGATTTACAATTAGGTCAAGAGATAAGTGATCACTGGGTTTGTCTGAAAGCACTACAATTAGGGTTAAATCGAGATATGTACCTGAACATTATCAGTGATGTGACATCAGGCGACAAGTCCTTGGCCTTTTGTGTAAAAGAAAAGATAGCAGAGAGACCTACCCAAGCAGATTTTCGAACAAAAGCTGTGTTAAATAATAATGGTAATATATAAAACAATATTCTTTTTGTGCAGTTTATCACCTATAAATGGTATAATAAGTGCTCATTGGCCCTAGATAACATTCATAACACTTCAGATAGACCAATACATTATTGTGTAACCCATAGACATCTATAACTAACCTCAATAAACTACAGTCCTTTTTAAGATTAGAGATTAGTGACAGTCATCTTGGTTTCTTGACAAATCATTCATTTGTGTGTAAGTTAAGAAATGATGAATGAGAAATTTGATGTAAGTTTTTTACTATTTCAGAAATATGGCACATCACTGGTGAGAAGGTTTGTCTCAACCCAGCTGGTTACCTCCTTGTACTATGTTTAGTTGACGATATGAATTTGAAGGCATTCCTTGTTCATCCCAATGCTCCTGGCATAAGTCATAAGGACAACCTTATTATTTTTAGAGACACTCCAGGTTTGTATAGCTAAAATTATAAATCAACAATTTGCTGCAGTTGAAATATAATAGACACAAATAAAGAGGCTTAAAACAATCCTAAAACTAGATAATTCATAAATGGAATGTTGCATAAAGTTTTATCTTATTAAAGATGTGTTCAAAAGCTGACTTTAGCTCAAAAATATTCATATAAAACTATTGAAGATTGACCTATTGAAGATTACTTGAAGATCAAATGTGATATATTGATCAATTGAACTTGATTAAATCAATCACATATTAAACTAGATTGTACACAAAAACCTATTATATATAGAAAGATATATGTAATATATAGTTAAATGATACACAAATATATAAGACCAATATGAACATATAAGGTGCATATGAGGCTAATTTTGTATAATTAATTAATATATTTTTTTATTTACATAAAATAAGTTAATCCTAGACAACAATCCCACCTGATGGTAAGTGGTGATGAAGTCTGAGACGGTGAATGCACTAATTTATAATAGCCTATTCACCACCTCTTGAAGACTCCCACATCATATGTAACCAGGAACACCGCTGCCGGCAGGCTAATTGTAATTGTTTTACAATGTTTATACATGTTTATTAGAATACATTATGTAATTACTATGGAATCGTTATTTAAGTGTGAGATTTAGAGCCTTATAAACCTTCTAACTAATATATTATTCGATAAAAAATTATGTTTACATCTCCAGAAAGAAGTTGTTGATGATACAGGGCCTTCTATGTTCCCACAGGTGTTTACATGGATTCATACAAAGCTATCACGAAAGTAATGGAAAACATTTTGTTTTACTATTAATTTATTGTTCCCTGTTAAATACTGATGCAACAAATAATGTATCTATCCTTTTAACCATTGATATGACAGTGTATGATGTGAAGTACTTCAAGGATCAGGCCCATTGCTTCCATTCTGTCTGACTGTTATAAACCTCATCATCACTTTCCATCATTTGGGGTACTTTTATGAAAAATCCCTTCACCAATCCACTGAAAAGTGATTCAGACTGCTCTCGAGGCCTCCCCAGTTACCAGGAGAGACCTTGTACGAAGCCTCTAATGAATCGGAACCAGACCATGATCGTTGAACAGATAGTAAACGTCTTAGTCTTTCTCCCAGCAACACCATTAGAGAATGCTACGGAGCAGTCACTGGCGCAAGTACTGGGCGCGTCTCGGCTACACACTGCAACATTGTACAGGTCCAACTTGGTGCAAGCTGTGAAAGCGTGCACTGAGTACATCAAGCCTCGTTATTTCGCTGGTAAAATTCAAAGCAAATACAAACTGCTATTTTATTAATGGATCAGCAATCTGAGTTCCTCTCTGTATTCTATCATTTTTGTTTATCATTACTTATGAAGAAATACAGATTGCTGAGAGATGTTAATAAATAAAATCTAACGCATTTATATTATTCTTATACTTACTTCTTGATAACTACTGTGTGTGTAAAAAAATTATCGCCTTTTCTGTTTCTATTTTTGATGTATTATATAGAGTTTAATTAACTTACTAAATTTCCTGAGGTTTACTTTCATTAAGCTTATATACATATATTACTTTTTATTACTTTTCTGGAGACGTTTTATATATATTTTAACCATTTCGGATATTTTGTTGCCATCGTGAAGGAAAGCCTCTATCGGAGCTGTCAACGATCCGAAACGCTATCGGGGAAGCGTTGCTGATAGTGTATGCTAGTGAGAGCGCGGAATACTTCACAGCTGGACTTCTGGATGGTTACGAAAATTCTGATGCAGACCTGGAAGTCGCTATGTGCAGGTAAGCTCGAAGTCGAAAGTGTATAAGATCGCGTTATTCTCCCTACAGTTGTCCTCTAACTTATTTTAATACTCGTGAATATTTTAGCTACAGCGCCATCTACTATAACCTATGACAGCTACCAGTCAAGATACAATTAATAAATGGAAATTTGCTGGGATCTTGGCGTTCAGATCATGCGGTCTTTAAATGTGGTTTGTCTGATTATTAGCTGGCTATTATTATAAGAAGAAAACAAGTTAAAAGTTTAATTTTTATATGTATAACTTGTCCTTTTTTTAAACACACACCTCCGCACTAGGATACCCTGTGTTGCGAGTGGCATGGACATTTTGTATTCCTCGATTCAATGTGATTGACTTTCATATAAATTTTCCTGTAAACATTGAACAAGAACTAATATTGAGATTTTTTTGTCACATTTTAAGTTTAGTATTTTCAGAGATCAGAAGCTAAGTAGAATATCAATCTTCATAAATTATCTTGAATATATTTTAAACTATACCTGCGTTTGTAAATTAAAAAAATAAACACACGGACAGTCAGACAACAGAGCTTATAACTTTTAGATGTTTCTTTTAGATGGTAACCCACTAATATTTGTGGAGCTAAGTATATAGTTTGTTACAGAAACTTCATAGCGCATCATGGCCACAAGGTCCTCGTGGATCTACTGGCCATCCAGGGCGCGGAAAAACATCAGGAATGTCTTCAGCTTCTCCAGGACATGAGTATGTTGGCCTTGAGGGGAGAATCGATTGAGAATGTTAATATGTTTATAGGTCAGTAGTATTTATGCAAAATCAAATGTCATTATTATGCAATTTCCAGAAAGTAAAACTACCACCCGCAGATATATTTATTTATTTATCACATCACAAAAAACACATCCTACACTGCAGATGGCATGGACATCCAAAAATATGAGATCACAAGCACCCATGATCTGAGAACAAACATCTATCTGTCACAAACATTTGTCCCGACCGGGAACCCAACCCGGAACCCCTTGCTAGCCAGGCAGAGTCTATACTAACTAGGTTACAGGCTAAAGGACATATAGCCCAAAAATATTGTTTTATATATGAAACTATTAACTTGACCACTCTTTACTGTGGAAAACATAAACTTCTAATTAACAAATACCCGCACTGTAATGAATTGTTAATTATTTATATGAAGAATATATACATTTTAATTTTACACTGTATGAATTAGAAACGTTCTTTTTTTACTTTATAAAATACTGGCGGCCCACACCGACTTTGTTCGAGCTGAACAATTATGCTTGTATACATATACATTAGGAACGTTATGGATATGAGATTTCGGATCTGGATGTGGATACGGATATATGAATAATATTTTACCGGTTACGGTTACGGTTGTGAAATTATTTCGGATTATCCGATTTGTTTCGGATAATTTCGGTTACGGATATAAGATGATTTACGACCTTTTTTTTTTCGACCGTATTTCTAGTTGTTATGTTGTAATATGTAATTTTCCGGTTATTGTTACTTTATGTCGTTACTGTTACGTAAGTGCCTTGGTTTCGAAGATCACCTGCCGCATAGACGGTGCACGAACGCACAAAATTTCTCTTTCTCTCTCTCTCTCTATTTCTATAATATTGATATAGACTGGTTAACTAAAATGTCGCTTGACTGAATTAACTAACCGAGACAGACCGTGACAGAGTTTGCGTCAAGAACATAACAAAACCTTTATGTCATAATCCACAGAAACTATTGCTCCTGATAATGAATGTTCGTGAAATGAAAAGGTTAGATGCTCTGGACCAGTGCTTCCCAACCTTTTTTCGTTCCCGTGCCCCTTAACAAAACTTTTCATCTATAGATACCTCTCCCCTGATCGCTTCATACCTACTGCTAAAAATGTGTTTTGTTTCTCTTAAGGTCTTAGCTCCTTAGTACGTTTTTTTATTATAAGGTTCATTTTAGATATATTGCATTATATTTATATAAGTTGACTGTTTTAACTTCTCAGAATTTCCGCCATTACGAATATAATTTTCCGGTACCCCAAATGGAAACCCTGCGTACCCCCAGGGGTTCGCGTGCCACAGGTTGGGAATCGCTGCTCTAGATCCATACGTTGTAAAATTGTCGTATAGGTGGAAGTAAAAAAACATGTCTGCTATATTTTTTAATAATGTAAGTCTAGAAATGGGTGGGTGTGGGTGATCAGTGTAGGTCGCTGTTAGAACCTCATACAATACTGGACCCCCAGTGATGTATGATAATTTAAATGAATAAAATGTACATTGAAAGGATCAGATCACGAGGTGGAAGAACTTCCTATTGTCTTCTGTCTTCTATTTTCTGCTGATTTATGCTTTACAGCCCTCAATGGAATTCATCACACGGGTAAAATGTTGGCAGAAGAAATCAAGAAAATAAGAAACCCCTTGTTCAGTCCGAAGTTTATCTTCAAAAAGATCTTGGCGGATAGACATCAGGTGAGGATTTTATTGTATTAGTATGTTAATCAATATAACTAGATATTATATTGGTCAAAGATAAATTGCTACCCTCAAAAATATAATGTGTGCCCGTAGAGTAAAATATATATTTTGCTTTGATAGAAATTCTTCTAGGAAACCTTCATTGGAGCTCAACTTGACAGTACTATGGCAGTATCTCAATATGAATATTAAATGCAATAGCTGCAACAAAGCAGGAAGGCTTTTTTCCGCTCTATTAACAGGGCTTATTAGAAAGATGCCTCTAATAAGTTGGAAAATTTTTGGTTCTTTGAGCTAGTTTCGCAGATATTTTCCACTTAATCCTCTAAGATAGCTTGTCCGAGGGTCCAAAAGAGTATCAGTGAAACAATTCAAAAAAAGTACAAAAAAAATGTTTATTGCAACATTTATACGATTCTTCAAAGAATCTTAATAGCGTGATTCAACCGCCTGATCAACGCCATTTAGATATTGTGAAAGGAACTACATATAAACCTTAACTAACATCAAACATAGCTGGACCCGAGGTTTTCATCAATATTATGTTACGGAATGCGGAATACTTTCAGTATATTTAATTTTTTTCAATATTCATTTTGATCCTTCGAGCCGAATTTTTTTACAGGAGAAAGACGACCCGAAGCTAAACTTACATTTGGCAGAGCACCTGCACCCGTCACTACAGCAACCTTCGAAAAATCTAGAGTATTGCGTGCTAAGGATGCGGTATGCATGTGAGACACTTATGAGCAGGCACGGGAAAAATGTTGGAGAAGCTTATACGTGAGTTGCTAGCAGTAACTGATTTTGTACAGAAGGAACTAGAACGAAAGAGAGATTAGAGCAAGAGGTTCCGGTTGTTGGATCATGACAGAAATAAGCTATTAAGTATTAATCTACACAAAAACTAACACGTTCTATATATGCTGGTATAGATCTTTAAACATGCGCAGAAATATTCTAACGTTTTACCATATGAAATGTCATGGGATGTAACATACATAATATAGCTCTCACAATTGTTTCAGAGAACTACTTAGGCTAGCCGAGGCTGCTACAGAGATATTGGTAATGACGGCGGTACTTGCAAGAGCTTCCAGGTAACGTAATTTTCTCCTTTCAAAACACACATTAATTTCAACTTTCGAGTCCAAGACAACATCACCTGCTGAAGAACAGACTGGGCTCTGTACCGACGAGTTTAACGAGGTTTAACGAGGGCACCGGTGTGCGGTTTCAAGGTTCTTCACCTGCCTGGCTAGTTACCACCTAGAATCAACTGTGGATATTCTGACCACTTACCATTGCGTGAATCTTTCCACTTCCAGGTCTTACTGCATAGGATTGAGGAACGCCGAGGTGGAAATGAAACTGGCCGCGTGTTTCGTCGAGAGCACCAAGGAGAGGGTGAGGAAATTAATCCTGGACATAGAGGACGGGGAGTTCATCAACCTTGACCACTTCAAGATACATTTCGGCAAAAAGGTTCTGGACTCCAACAGTTTGGTGGTTGAGAAACCAACTTCGACGGTGTTTTGGTAGGATGCAATGATCCATGTAATATGTATAGAGCTGAGGGGGATGCTAAAAACCAACTTTAATGTCGGCTCAATAAAGTTCAAAATGAAACAATGGCTGCGCTAACGCCATCTCGTAGCTATAAAGAGCAACATTTAGTAAGTGTCTGTGAGGTGTTGTTGCCATTGGTCACCAAGCGCCATGGCCGTCTGCCGAGTAGTGAAAGTATGTGCTGCTGCTAAGCGACATACTTTATTAAGTTTATGTCAAGAAAGTCGTAAATAGGATAGTACTCGAGTACTATGACTATTACATTATATTAATAAGTCATTGTTATGTAAAGTATACAATAAAACGATTTCAATAAAGCATAGTATTTTTATTTTTATCAACAACACATTAAAAATGAAATAAAATCACTATTTTTTACCGTTATGAAACGTGCTCTAATTTTCTATGAAAAGTTTCTAAGTTTAAAGGTTGTTACTCTGTGAGAATATCCTACGCGTGGGTTACACCTTTGCGCTTATCGCACTGTCCGTCAATAAGTTTTTTACCAATCTTCATAAATATCAAAACCCCTAAGGTTAAATCCATATTAAGATTAAAAATCCTAATATGGACCAGCACATATGGATCTAAATGTTTTCAACAGACTAAAAACTCCCATAAGTAAAACCCCTTAACGATCATAATTCCCCTAATGATCAGTAACCTTAAAAATAAAAATACCCCTAGGATTAGAGCCCATCTTAATACTAAAAACTCTTTTAAGGATTGTAACCCCGTTTAGGATACACACTTATAACAGATACGCCCTTCTCCGCAACAGGCTTAAACTTATCCCCAATTGTAACGTTTTTGCTGTTGCCAGCTTTTTTACCCCTTCTACGGAGCTTGCTCACGCCATCCGCCATCTTTCGGAATGGCAACTTGGGTTTTGCCTTCTCGATAGTGGCATCCAATGCTTGCACCTTGTTCTTTTCTTTGCGCTTGTAGTAGAAGACTTCCCATGCTAAGGTGATCATGGCTAAGCCGAGGCCGAACAAGGTTGCTATGAAGACACCACCTGGAACCAAATTGGATAGAAAAAGATCCGCTCGGCACACTTATATCAAAGCAAGAGGCTTTGTCAGATGAACCTTTGCTTGTAACTCCTATCAAACTTATGACAGATCTTTGATAGGATTCGATCACATATTACAGAAGATTTAACACACCAAAATCTCACCCAAACTCTCCAGAGTGATTCCTTCTGACTCATCAGCATCCGGACATGATTGTCGGGCTGTTTCGTTCCAATACCTGAAGACGTCGTAATTATTAATAAGTAAGTCTGGTCTAAACTTCAAACTACACTTTAAGTTTGAGAAAGTAATTGAGCCACGTTGACCTCGACCAATGTAAAGTAAATAAAAATCCAAAAAGTTATAATATTTTAAACATACAGCGATCAACAGAAATACTTAACAAATTATTTGAAAACGAAGCATTTATTTTAATATACACTCACTTGGAAGACAGCTGTTCGAGAAATCTCTCCTTCTGCAGGTCCAACAGCGCTCGCGACAGGTCCTCCTGCAGCCGGGAGCCCTGCTGCACGGCGATGGCATACGGCTGCTCGGCGAAAACCTCGCCCACTTCCGTTAGATTGCAATTACGGGTTAACTCGTATCTGAAACGATTTTTTAAACATGAAAACATCGTCGTCATTTAAAAAAAAAGACTAAAATAGTTTTAAAATTTAATACTTTTATGAATTGAAAAAAATATATCAGAGAAAGACTTATAATCTGAGTCGAAAAGTATTAAAGACAATAGAAATACGTAAACATCTCGGCTTTTGTTGCCTTTCGACTCCCGTAATGATCCTAAATAAGTCTGATATTATAGTGATCGCCGAATCGCTGTCCAATTGTTTTATTCACTAATTAGCACAATCATTAATAAAATAAATACGTCTAAAAAAAAATAATGTACCGTGTTTTTATAACGGACTAAAAAGTATATATTTTTTATTATTATTCTTCTTCTTTTTTTTTCACATTTTCATGCATTGTCATGTACTTCTGAGCGATGGTCCAATTTTCAAGTATCTAGCTCACCGGGAAGTTAGTTTGAAATAAATTACAACATTCCACCCGGACGGAGACAAGAAAGCTAGTTAATAAAACGGTCACACACTCATTTTCGTGACAAAGATTCTGTGTGTCGTGGTTGGCAAGAACATAGCACAACTAAGAGATTGCAAATGACCCAAAAAATATTAATTTTATGGAATACTAGCAACACCATACGCTTCGCTTCGAGTACCGGGTATCTATTCTGCATTAGGATTATATTTTTATATTTTAAGAGAAAGGCATAGGCAGTTATTGTAAGAATTTTTCCATAATTTTAAATAAAAATAACAAGTTTAACATTTTTCTCTAATTACTATAGTGTCGTCTCACAAAGCAACTTGATTAGAATTATTAAAATCTAGCGATCCGACCCGACTTCGTTCGGGTTCAACAATTAATTATTATACACATACACTTGATATACAGACTTTGTCCATCCGGAAAAATGTATCTTTCAAACGGGAAAAGCATTTTTCAAACAGATGCCGTAGTTTCAGAGATTACCTACTGCCTATACACAAACTCACAAAATTCGCACTAACTCTTTACAATATTTACATAGCTCGTTGTCTAACGTTTGAATATATACAGTATCAAATAAGACTGCAATAGGACCAATTCAAAACGGTAAAATGCATGTCCGTTTGTCCTAATAATCAATAAACTTACTTAATTTCTGCCGAGTCGTGTATGAATGCGAAGTCGGCCTCGGTGTGGTCGTTGACTTGTCGAAACCCTGTTATGGCGTCAGGGACAGGACCTACACACAAACCAAGTTATATTGTCTCAAAACCGAAAGGAAACAATAATAATAATAACAATAATAAAGTATTTAATAATAAGTTAATAAGGCATTACGGTTTGGTGTTTAAATCATAAATAAACCTTTGCTTACTAACTTATCTCCATCTTAAGAGAAACATAATATCGCACCTTTAGAATGAAAGGGACTTAACTCAAAAATTGCAATTTATGGGAAATGACGAAGAAAGTTTTCAAAAATGTATGGTCTTGAGTAAATTTAAACAGACTAATGTATGAGGTTTTCCCTTTTTCCGTTTCTCACTCATAATTCGGGCTCTTTTTACCATGGGGTTTTAGAGTAGGCTTTTTTAAGTAAATTTATAGTAAAATCTGGAATTTCAGGAATTTTGAGTTAAGTCACTTTCATTCTAAAGGTGCGATATATGCCACTAACTCATTATTACCTATAGTGTAAAGCTTAGTATTACCTGAAGCGTTAATGGCGAGTAGTATGTGACCATACTGTTCTCTAATAGGGTAGTCCCAGACGCGGTACTGAGCTTGATCCGAGGTTGCGTTTAGTGTAATCTCCTTCCAAACCCTGAAAAATATAGCGGCATACATATATACGAGTAAATATTAAGAAGAACACACGTTTATTGGGACACCAGAGTCATCAACACATATCAGAAGAATTAAATAAATATTTAACAAAATAAGATACTTAAAATTAAATTACAATTGTAAAATAAAAAATGTACCTGTGTAAAGTTTCAAAAGAAGGTGAAATATTTGGCAAATTGTGTAGTTTCCTCTGGATAAGCCCAAAAAGGCATTGTGCATGAGAAACATCTTTGTATGCGATCACTACTTTAGATAGAGATGTCAGGAGCAGACTGAACTTTGTTATATACGCCGGATGGTCACCAGTGAGGATTTAGTGCGCAGGATCTAGGCACACCTAGTTCTTTAAGACATATTCGGTTGGAATATTTCAGATAGTGTGTTGGAAACTTTGCCTGGCAACTCATCAGTGATACCATTAGTATTAGGTACGCACGTCCATGGGCGGCGGTGACCACATACCATCAAGAGGTTATGTGTATGTTCAGAGTCTAAACCTACCTTATCAACTCGTGCCGACTTACGAACAAGACAAAGATTGATTCCTCTGTTGGTGGTCGCTGTAGTTTGTACCTTAGCATAATTCCAACGTATTCATGGGTGAGGGTAGTTGTGTACTTGCCGTTAGTTACCGCGCTTCTATGAAAATCAGCCGTGAAATATTTTAATATATTTCGGTTGCAATGTCAAAGAGCTCTCCGATTCTTGATCAGCAACGCGTCGGTGTCTTGGGTGTTCACCAAAGACCATTATTCGTTAGTGGCTAATTTGCCGGTTGCTAGGACAAAAAGTCAAGCCGTGAATTAAAAAAAAACGTCTTAACTAAATTTATTTAAACTGTGGAATAAAAAAAAGATATATTATTAAATAAATTAACCTATAAAGAGTGTCTTCAGCAAACTTCATATTGATGAAGTACTGGTGAATCGTGGAACCTTCGACCACAGTGTAGTTTATCCTGGACTGCCTAGCAAGTTGTTCCAAGGATGATACTGGTGTCTAAAAGGACACAAAATCTGATTAATAGTCTTATCTTTTTTTTATTTATATAAATATTATACAAAATCTGATTAATAGTCCTATCTTATTTTATTTATATAAATAGTATACAATATGTATTAAATATACAATGAAATATGTTAAAAGTTAAAACGAATTCACTAGTTTTGAACCATAGACTAATTTGTAAAATCCAATCAATACTGTACATACTATTTTGAATAAAAATAAAACGGGCAAAAACTGTACGTAAAATATTTTTTTATGATTTTAATGTAGGCAGGCGTTGTTATCCACAATGATTTCAAAACATATTTTATCTGCATTTTGATTTGTCTGTTTGTCCGGTTTTCCCCTATATCATGCAAACACTACTGAACTAATTGAGATTATATATTATACTAGCAAACTGCCCTCGCTTCGCTACCTTACGCTTAGAAATAGCATCTGCATTGTTTTACAACTAGGTTTTTCTCGTTTTATGTATTACAAATCACAATATTAATTTATAACTTTTTTTATTTATGAACGGATTGTAATGACACAAACTTTAAGTTTTAAGTGATGCTTACTGCAATACATTATTGAAAACCAGAACGAAATCGGTTAGCCGTTTCTGATATTAGCGCGCACAAACAAACTGACAAAATTCTAAGAACTATTGTTTTGTTCTATTGCGTTATAAGAGCCCCTAATAATGTTTCTTCTGATATATCGTTCATGTATGCGATTAGTTGGAGTTTTATGTAGATATAGTAGTTTCACGGAGTAAACAAACTTCTTACTAACTCATAATAATTTATTGCTAATAAACGACCTCATAGCATAGTTGATATCTACCCAGTCTGTCGAACGAAGGGCATCGAGTGTGATTCCCAGCCGAGGCAGACATTTGATAGATGAATGAATAAACAAACACCTGCATTCTCTCAACGGTTAGAAAAGCTGCTAGATTAGCTGTGAACGTGGCCAGCATCAGAACCACGAAGAGCCAGTACGCGGCGACCAAGGTGCGACCGGACAGAGCCTTAGGCGCTTCGCCCCCTCCTTGAGGAGTGAACGACGTCAATGCGAACCAAAAACTCTCTTTGAGAGTGAAGTTCCTATAACAATATAATTCAATGTAGCATTGTCCATTAGTGTTCTTGAATTATGGTTTTAAAAAAACAAATAAACGCACACATATAGAACCTCGCTATACTCTGTATTTACATACATAGAGAATTTGAGTTATAGAAACCGTTTTATTTCAATTGGTTTTGTGCTGTCGCGTGTGGTGAGTTGTAATCACCGTCCACTCACATTCATAACACCAAAGGCAATATACGCGTTCGAAGCATCGATGATCAAGACTGCAGCAGGAAACCGTTTTTTAATTAATTACGTTATACATTTCACTGTTGGTTTTGGAAGGAAGATAAAAGTACAATCATGTCCACAAGTAAAGAGTACAACCATGCACGATTACTGTCAAAATAAATATTCGTGGCAGCCCAAAGACCTTCGATGGGACCTGGACATGCGAAACTTAGCAATAGATAAAGTTTCGTTACAATGTGTACGATTTTTTTTTTTATGTTAATAGCCGACAAACGAGTAGACGAGTCACCTGATGGTAAGCGGTTAACATCGCCCATGGACATTAGCAACACCAAAGGAATCACTGATGCGTTGTCGGCCAGGAAATTAAGAAGAAAGGAAAGTAAGAAAGAAGGTGTGTAGGATGAACATGAAAAACTTTTAAAACGCCTAATGGCTACTAACCAATAACTTCTAGTTGCGTGCTATATAATCGAAATATTGTTAAGAAGCTTTGCGCTAAATACCTGCAGGGATAAGGATACGCTTCAGGGTTGTTTCTCGCGGAATACGGAGAGTACTTCTCCAGGAGCCAGATCATGAAGCCGGTGAGCAGCAGCGCGCCAACGATGCTCAACCACACCTCAGTCCGCAGCACTGTCATGAACTTGAAGAGGGAGGTCTTCCGGATAGGCCTTCTGATCGCTGGTAACAACAGCGAGTGAACGGTATACATACACACCATTATAACATTTATAAGGGTCATCTAACGCGTTATTACAATCGATATCTTTGGGTAACCAGGGAAGTAGGACAGTTGAAAACAAAGATCTAGTGGTATTTGTTTATACAGTTATACCCACACCGTGTACGAGTTAATTTATATAACGGTCGGGATGGACGATCCTAAAATAATAGTCAGTACACCGAGCCAACACGTCTATTTCAACAATTTGGTACAGTAATGCGTGCGTTCTATTCTAACGCTCAACATCGAATGCCCTGCAAATAACGACATTTTAAATTATCAAGTTCTTCCGCCACTACTATACCGACCATACCCAAATACATTGTTTGATGTCTCCTACAGTAGTTCCAACAATCGTCCATAGATGGCGGTTAAACTAATAGTTCTGTGTAAAACTTTGCGACGCTGTGACATACATATATTTCATTGAATGTATCACAAGCATTAATAATGCATATTATAATAATATAGACTGTTACAAAATCCCATATCTGTATAACAAATATTATTTTTAGAAATTTTAATGTACACTTTGTGATCTATATAGAAGCATATTTTTTTGGAATATTTCTCTATTTTTCTGTGCACTTTTACACTAAAACCAATAAACAGATTTATATTATAATTGGCACAATTTGAACTATTAATACGAGTCATAATCATGGGAGATAGATCTGTTTGCGAAATTTGCCAAGAGTAAGGAGAGCGGATCGGATTGGATTGGTAATATCCAATAGTCACATTTATTATTTTACAATACAACTAAGATTCATTGACAAAATTATCATGTAAAATAAGTTTTTTCACGTCTTAAATCGGTTGTCTGATTTTATTAAATACAAATAGTGCTACTGACTGCTTCTTACCAATCAATATCCCAGTTTGCTCGAAGTACGGCGCCACGAAATCTATCACCTCCTCTCTCTCAGCCGTCATGATCAATGCTGCTACGGATATATCTATTTCCTGTCCCATAAACAATAATTATTCATCACTGAATCTGAAGCATCTCGCTGCGTCAGTGCAAGCTGAGCTCTTGACCTTTTGTTTATTGCCAGAGACAGGGAGATAGGCACAAAATATAATTCTAATCTCGAGTCTTCTAATTCTAGTCTCTCTAATTATGATGCGGGGTTTTAGAAGCGTGGGCTATAATAAATTTTGGGAACAGAAATTCAAATCTTTCAGTGCTTCATGTTACCTAAGTTCGTTGATCACTTTTTCATCATCATCTCTCTCTTATCTATTAATATGTGCCTCCGAGGAGTTATTCTATAACCTTACATATTTATTTAATAACGGATTCCGCAGTAAGTTATTATAAAATACCTTGGTTAAATTTAATAAATATTAAGCTAGGTCAATTGTAATATTTAACACTATAATAATCTCACCGTGGAATTTGCTGTGAATTTGATTTGTGACATTACAGAATCATCGCACGCGCGATGCCCTGATTGTGATTCGTTCTCTAAATGGCTTCACCTACCGTCTGCATTTTGATTCCTTGACATACACGGGAGCAGGACACTACAAATATTAGGGTATTTAACAATAATTGGACATACTCCTCTCATCAGGTCATTGATGATTCCATCCCAAGAGCCGTTTGGCAAGCGTCTCCCGAACGTGCCAGACTTTGGCGTTATAATCTCATAGTCGAAGTTCATGACCTACAATCGAATAGATCTTGTTGATATTTAATTCATGTTTAGCTTTTTGTCTTAGCCCAAAATAACTAAATATAGTGGTAATCAGTGTTTTTTTTTTTAAATTTTGTTATCCCTAAAATGGTTCCGAGGTCTATTTAATTTTAGAAAACTTTAAAATACTAAACAGCCGACAAACGAGCAGACGGGTCACCTGATAACAGAGATTGCTTTACCTATGGTGCAAGGTCTGCGTTGTACACAGGAGCAACGGTTTTAGGGGGCGCCGGCCGCGGCGCTTTCAGTGAACCTGCGCCCCTGCTATGACGCTGGGCGTTATAACTCAATCTCACGTAAAAAGAGCTCCAGTTTGCATACATTTTGTATTTTTTTAACAAGCCGAAACGTTCTCATTTTTACATGGCTATATAAATATTATGTCAATGACAATAAATAGAAACTGTAAAAAAAATTTACTTTCTGTACAAAATCACCGATCACCTGATCGAGTTAGTATGAACGTCGATTTTTTACAATTTCCATTTTTTAACATTGCCATTTATACAGACATGTTCATTGTTATGCTTTAGGCAAAAGGGGCGAATATGGCATATACGGCCGTCTTTACCTGACCTTCTATTGTTCCATCGATTTCCGGGCATTAATATTGACTATACACGAAAGGCGTAGAAAAATTTGGAAGGCCGGGAATCTATCCGGTGTTTCGGTAAATTATGTAAAGTCTTGCAAGACTTCTTTCGAGCTGGTATTTTAATGTACCAAATGAAATCAAATAGTATGATGATATTACAATGTTTTGACAGATTTTTTTTTCACGTTAATCTCGTTTGCCTTCAGAACCATAACCGAAAGATGTAAAAACATTCTACAACGGCAAGGTCCTGATAACATCGCTGTCATGGGACTCTTAGATTTACCACGTGGAGGAAAAATTGCCTATAACTTCATGACATAAAGACCGTTTTATATCCCAAAGCTACAAATCAATGACATCGGTTCACTGTCTGCTCTGAAGGAAAGAAGGACACTATTAATACCCAAAAGTTATATTTAAAGATGAATCATTGGTTCATGGCACTTACTTCTGCTAGCTTAGATATCAGATCGATGCAATATCCATGGTATAGCGGGTTCCCATTCTCATCCACTATTGGTTCTCCTGTATCTGGGTCTAACTTAGGCATTGTCCATGGTATTGCCTGTAGAAATAGAAATTGTTGCCATTGTTTTAATATAAGAAATTGCATACATACGTAGAGCTTCCGTAAGTTAGATTAGACTAAATTTTCCAGGCAGGTAAACAATGGATTGAATTAAGTGGCGCCAGACAAAATTAGAAGCTTAGTGACAATTAGCGATTGAATTTCAAGAATACTCCTTTGCCTAGAAGTACAAGTTAAAGCTGCTGTCCTTCCTGTTCTTGTTGTTAACAGAACTCTTTAACATCTGAGAGGAGACCCCATGCCAGCTATACAATTCCCGTAACGTTTGTGAATTTTACCGGAGCAGTTCCAACTCTGAAGAAATTTTTCAGTGGTTCAAGCACGGCACCAGGTAATAACTTCAGGTCTTCGTTAGCAGACCACTTGGCGATAACCTCAACACCTTCATCTGGTTTGTATGTCGATAAGATAAATTTGGAGCGCAGGAGAAGGCTGTATCTATGAAAATAAAAAAGTCTAATATCAAACGCGTTCTAAAATCGAGGTATAATTTCTCGAAAAAAACAGTTTATATCACTTTTACTAAAACACAACTTGTTTTCTTTTGAAACGTTTGAATCTCTGGAACAATATTACATACGGCTGAAGTGCACAAAAGTTTTGCTCAATCACGTCCAATTAACACTGCAAACGACTGGAACAGCTTTCTCGCGTTGGTGTTAGCGCATACTTACGATAAATAGAGTTTTATAAGTGACTGCATTCAACATCATACACTTCATCATCACTTACCATCAGGTGGGATTCATTTTCTTTCCCATAAATATTGTTTATTTTAATTGCAATAATTGTAACTTTGTAGGGATTTTTATTACCTCTTCTATTTCTTCCCCCTCGAACAATTATTGGTAGTTTACTCAAACATATAATAATAACCATTTATTGATAGCATCCTCTTCAAATATCAGTTCATCAAAAATCATACCTATCGTCATCCCAAAAGAACACGGTTTCATTATTAACATCAGTATCTTCAGCCAACTGTTTGTATAACCGGTCCCTGGTCACGTTCTGACTCTCACCCAAGTCTTCGCAATTTACTTTCATTATAGATTGTAGATCAGGATCCACCTTTCTATATACTTCCGTCAAGTACTGGATCAGAAAATTCAGGACATATTGTTTCTTCTGAAAGAATACAACTCAAATTCATGTGTTAAGAAGTTTTACATGGTTATGACAAATTAATTCATGTTTTGAGATCTACAATATTTTAAAAACAACTTTGTATAATACGTGTACCAATTTGTAGAACTTTGTTAACATTTCGCCCCAATTAATACTTAATTGCAATGGCCCGTAACAGTAAATTTTTTATCTACCTGGAAATCTCTCGGACAACCACATTCTTCTCGTGTGTTTATCAACTTGCAGCATTCTACTGAATCTATCTGCAAGACCACAGTTGGTAATATCAGTTTCGATAGATCAGGAGTAACATAATCAGTGAGAAGCAAATTCCATCTGAAGTCACGACGCACCAGCTTTTCTCTTACTGCCTGTAAAAGAATTTGAAATTAAATATCTTTATTTTAATTAGCAATTTGAATGTCATTGGTGCAGCAACTTTGGAAGAAGAAGCAGCAGAAAATTTCCAATAGGAATATTTCTTACTCAATGGTACAGATAAGTTATATTAGGTAGTTAAAAATAATCACCTAGTTTGTAAATCGTCATAAGAATGCTTTTGACAAAATTTTTGAATTTACTATATATTTCATGAAAAAAAAAATACGGAAATTTAACCGTAAAATTTTACAATCAGATAAGACTGATTCCTAGTATTAATATTCTCAACAAAAGGTGTCCGTCATTATGATTATCCTTAACCATAAAAGTTCTCACTTTTCAATGCACTGTGAGGATTGGAATGATTATATGATTATTAAGATCGTAATACCAACATTGTAACTAAGAATTATAAACAAAAAAAACTCAAGGTTGATTTTATTTACAGGTTAGTAGATATAAAAGAGTACTTTCAAGAGTATTATAATTCAACTGGGCGGACGGGACCTATAATGTTATTCTTCGTAGACAATGAGATAACAAAAGCTGAAAAGGTCCACGCCTAATAGTGAACATAATAAAATCCCGGCAAAGCTACCATAAAGTAAAGGTTACTCACCCGTGCATATGTTTTCATTACGAAACCACTACGCCCTACAATTACGTAGAAGCTTGGATCAGGTCGCATGTTCCTCAATAATTTAGCAGATTCTCTATTCAGACCAGCATTCACCCACACGCGAGTATTAGACTGACCCAATAGCTCGTAAAGCGTTTGATCGACATCTACGGATAATGCAATAAGGGTTTCAGTTTCTGTACAAATTCAGAAACTTATGTAAGCACTATACGAGCAACAATAATACCAGAGCTGCTTATGCCCCTTTTTCGAAAATAACACTCTTTATTCGTAATGGGATCTACTTGTGTAAACAAAACTGGTCAAGACAAAGCGGGTTTGGATAAGACCACACGAAATTTTATGTTACTTAACAAGAACGAAGTGCATTTATATTACGACGTACCAGACCCACTTTCCAAGATAAACACGGCATCAGTAGCATTCCTCAAAGCTAAATACTTGTCCAATGCCGCCACGCACTGTTGTGATCCCAGTACAGTTCTCAACAATGGTATACCCGTATCAATCGTCAGTTTCTCCGCTAAACTCCAAGGCGCCCAAGAAAGGTCGATTATAGCTGACACTCCTTTCGAAATGGCTGAACATACTGAAAAGATGGAAATTCAAATTCGACGATTCGGCACGCGACGACTATTCATCGTTTTGTCATAAACATCCCTCCGTCATTTCCTACATGTACCGGGAAGAATCTGAATAGTCTGCCATGACGGTGTTTCCCTCTCATTACAGTGTGAATGACTCGAAGTCAAAAGTAAATATGTTTTTCTTAGTTAATGCGCTTTAATATCAAGCTATATCGCTTGTTATCCTCAGATGAGAGTGAAGTCATGCGTTGACTTTTAATAAAAAAAATATTTCATATTTTTTATGGTACAACCAAAAACCGATCTTTACACGATGGTATATGGTCACCGTGGTTTGTTCACATCTGTCATCGACATATCGCCGGCAAAGTAAGAAATGGTAATCCCGCTTGTCGAACCGCTCAGAGAAGTTACGTCGGTTAGCTTTTTTTTAGATGTAATCATGATTCATCCATCCATCTATCAGCCTTTGGAGGTTCACTGCTGGGTCGTCAGTCCACCTGGTCGGGGAGCGTCCTATGCTCCTTTTTCCAAGACGTGGGTGCCATTCGAGGACCTTTCTTCTCCACGGTTATCGGTTTCATGGTAATCATGATTACCGTAAGAAAAATCAAGATTGAGTTATTTGTAAAAAATGGTGAACGAGTAGTGAAGGTAAAAGAAGTTGAAGAAACTCTTATTATCGTGTTATATTTAAAAAAAGGACAACAACAAGAAAAATAAGATTATAAGTAAAAAGTATAAAGTCTTAAACTTAGACTATTAGTAGTCCTTATGATATTAATCTAAAGCTAACACTACAGATAACAACATTAGAATTATTTATTTTCTGACGTAGGTGGCACTCAGTTTTATGTCGTAACTATAAAAAAAAATTAATGTATAATAATTTAATATTTGGTATGACATACGTTGTCTGTAACTCTCCTCTTCAGTTTCTCTCTCCAGTTGAATTATAGTATCAGAAATAGTAACTCCTGGATTCATCTCTTCAACAAACTTGATCGCTTCGCCGAGCTTTTGTGGAAGATCGACTTCGTCATGTTCTGTTATGAATACTGAAACAACATCATGATCACAATTATGTAATTACTTTAGTAAATAAATATGAGTATTTAGAATTACCTACTAACTCACACGTGCCCGTTTCTTTGAACTTCATATGAGCACGATAATTCCAAACTCAGGAAATCTACAACAACTTCTTCCGCCATGCTTCACTTATCCATAATGAATGTTTTCAACATAATCAGTGATAATTATTGTAGTATAAACTTACTACCTTCATAATTGATTAAAGTTGACGTGACAACTTACCAAATCTTAAGCTCAGCTCAGCAACCACGCAAATAAAATTTATGATCAAAAACAATATTTGTAACTCCATTGCAATAGTTACAAATAGTTACATGAAGCACAATTTGGACATCTTCTTACTTTACTGATGAGTATCGCAGAAATATACTCTTGTAACAAGTAAGGTATTAAAATACATAAAAATAAGTAAAAGAGAATTCGGATTTTATCAAACATTTACTCTGCTTTTCCAAATGCAGGATAAATAGTTTCTTCAGCTTTCTCTGTATCTGATTAACTTTGTAGATTATCTGCGGAAAAAAATAATAATTTTACAATTAAATTAAAGTATAAATTTTAATTAACAGCGATCGAAAACATCGGAAATCTGGATATAACTCATTTGAATCCACTTCACGTCTCTGATCTGACCTAATATGGTTATTGCCATTAGTCACGACTCTATTGGGCTCACTGCATTCTTCTCCGCTCCACAGGAGAACTTGAACTTGAACATTGCTTCTAGTTTTCAGACCGCTCGAAAGATTGCAACAAGGAAAACTGCTATCTAACGATTACACTTGGCACTACACAACATGCACCCCGCAAAACAGAAGCGCGAAGTAATTTGGCCATCACTAGTTACAGTTACAAATTCCGACAACTGGGATAGAACGAGACGACCGATCTAAGCAGCAGGTGGTAAAGGGCACGAAAAAGTCAAATGTACAAAACAATTTCCAGAGAAAAATTAAATTTTTATTTTTATTTTGGCACGGAAATCCGCAGCTGGTCGGGGCGGCCCGTGGAGTGAAATACAATTTACGTGAAATGAAAACATCGATGTTTACAATAAAAGTAAATTCAAATCTTACAATAAAAGTAAATTATCATTAATGCAATGTACAAGCACATTGCGTCTTAGTCTTTGAAAGTAGTAATACTTTGTTGTTTACGAGGGGAGGTCCCAAATTTTGCTGAATGGAAAGGGTACAAAAACAATACAAAAAAACGGTTGTTCCTTTTTAATGTAGTTTCCCTAAGTTAAATACACCCTTAAGTAATCACATCTGATAATCATTCAAAACCACAGAAAAATATTTTTTGCCTTACCCTTTTAAATGCTTGCTTTTAATTGCGCAAACATAGGCTCCAATACCTTGTTGTTATCAAGGTATTATTTTCCCCCTAACTTTTCTAAATTGAAAAATAACTTACACTTGCAATGGGACAACTCTGAACTGCAGGGTAAATGAACCTGTTTCGAAACCATACCTGGGAAAGCAGGTTGAATGGCAACGTGTCACTGTTTAGTAAGGTACTAAGCTAACATCTTTACACCCCCACCCTTTACCCTCCATTCCACTGTAGTTCTATTAAATTTTTACAGATACTTATAATTTCACCTCGATATAGAGCACCATGAGCCTAACCTAAGTCTACATTGGCAAGCGACAAGTCACGCCATATTCTGTGTAACTCATTCATTAGAATTAACCTACTTTGCAACAAATTGCAAACACAATGTACGCTATTACATACTTCCAAACCTGTGCTTAAACTTCCTTTCAGATAGTAAATGTGAAAATATTCAATAAAGTATGTTTACATGTTCGCCTTCAAACTAACATTATTCCATATCATCCACTTTCGAAACCACTTACACATAAGCCCGCACCGTTACAAAACTCAGTCCCGCACACTTGAATTATTAAGATAGAAGCCTAACTCATGTTTAAACAATGCTCTGCCGTCATAATACAAACGATCCTTTGTATTCAAAAGGGCAGGTATGTAGTCAAATGATACAAACTAAATATTTTTTCTTTGATACTAGGTATTAGAAATGTAGTTGGTGTAAAAAGACGCACATCCAAAACCAAAAAAAAAAAACAAAATGTGTCCGTCACATGCTACTTCTATCGAATTGAAACATGCACATATTTTCTGTACAAATATAAATAATCGGTTTGTAAACAATGACGTCAAAGAGCCTGTTTATCAACACTAGCACTAAATAATTTCATTCAAACTCAAATTATAATAAGTTTAATATTATTATGGGTTTTATTATCTTTCCGTGAAGCCTGCCCCGCTAGCTACCACCACAAAAAAATTAACATAAAACCAATATGGAACGACGTCTACCTCGTTTCAACAGACGCGATACGACGGATTTATGAAATAACTAATAATAAAAACCCCAAACGCCTTTTCTCTTAACTGTACCCGTACTTAATAAAATATTGAAGACAGCGCGTCTTAAATCACGTAAGGAATTGTTAGACATGATTTTCTAGTGTGGGAATCGAACACCTGTCACATGCATTAAAAGAAAGGGTTATTATGAGTGTGGTAAATGAAATCTTACGACTTAATAATAAACGTAATGAGATATATAAGTACTGTTATAACAATGTTTGTGGGGTCGTAACCGCTTAGTTGAGTTGAACAAACTGAACCCTGGCGATTAAACATGGTAAATCTCGAATCTCATAGTTTAAAATTACAACTAATTCTGTGGTGAGTCCATTAACATAATAATTAACTATAATGGTTATTTTTACCCGCTGTATTGTTAAATTGTTTTATTTTGCTTACTGTAAGTCAATGCTTACACAATCCCGCCTGATGGTAAGTGACGTAGCCTTAGATGGTAAAGGACATTAAATTAGAAAAAAAGCTATTCACTCTTAATTTGAAATCATCCATGTTGTGATTGAATGGGAACACCAGCGCGGGAAAAATAATAAAATAATGTCGAAATAACACGACGTCCTATCCGAGGGTAAGTGTATATTTTGTTTCATTGTTAGTAATTTTAAAATATATATTGTGTATAACTAATAATAATACTTAGGTACCATCTTAATTGTATGTGCGAAGTTCGAGGAGTACCATGCAGGATAGCATGATCTATTGCAGGGGTAACGTGCAAGCGTCTCAGCTACCTCGAATTTGGAAAAAACCGTAAAGCATTGACACTGAATTATAAAGCAGTTTACAGAACTCCATTTATTCTAGAGATCAAAATGTCCCCTACATGCGATACTCTATACCGATTAACGAACATAATAACACAGGTCTCTCCTGTTCGAAGTTACGGGACATGGAAATACCCACTATAAACCCGAAGGTATTCGCACAAGACAATAAGCTTCTATACCTGTCTGGGTGTTGCTACCCTGCAAATAGTTTACCGTAAATATTTTTAAATGTGATTGTTAGTGTTAAGAAAGGCAATAAACAAATGCATTCATCGTTTCTTAGCCGACGTTTTATGGACATCCTCGATCGATCGATCGATTTTATTGACATCGATATTACTCTTGTTGTTGGCGGCAACGACTAGTGTTCAGGTAGTCTGTGTAGGTACCCGAATACCGGCTATTACAGTCGCATTTCACTAATTCTTCTTTGTGCGGCTCTTTATTTTTCGTGTTAATCTCTCTCTGTAACCCTTTTATTATTAATTTACATGTATACAAACTATGTATACGTAGTGGCTAAACTTATGCAGTAGAGACGTATTCAGATAACAAACAGGTTACAATGAAAAACACATGCAACATTTTATTATATTTAGTTAAAACTGTTCAACACGAACTCACACCGCTTTTTCTCGCTTCGATGTTTTGGTTTGCATGAAAAGTACCAAGGTTTTACATATAAGGAGTAGTACAGTACTCAAAAGCAAAAAATAACGCATAAGTGTATTTACAGAATACCTACATGATTAAACGATTTTGAATTTGAATTTAAAAACCTTATAAGTATTCACTGCACGACCTCACAGCAGTTATAGAGCCAATAGTGTAGATTGATATCCGCATTGATGTGTGAACGGGCACTAACTGTTTATAATTATAGTACAATGAAATATCACGTGTTCTGCATGCAACTTTCGATTTTTCAAGTTACGTGTGTATTACAAAATTACTTATCACGTTAAAAACATCATGAGGAAACCTACATACTTGAGGAGTTCAGCGTTCTGAAAGGTCTCTCATTGTCAGAAGCGACCCGAGCCCAACAGTGAGATGTTTCAACAGCAAAATTAAAAACAAAAGATATATTTTTTATACTTTTTTTTATTACAACAAACTTATTTATTCATTCTCCTGGCTACGGAGGCGCGCGGCTGCGTTCGTCACTCTAATGCTGAGTTGCTGAGCGCGCTCCACGATGCTCTTCCTGCTTTTCGAGGAGACGCCGTGCGCGATCTCCGCGCAGTACTTTCTGTTCTGCATCATGAGAATCTCCAACTCGCGGACGTTGTGGACGAGGACCTGATAATAAAATAATATAAATTATAAATAAAAATAGACTTTTAAAGGATTACATATTCAATAAATAGTTCTGGGACACCTCGTCACAGTTTAACGAATGCTTTCATTAAGTCGGCCAGCCAGAAGTCTAGATAGCTTAATCTTGCAGGACGCGCGAGGTAACACGCGTTCCCGAAAAATAATAGCGTTAGTCAGAGTATCGAGTTAATTGTTTACTTTTGTTATATGATTTTATATCTAACGCGATAAAAGACAATGTCTAGAGCACTAGACGGTGACTGCTGTTTTCCAAAATCAAAACCGATCGTTGTTACAATATACCGGCTCCATATTATTAAACCGCATTCCCCTTACCAATTTTATAGGACATCCTACGTCTGATTTAGGAAACATTTGCCCTAATTTTTTTTTTGTGATAATTTTGTGATCCATAAGAGGAAGATTTAATAAGATTAAATATTAAATAAAGACTGGATAGAATATTACACAAAAATATATTTATATATTTCCTGAAACCGACTTAGCAAAGGAAAATGAAAATTATCATAAAAAATTTATGCCTATGGTCAACATGACTTCTGCGATTGTAATTAAAGCAAACCTTATGATGTAATACATAAAAAATGTATCTACCAAAATGACCAAATAGCAACTTCTAGCTATATGGAATAGGGTGTGGCAGAGCATACTATTGCAAGGTAACAAATTGTGATTAACATATCAATAATGTATAACACAAAGTGCCCTTGCTATCTACTTGTATACTTATAAATATATCAGGGAATTGTGTGTTTATGACTAACAGGGACTCCACTAGTGTTACCAGGTGTATCGAATTGCATGTGTGTGAATGTATATGTTCATTAGTCTGTCAAATATGCAGAATTATAGTAAAAAAAAACATTCTAAAGCAAAAAAAATCAATAAAAATAAAATCAAGTCAATAAAGATCTATCAAGCAAACATGTATGTGATAAACAAATAGGTTGTTCTTGGTGTTTCTGATGACTAACTGTTTCTGATGCCTCCTTTATCTACTGCACCCTACCAAAATCCTAGTACAAGGGTGATAAATCCTGTATTCATAAAAAATCCTCAAACAAAGGTAAACATCACTAAACTTTAAAAGATACTCACTTTACGGAAACCATTGGGTAGCATGTGACGAGTCTTTTTGTTGGATCCGTAGCCTATGCTTGGCATAAGATACTGGCCCTTAAAACGCCTGCGGACCCTGTTATCAATACCTGAAAAATACAATTGAAATATAAGATACTAATAATGCAATTGAAGTAATATATTCCTAAAAAATATAACTGAAATATATCTATCTGAATAACATAAAACCAATTGCTATACTCTCCATTGGGCCATAAGAACTTTTAAACCATTTTGATAACATTGTAATTTATTGTAATACAGAGGGCATTATAATTACTCCCAGTAAACAAGTAAAGTTATGGAGTTTTAGTGGACGTTGCAGGCCATTGGTACCCATAAACTGGTATCAAAAATAGACAAGAAAAAAAAAAAGTCCTATTTCTGCCTCTATGACCACTTAGCCAAGAAGCTACTTGGAATAGGTTTAGACAGAATTTACTGTAGCAAGGTAACAAATTGTGAATTACGCATTGAGGGCGTATGACACAGAGTGCCCTTGCGTATCAGCATACTCCTAACTCACGCACTGGTGACCTAAAGTTGTTTATCACACAATCAAAACCACCAACCACCATGCTAAAAAAATGCAAATTGGTAAATTTTATCTTCAAGAACATATGGAGAAATCTCAGGTATGCAGATTTCCTCAAATAGTATTATTCTTCACTAATACTACTTCACAAATTATAAGTGGATGCACAATTGAACCCAGATTATACAATAACTGTAGTTACTAAATATATATCTAACAAAAATAAGAAAATAGATTGATTGAACCAGGTTTGGCAAGACCAGCTCAACAAAACTACAGCTCAGAAATAAGCAACTAATGTAAGCAACTACAATTTTATTTGAATGATATTGAAATCACTGAAATCAATCTTACACGAGTAGACACTTTCAACAAAATTGTACTCCTGTTTAAGATATGATGATATAATATAATATTAAATAAAATTTGAGTACCAAGAGAAATCTTAATACGTGAAATGTGACTTGAAATCAGTATGTATATAAATAGCAAATGTAACCACACACGATAGCATAGATTAATTCTCCGGTACTACTTAGCCTTAATAATTAATTATTTCTGAAAAATACTAAACATAAATAAAGGTTATACACATGAAAAAAAATTAATACAATATCCATACCTCTGGGTTTACGCCAATTGCGTTTTAGTTTGTCATATCGATCTGACTGGTGTCTAATGAATCTTTTCGTCCTTTTTTTGACGATTTTCGGCCTGTACACAGGTCTGATAGCCATTTTAGTTGTGTTTCTTAACAAAAACGCCGCGATGAACCACGCGGTGACACGACCACACGGAAAGGAAAGAGTAATAGACAAATACGGACATGTCTAGAATAGAGTGTGCTTTCATGGACAAATAAAAAACTTGATAGCCTATGTTCTTCCTTGACGTAAAATACTTATTCGATATAATCGTATACAAATTTTCTTTGGATAAATGATATTCTACATTATGTAATTGGAATATACTTAATAAATGCAAATATTTATAAATTCATATTCAAAATCATTTAATCATTGAGGTAATCTGTAAATACACTTATGCATGTCTATTTTGTTTCTATTACTGTTTCGAAAAGGTGATTTAACATAGACAAGAAGAAAAGGTGAAAGAAACTCCTCAGCACATCTTGTAAAACAACACATGGCAATTAAAATGTATATTTAAGCCTGCGCGGTGTGGGTTTCGACACTATTATTTCCAAGCGATCTTGTCATTACTATAAATGATAAACATATCAACAACAACAACAATATAACAACAAAACCCAGTAAAATTATATTGTAGTTTAAATCATCCAATGAAAACTATGTACGAGTTTCGACACTATTATTTGCAGGTGTCCTTGTCATTAATATATAATATATGTTAAGCAACCCAGTAAAATAATATTGCAATTAAAATCATCCAATGATCCCTATGTAGTAAATTATAAAGTTTTCTTTATTCGATTTTTTTTTCTTTAGAAAATTACTAAGTGAATTATTATTCAGCAAATAAGTTGGCACATACTACTATTTTATATATTTTATATTATATAAAGATATTGTAATAATAAATGCAAAGTATTAAAGTAAACTAAACACAATATTTATCTTTTAAATGTTTCGAATACAAAAATTTAAAACGATACATTAACATAATATATAACTAATTAAACGTTCACACAGTCATCCCCCCGCATAAGATAATACCATTTTTTTTGTGATACACAATTTCAGTTATAATTATATGTCAGAAATAATAATTTTGTTTGTAAGTAAATTCATAACAAATCAATTTATATTTACTTCATAATATTTGTACAATATTTTTATCATGAAAACGAAAATTGTAATCACTAAATAAATAAATCTTTAACTTGTTTCTTAATATTTCGTTACTTAATTAAAATCCTCATAGTACCAAAAAAGTATATCTGGTATTATTCATTAAAATTAAGGATTCTAATATAAATGTGAATAATTGAAATATATTTATATAGTATTAAGAATTAGATCGGTACAGAATTCGTTACCCCATGTTACTCTATTTAAAGTTAGTTCGTATAATTTATGAATTATTTAAATATCGATGTAATAATATTTAAACCATAATTATTTTATTCTGTTGATCATCATTATAATTGTTATAATTAAATTAAACTTTTTATCCTGTGCTTATCATAGACAGTAATTATTGACAGCTCTACGAAGCGCTACACGAAATAGAGAACTATTCGATTAGTCTATGCCACAGACGCCAAATGTCGCCATCGATCAATGACATTTTGTGAAGTTGAATTTATTGATATCAAGCGTTAATGTAAATAATAAACAATTCCAACATAAACGTCGGCTTCCAGTCGATATGTATGCCAAGGGCAAAGGCTCAACGGTGCCTTCGGACGCTCAAGCTCGTGAGAAGTTGGCGCTCTATGTGTACGAGTACTTACTACACGTTGGTGCCCAGAAAGCGGCGCAAACATTTCTCTCAGAGATCCGATGGGAGAAGAATATAACGCTCGGAGAACCTCCTGGGTTCCTGCACTCGTGGTGGTGTGTATTCTGGGACCTGTACTGTGCAGCGCCCGAGAGACGGGACACCTGCGAACACTCGTCAGAGGCTAAGGCTTTCCACGACTATGGATTCGTCAATTCGGGCTACGGGGTTAACGGGATCGGACACAACGCAGGCCCGGCACCGCCAAACGACGGTACGTGCTCTAATTACGTTCTATTTTTAAAGAATCGCAGTTAAAATCTGTACTCGTTTCTGCTTTTAGGCCACCTCAACTCCTTATCTCATAGTGCAAATAAAGTTGTTTTAAGCGCACGAAACCGTAATGGAATTGTGTAATCTGGCTTAATTAGGGCTTATTATTTAAGTGTACTGAATTTGGTTGGTATTATTGAAAGGTAGTGAAAAATATGTTTCATTGCAAATGTTATATTTTACAGTATTATTATATGCAACTGAGCTAAGTAAAAACAAATGTACTTAATTACATGACAATAACAGTTAAATAAAAAAATATAAATGTATTTGAAATTCAATTACTTATATTTAAAGAAATTCCTAATAAAATTAAAAGTGAAAGTCATGTGCATATTAACATTTTTTGATATAATTTAATGTATTTTAAAATTTATAGTACCCAAATAGACAATGTTTCAAACTGAATGATTATTTTAGTGATTATGCTTTTGTATAATTATGTCTGAATTGTGCATATGTTTATTGAAGAAAGAAATTAACATCAAAACTTGTGCATTTTTTTAGCATTGTGATATATTTGTTTATCGAAAATTTAGGTGACCATTCAAAACTATGGTTGCCGTCATATTGAACTGCCAGCTGTCCACTGTCCAGCTACCAACAACTTAGTTAAATTCAACATAAATGTCACTAACCCTGACAATGTAAATTAATGCTCACATACTTACAAACTGGACTAGTTTCTCAGTAATATAAGTGGCATGGACATGCATAAATAAGTTCATAAACCATCAAAGCCATTTAACAAACATCTGTCACATTAGCTGTATGCCCTGGTACATCATTAAACCCTTCTTGTTCTGTTGTAGGCAAGTTCACTACTAAATGTTAATAGTTTCTTAAGCAAAATTAGCAGGGATGATTCCCCCCCCCCGCTTTGTTTTCTGTTGGCATTGCATCATTGATGCATTTGATGTTACTAGTGTCGTTGGGCAATGTTGACCACATACGATCGGGTGATTTGTCTGTAAAATTTTCTTCTGATATAAGGCTCTCAGCAATGTAGGATCTCTTGTTTTTATATGCTTTTAGAAATGATCGTTAATTGTAAATACCCTCATTGTATGTTCTTAAATTTAAGCAGGCTTAATTTATTTATAATGAATGTGAAGGAATAAGTATTTCTAGTACAGATATTTCCAAATACTTAAAAGAAGGTCTCAACTTACGCTTTACTAAAAAATTATATTATTGGTCATGAATATAAAAAGAAAGGAATAACCTGCAAAAGTTAAAGCTGCAACACACATTGCAGATGCTAAAACATGTTATTTTAAAATCTTCACCCATCTGTCCATCTCAGTGTGTGTCCCATTGAAACCAATTAATGGATTAAAATTATATTTGACATATTTGTAAGTTACATTAGTCATATCATTATCTAGGATACTCTTGATCTCGTTAAATTGTTCTGTTCCTACAGAATATAAAAAAAAATTATGATGCAGGTGTCCCACTTCCTTTAGTATTGGCAACACATCGGTGATGCCTTTGTGTGTTATTGAACTCTATGGACAACATTGACCACTCACCATCAGGTGGTTGGTCTGCTTGTTTCTCTGTTAGTTATAAAAAAAAGTACAGACATCTTAAGAGGATAATAAACAGTGTTTTGATTACTTTTCTGTAGCTAATGCAACAAATGAATGTTTCTAAATCATAGAAGTAATGAAACCAATCCCTAAACCAATAAAATAGTTCAAATATAGAATTTGTTAAATGTGGGTGCACTATTATATGTACATTTCCCAATTAAGCTATGTGGGTGAGTTACTAAGGCTTTTGTGTCAGGTATGATGCAACATGACCACAGTAAAGATATAAATCAAATTCTTGTAACTAATTTAACAAAACTAATAATCAAACCAATTCTTGTTAAATTCACAGCTTAAATAAATTATTTCCATAATGAAACAAGATATGCAATAAGGGGCTAATATATGCTTAGGTTGCTGTTCAATATACAATTTAGTGTACCAGCAAGGTGTGCATACGGGCAGGGTACTATTTCACAAGTTTCAACTTTAAGTTTAGAGTTACTAAACATATACAAGGATAATAATATTGTATAAACATTTCCAGCTATGGGCGGTGGTGGGATGCCGCCAGGTTTCTTCCCGAACTCGCCTCTCCGGCCGTCGCCGCCCGCACCGCATCCAGGCTCACAGCCGTCCCCCCACGGGCCGCAACCGCAGCTGATGGGAGCCGGGCAGCCGTTCATGGGGCCCTGGTACTCGAGCGGACCCCGCACGGCTGTCAGGATGGGAATGGGCAATGATTTTAATGGACCACCAGGTGAGTTTACTTTTGTTGATTTTGTAATGGCATGCATATGATCCATGTAACGAATGTATATAACTAAATATATGAAAGCAATCAGGTCAATTTCTACCTTATTCTGTTGTGGATGTTGGCAGTGAATTTGTATTAATTCTGATGTAGAGCCACCTCCACCATAGCTTGGAGAATAACCGTATGTCAAGAATAGCAATATCTCAATTTGGGTTCAGCCTGTCTTTTGAATGTAGAAGTGGGAATATGACCTCTGGTGTACCTACTGCAAATAATATTATATGAACGTTTGATAATAAATGTTAATGATATTAATATTTTGGATTATAAAGTGAATTATGCTCAATCCATCCTTGCGTCCAAGCAAAAATAGTCTGCTCAACTGCATTCCGGTGAATGAGACAGCATTGACCGGTCGTCCTGTTGGAGCTCCCTAACCACCCGGAAATCAGACGGTACTTGTGTATTATGGATTATTATGGTACTTGTGTATAATGTTTTAACATGTTTCGGTTGAAGTATTGAAGAACCCGCTAATAAGCGTTTTCACCGCTTCGTCCTTACCGGCAACCGACCGTCCGTTCTGAGCGTTCGACCGTCTGCTCGATTACCATAAAAAAATTAACTAGTCTCTGACGACCCCGTAGCTCATTCGATAGTAACCCTGCCTGCCGAGCAGAGGTCTCGGATTCGATTTATGACCGGGCCAGACATTTATGTACCAGATAAATATTTGTTCCCGCGTCATGAATGCTTATGATGTCATGTGTATTTACGCCCACGTCACCCTAAACAAGGAATCATAGTGAGGGAGTGTGAGTGTGTGAACGTTTGTAATACTGAGCCCTTAAATTTATTTTTACTTTAACGTTGCTTTCAGGCCAGGGCATGATGGGCAATTCGTTGGAGCGGGGCGGCGGCGCTGGCGCTGGGATGTTGGGCGGGCCGCGCATGACGCCGCCCCGGCCGGGCATGGGGCCAATGAGCCCAGGGGCCTACGCCGCCGGCATGCGCGGCCCTCCGCCGCAGGGACCAGGTAAGTCCGAAGTCCCTGACCTAACAGCGTTCTATAAAAAATATAGAAACTAATTCTGTTTTAAATGTGTAACAAAGGGAGTTATCCCGCCGGCTAAGTGATCATCCCCCGGAAAGCAGCCCTGCTATTTTTGGTCCGATTCAGAACAGTACACAGTGTGCATTCAAAAATTGGCATTTAAATAACCGCCAAAATTGACATGTGGCTGTCATTCGCTTGATATAATGCCATAGTCACATTGGTTCGTTCGAATTTCGAATCGAGTATAATTGAGTTTGAATTTGGAATTCTCGAGCGGTTAGTTTTAGTTTTAAATGACACTGCCGAGTAATTATTTTCTAGTTAGACACCGTCAATTGGTGCGACAACGTCTTTTGGGACTGCTTTTATATGAGATTATGTATGTATTTCTAAACTAATAATATTTATCGTTGATGTATGTATAACGTGTATCCATACATATATTATTTCAGAAATTAATAATTTAATTTAAGAAACAAAATATAAAAACCATTTTAAGTGTTGCCTTATAAATTTCTTATATAATTACACATTTATCTGCCAAAAAAAAACAGAAGTATACGACATGAATAGAAGTTTATAAACGAGAATTTAGTGGCCATATTACGAGTGCTAAATGTTGCTTGTACGACTTACATCGCATTGTGTACTCTGTTGTATGTGACATTAGATTAGTTTTCATTTAACAAATACACTGAATGAGGTTACGGCCATGTTCCATTCTGCTGGCCAATTGATGCATAGTAAACTTCACACAACTTCACAGAACATTGTGGGGAAACTTTTGGGCTTCCCCTTAGTCTATGTTGTCTATGAGTGAAGCAGATGACAGTTTTATAAATATATGCTCCAGGTGCTCCGATGGAACTTGTCTTTTGAATACGGTTTATTAATAGCTTAGAATAGGGATACTATGGATTTGAAATTTCGGGTCCGGATATGGATACGGATATATGAATAATATTATACCGGTTTCGGTTACGGTTATGGATATGAAACTGTTTCAGATAATTTCGGTTACGGATATTAGATGATTTAAGACGTTTAAAGAAAATATAATGTATTTACAAGGTAACAGTTTCACTTTCCTTGTAGGTATTATTTAGGGTTATAATCATGGAAAAAAGACCTTAAAAGTAATATAATAAAATAAACAAACAGCGAAAATCTGTCTTAACGTGTTTAATTTAGACTCGGCTCCTATCCGAAATTATTAATTTTTTTATCGGATTCCGATACGGTTTCGGATATGTGTTTATTTCGGATACGGGACAGTTTCGGTTGCGGTTACGGAGCTCCATAACATCCCTTGACTTAGAATTCATTTGTAAAGAAGTTTTTTTCAATAAAAAAAATATCGATAACTTCATCAGTTGAAGTAAATCATTCATATTTTAAATATGACGACGAAAATCGTAGTGTGCCCGTCTGCCGAGCATGGAGTCCCAGGATCGATTCCTGGTTGTATGTGACGAATAAATGTTTGTTCGTAATTTTCTTGTGTTTGTGTTCGATGAATGTATATATATATATATGCCGTCCAATGTAGTCGGTAGTCAGTTGAGTTAATATAAAAGAGAAATATTACACACCTTCTCGTTCAAGTAACGCGTGCGATTTGTGTTTTAACCACATGGAAACTTAGGTATGCCAGCATTGGGGATGGGCCCGCGTGGCGCATGGGCGGGCGGTAGCGGCGG
>PDGT01000079.1:603453-726204 GCA_003671415.1 Megathymus violae | reverse complement strand
TCCCCTGGCGCGTACGGAGCCCCGCCAGGCTCCAACGGACCCCCCGGACCCCCCACGCCGATCATGCCAAGCCCACAGGATTCGTCGAACTCCGGTAAGTGTCCCTTCAGTATATAGGTGGCGGTGCTGGGTTTCGGATGTTGGTTTCGGATACCGATCGGTGGCAGATACGTATTTACTTGTAGGTACTCAATATCAGTTTTTTGCTTAAGGAAACCAGGGACTCGGTTTCGGACACCTTTACTCGCTTTTCTATAACCAGGCTCTTGGTTTCTGATGGCAGATTCTTGATTTCGGATATCAAATTTTGTTGTTGGGTCTTTGGTCACGTTCTTGTCGTGCGGTACTGAATTAAGGATGTCAGATAGCGATAATATTTAGTGACTGATACCGGGTTCTTGGTTTTCATATTTGTCAGGTTCCTATTGGAGGCAGAAAGCCGCTGTGAATGTCTGGTCGCTAATGCTCATTTTCCAATCACGAAATCCATTTTATAGTATCAAATTATTATAAGTGTATAATTAAATATAAATAAAATCAAAGTGCTAAATCAAAGACTTACGAAATTGTGAATCTGAATTTCATTACATAACGCGGAAACCGTGTATTTGCGGCCATTTTATAAGGTTCTAGGATACCGAGTTCTTGGTCTTATAGTAATCTCTTGTAAAATAAGAATTTTCTTTATCTCTTTTTGAAATTATAATATTTTACACAGATTTACTTAATACAATGAGCTTTTAAAAAATGTCCGTCTTCTTGTATACACAAACAGCTGCTATTTTTTATATTTATAAGTAGCAAACGGGTATGCATTCTACTCGATGTTAAGTGCCACTGCAGCGCTTGTTTAACCAATTTCAATCAAACTCGAGAATGACAATTTTTTATTATTAAAATGTACAATTAATAATTTTTGATTTTAATATTGATGCCGATTCTTGTTTTTGGTATTAATTTCAGAATCGGTAACACGAAACCAATGACACGTTTGATATGTGTTAATTATGTATTGTATTAAATTGAATTTTTGTAAATAGTATTTATTATGTAAGATTAATAAATATTTTACTGTACATAATCCGGTATCTGAACTTGTTTTTTAATTTTAAAAAGCTAAATTGATAAGAATACCTCAATAAAATTTTTTAATGATTTCGTTTTTAATCAAAAAACCACCGCGCGGACGCGACTGCCCTCCTAGATAAATTAAAATTACAATAAAAATACGTGCGCCCCTCCTGCCTCTACACTTTGAACGTCCGCTAATTAGAATTTCACAGGTTTTTTATATGCAATTTATCACAAACCAGGTATTCTAAATGTGTTATTTAACGCAAAAATCTTGCCATAACCCCTCCACGCGCGCCGTTTAAAACGTACAATTATTATTACAAAACTATTTTCTATCCATTGAAAATATTATCAACACAACTAAATTCTTATTGGCTATGCCTCTGTTGTATACAATTATATTTATAAGTGTAAGTATAAAACTGCTTTCACACTTTGCTACATTACGAAGCCTTATATACTTACTTCGTACATTTAGCGTTATGAGACGAATCATGTGTATGCACTAAGGGCTTTTTAAACTTTAAACAAACAAGTATTAAGAACCAACGGACGAGAAGAAAGATAACGCAGCGTCTACGGTTAATTTAAACAATCTAGAAAAGATCCTATCTCTGAAAATAATCACTCATCATAATTAATACGATTTGCGTTCGTGTGCGTATATACTATAGCACAGTGTTAAAGCGGTACATATCATAAATTATGTAGTTGTGTTACATTAAAAAGAATTCTTGAAAGACACGCGTTGTGTATTGATATTTTTTCCTTTTTTTTCTATTAGTTGTAATGAACTTGTCTCTACAAGATTTAATATTTACTCTCCGTTCCGCTTGCTTCATCCTCGCTTAATCTTAGTTCACACACGCTTTGGGTCACTTCTGTGTAACGCTTTTGTTTTCTCGTTGTGATGTATCCGTTTACCACACACAAAATCTTGTTCGTACAAAAACTTGTTTAACCTAAGAGAGTTTGCCAACTAGAGGGAGATTTTTGAATACATATAGGGTTGCTTTTCATTTTAAATCTTACCTTCTGTCTGTCAATATTTACAACAGTTTAATACAATCATTGTCCAAGGGATTTACAAAGTAATGAGTGCAGTGAGTAGTGTTAATCAATGCAACTAACATTTATGATTTCAGTTCTTATAACACGAAAAGCGTCTTCAACATTTTGTGGAACACATGTTTATTAATAATGAAAGTTGAACCTTTTCCATAGATTTTTATGTTCACTCGTTCAAATCTTATTTGAAACTAAAGACGCTACGTTATATAAATTTTCCTATTGTCCCCGAATGTCTATTTGCTGCGGCCCTATCGTGTCAGTATCACCCGTTAATTCAATTTACGTATGCCTTTTGACTACAGATACCAAACAAAAATTACAATATATTTGTATCGAACTGGCAATTTCCATTAACGTTTCTATGAACTTTACTTATCTAGTTGGGATCCTCCTTCAATATTTAGTTTCCCCCAGTTGGAAGTCATAAAACTTAATATTCAGGCGGGGTTGACGAATTTTGAATATTATCCAAACGACAGTCAATTTTATTTATATACGAGGGACATCTGTCGCGTTCTGCGGTTTGTACCGAAGTGATTTTATTACGTGTTTTTTATTTTTATGTTGGAGTAACAAACGATTGTGTTTTGGTGAAAGTATTAAATTCATCCGATGACATGTATACATTATATGGCTCAAAAGTGACTGCAGTTTAAGATCAGTCAGGGACGCACTGCTGAGATTCGGATTTATCGTGAAAAGCTTCCTAATTTGCATATTTGATTTGTATCTAAATAATTAAGTTCAATTCACAGATTTATAAGAATACATTTTATAATGAATGCGATAACCGTTTTAATTTACAAAAACAATCATCAATAAATAACAACATAATGACTACGTAGATGCTTTGTGAACATCGATATAATCTTCATCAGATAGGTTCTGATCAAAATGGAGAATAAAATAATTGTAAAATTTAATTTAAATTTGTTTAGTTTTATGACTTCTAATTGTGGTCTAAGGCGTGCCGTAGACGTTAATGTATTTTAACATTTGTGATTTATTCCAATTAACAATTTTATTAAATGTTATTTATTACCGTGTTGTATGTTAAAAAATTGGTAATAACAAAAAAATCTCGATGGGGTTTGACTTTTGAAAATTTTATATAAATATTAATATTGAGAATCGGTGTCATTGAGAATCGGTATCTAAGATCATTATAATAAAGTAATACCGATTTCGTTTGCTGATACTTTACAATTTTTTGGATAAAGTTTGTAATGATGTTTTTCGAAGTATCTGTTATTTTTTCGATACAAATGCAAAGGAAGTAGAATGACGCGTTGTTACGCGGCAGGCGGTGACAACATGTACACGATGATGAAGCCGGTCGGCGCCGAGTTCCCGCTCGCCGGCGAACACGGCCCACCGCCCCCGCATCTCGCTCAGCCTCCCGCCGGCGAAGGTGGGACCCACGTGGCTTGAGAGCTATTTAATCGTTTCAATGTCGATAAGTACGCCTTACCTTATCGCTTAAGACCATTCCAAGAGGTTTCAACGGGAATCAAGAAATAAGTTTTTAATGAAAACATTGTACTAAATCTGAGCAAGCGTCTACGTAGTTATTATTTGGATTTTATATATATATATATTTGTCAAGAATTGTTTTTTTATTTTCGTTATATTGACGCTAGAGAAAAATCCGCGCGTTATGTTAGGTGAATAAATTGTATGTTTATTATATATTGTATTTTAGGAATATTTTTTTAATTTGTATAGTTTTATATGCATGTTATTTATTAGGTTGATGGTCATTATTCCAATCCTTCAGTGGGAGCTCATCATAGGAAATTATAACAGGGTGTATTCGTTAAGTGTCACTTTGTGGTTTATTTCGTAATTAAAAAAAAATCAGCGCTAAAATTTTCTTGTGGAATTGAAACTATGTTGTCTGATATATACAATAGCGTTAATGGCTGTGTGTGTGTGTGTGTGTGTGTGTGTGTGTGTAAAAATTAACGTGATAATTATATTGAAAAAAATTCAATCACACCCATACATTTATTATGGTAGTGTCAAAGCATTGGGTAAAATATAACATTAGAAATAATATTTAACGGCTTTAAAATTAATTTATAATTAAGAATAAAAATATTGAGTCGAAAGTTACTCGTATCCTTAAGAAAATCTTAAATTTTAATTTCAGTAGTACCTTTATAATTGTGCTTTTAGTAATTGTATGGCTTTTCATCTTTAATAACTTATTGATGCAATATTGTATGATAATAAACCTTACATTTCAGTTAAAAGTTTCTCACTGATAAGCGATCGCTGTGTAGCGATAAGACCCTCCTTTGTGAAGATTTAACTGTGTCAATACGTAATTTTCTGTGTGTGCACAATAAAAATTCTTATTGTGAAAAGTAGTGAAGAAAAAACAAAAGTCGTTGGTTTAATTCGATTGTAATATATTGATGAGATTGTAGTTAAAATTTCTTCTACAGAAATTATATTTAAAAGGCAAATTTCATTTGGTACTTTAAGCATCGTAGTTTTAACTAACAAACTGCCCTCGCTTCGCTTCAGAAAAACTACGTCTTACACTAAGATATAGTACCTACATTATTTTAAATAAATTTATTACTTTTTTATTTGTGGACGTATTGCTATGAAGCAAACTTTAAACATTAAATGATGCCTACTGCAAAACATAAGTGAAAACCAGAACGTAATCTGTAAGGCCGTGTCTGAGATTAGCACGCACAGACAAACAGACAAAAATTCTAACAACTATTGTTTTGGGTTCGGTTTCGATTCTATTGCTTTAATAAAGTCCCTTAATAATAGTTTTTCTCATATATCCTTGTACAGAAAGCGACCAGTTAGAATTTTATTATATGTTTAGATGATAAATTAAAGTTTTACTGAAACACTCGCTATTAGCGGAATAAATTCCTCGTGACACTTAATTAATACTTCCTGTATAGTGAACTTGATTTCAAATAATGTTCTTAAAAATAGGTTACACTGCCTTGCAAGTACGAGTATGAAGTCACGACTTTACAGGGAAAGCCATGATAAATATGTGACTTCAAGACATTTATTAGTCATTAACGAAATAACGGATGCTTAAGGATGAAGCAATTGGGACATGATTGTAACAAAATCAATACACACATATTCTCGTGACAGGTTTCTGTTTGGATTCAACACTATTGGGTGGTTGGTTACCTTTGTTATATAAACTGGTTGAGCGATAATGCGCTTTATTACTAGTACATAAAGTCCAACATGTGAACTTTATGTATGTATATAGATATAAGTTTTAGTTAAGTTCAAATTCTTATTAAGACGGCCGACAATTTTAGAAATTGAAATTGGCGCCATTACGTACATTCATTTTAAAACTAATATAGTTTAGGTTAAATTTACATGAAACTTGAGTTAAACACTTTATGTAAAATCGAGAATAATGTAATTATAGGTAATAATTTGTGTATATCGCAGGGAAAATGCCAAATATTTAGTTGAATTTATCGCCAAAGCAAAGATACTTAGAAATGAGGGTTCAAGTTACTTCAAGTTACTCAAGAGTGCTTATCAGTTATCACGAATTATTTAATCGTACGGAATTAATTATTAAATATGTTTTTTTAGTGTTTGTGTCATTTGGTATATTAGTAATTATAAATACATTTGATATTTCCTAGGGAATTGAGAGCGAACGATTCTCATTCTAAAATTCCCTTTTATAGTTTTATTTTTATGATTTTCGGGGCTCTGGTTGTTGTTATTGCACGACTATTACAAACTTTCTATTGATATGTACATTTTCTACGATGATTCAGCGTCACAACCCGAAACTACGCCATTGTTGGGCTCGATTTTCCTTTCAGTACGATTGATCATCGACGTTACCACACATATTGTCCCACCGGTGGGCCCGGGTCTCCGCTGACAAGACAAGAATCAGGTCATTATCCATTACGCTAGCCTGGATGATATTGAAATATCTATAATGATTGGCAATGTCAATGAAGTTTTTTACACGAATTTACACAACTGATATTGTATAAATGTACAATTTTAAGTTTTGTTTTGATAAACGTCACGCGCGCACGTCAGTTTATTTTGACAGCTGCCCGCGATTCCACGGAAACACTTGATTTGATTTTGCAGGTGAATTTTATTGACTGATGTTTCGTACTAAGGCTTCCTGCAAACCCACGATGCACAACCTCATTGGTTGCTTGACCTCATAATTGGTTACTTTGCAAATATCCGATCAACGGCAACGTGACAAATTCACATACAATTTGATGTTTTCGGTAATAAATAATTTAATTTATTTGGCTATTCCCTGCGGCGTTTCGCATTGACGTAAGTGTAAATTTTACCAACATATTTTCATAGTACTAGACGTAGCTATGCTTGTTGGTTCAGGTTTAGGGGGTGTGGACGGGATGAAGTCGTCACCGGGTGGGGTTGGGGGCGGAGGTCCAGGGACTCCGCGGGAAGATTCCGGTTCAGGAATGGGCGATTACAACTTAAGTGAGTATTGCGAACAATATCTATTTCGCCGTCGGGAACGTCAATTAAATTTTTTCCATCGTTCGTCCTTTCCCGCACGGGCTCGATCACTCGGTGTTAACATATACATATATCTTAATCGCTCATAACAATTTTAATTGACGTCTCCAGTGCGGTTCGTCTAGTATAACTGTACCGTTCTGAAAAACGATATCAATGTTGAAGTCCGACGCTGGAGCTGAGGGTATTCAGAAATAATCATTTAAAACTACACTTTTGGTGCTTTACGTGCCGCATCGTGATCTAAAGGCTAAAAACCGATGATGGTTTATAGTGCGTATTTTTTTAAAATATCTCTCTTTCTCTCAATGACGCCACGTTGCAAGAAAAACACTGGTACAGGACAATTTAAAAGATATTTTACGATGACTGTTTTTCGCGGAATGTTAATAAGGCTTAAATAAGACTTCAGGTGGTAGAGGTTCATAGGAAAATTATCTATTGATTTGCGATTGTCACTACACATTTAGATAAATTCGCATCTATGAAATAACATACTATACAATACACACGTGATTTTTCTGTCGTGTAATTTTCAGAACGCCAAAGTTATTTTAATTAGTTAAGCTGCTTCAATAAAATATATTAATATTACACAATTAATTTTTCATAATTCTAATTCGCGAGGTTTTATTTAATTCGAATATTATTATTGATTTATAACTATTTATATATTACTACTGTACTTAATGTTTAATTAAACTCGACGCTTTAATTTCAAGCTTAAACTAATTAGACGCTTTATCTCTAGCGTTATACATGTCTCTTGAAAAAACCATCCCAGATGTATCCCTTAAATTTATATTTTGTAAGTAATTTTTACGAATTAAATATTTTGTCTCGATGTTATTTTCGAAATTTATTTTAACTTCGGCATTTTCGATTACGTATGTGTAATGACACATATCGGCAATTTGCTGTTATTGTAATTATTGAAGAAGTTTTAATTTGTCGAGACTGTTGTTACAAAGCGAATTTGTAAAAGCATATCACATTTGCTCGTCATAAACAGAATTTTGAAATAGATGGTTATAATTCAACTCGTTATTATAAGTCATTCTGATGTGGACTAAGTAAAACATGTGTTATATACAACAATGGTACTTAATTAAATCCATTCATGATGTAATATTACTCGACGATTACTGACGTAATTGTATTACAGATTTGCCAATATACTCGTTTATTTCCGTTGTACTAACGATTGTGGCCGGCGTTATCCGCTTAAAGCTTAATTAAACATTTATTAAGCAGGCTGATAATGTTCTAGCAGTCTATTATTATGTATGATTCAAAAAGTATATTGAAATAACAACTATCGAAAATTTTCACTTACAACTTATTTATTTCAATTTTTATTTAATTCCTTGATCATAACTGAACCTTGGTATTATGCACCTACAATTTTTTTAATTAAATAACGTTCCTGGTATTACATTTACAAACAATATCATAATAATTACAAATAAAATATTATATTTTTGCATTATATTATTATTATATGACATTTAAATTTCAATTATAAAATTAACGTCAGTTTTTTTTTTTATTATGCATGATAAGTATAGGGCGCAAATTGCTAATGTTTTTTTCGTAAGTGGAAAAATAGTTTGAATTGTAAAAAAATATATATCGATAAATCTCAGTTCCAACAATCATTTTGGAAGTGCTTTGACACGATTCAATTGTTCCAATTTAAAAAGATAAAAGTGAAACTTTATTTATAAAATATTACAAATAAAAAAAGTGTTGTAAAACGTTAGATCTTGTGTCTTATGTTGCATAGGATCCACGCTATGACAGGTTTAAATTGTTCCAGTTTCAGGTGTGAACGGAGACGCTGATATGTTCCAAGCGTTCTAAAGCTAGTCAAAGTAGATTTACGTCGGTGCTTAGTGTTGTATCATGGTTGGTTGATGATGGTATTGTTTGTGTAAGGTTTCGGCGGGCCGGGCGGCGATCAGAACGATCAAACGGAGTCGGCGGCCATACTCAAAATCAAAGAGAGCATGCAGGAGGAGGCGAAACGATTCGAAAAGGACCCCGATCATCCGGACTATTTCATGCAGTGAATGAATGAAACGACAGCCGCCAACTTGCCAAAACAATAGGAAATTTCTACGTAATAAAACAATATAAGAATGAGAATGAGAATATTTTTTCGGTATCAGATTCGGTTTCGGTATTTTTTCTATGGAAAGTATTTCGATGATCTCAGATTGTATTTTGGTGTGTTGGCGTCTGTTTCTTTATTGCGTTCCATCGATCTGATAGAAAGAAGAGATATTTACGATGTTTGTTTCACATTGATGATATAGTCTCCTTCCTGTGCTCCGGCATCGCATATTATTCATAAGTTTTAATTCGACGCACTACCTTCTGTTTTTTTTCGTACACAAACAAACACACACAGGTTTGCTGAATTTTTTGTGTGACCTTGTTTCCGATAGCAACTTTTGTTTTCCTTTTCGTGCACCCATTCAATATGTAATTTTTAATATAGTTGTATTTACTGCGATGGATATTACCAGTTTTTATAGATACATAGAGAACCAAGGAATTGTTAAAAAACCCACGTGGTCTGTATACCATCGCGGCATATTGAGGAGCGTCTTAAAATTAACGGCCTCGATACAGTACATAGATCAAATGTAAATTGTGAACGATTCCATGTTGCGTTAACTTAACCATGCAATAAAAATATATTATATGTTTCCTGTTCTTATTATGTTGGTGCGCATCACGATAGGTATCAAAATCGCTCTTTTTCAGACTAAATATGTATTGAAGTCATATTTCCTTGTACAATTCTTATTGTGGCTGTTATTTATGAAACACTCTTTCATTTGCCGATGGTTTATGATTTAACTGTGGAGATTGTCACGTCACACACACACGCGCGCGCAAACACATACAAGCAACTAGTGTGTCACAGCAACGTGCGCTTCTGATATTCATTGAAAAGTATTTTTTTACTGATTTATCTAATATAACATTTAATGTATTGTATTTATTGTTTAAGAATTACAATTAATATCTTTCATTTAATTTTGTATATTCGTGCAATGATAATTTAGTATCAAATCAAGTAAATGGTTTTTATCAATATCAAAATCATATAGTAGTTCAGTTCGGTACAAATTGTATTTGGCATTGATAAAGTTATGGAATAAATTTGCAAGCGCATATTGCTGATTCCAATTCTGGTATCTCCCGTGCACGCATGCGATATAGTTGAGAATGATTTTTTAAATTTAATGAAGTTGTGTGTATTATTATTATTATATATATATTATCATCATAATATATTTAGTTTCATAGACTTGGCGTTTCGAATAAATTTATGTATGTATTTGAGTATACACAAAAAAAATAACATTTTAATTTTAATTGTATTAAATTTATTGTATTTTGTCTTTGTATTAACGACTTCCAAATTAGAATTGTAAACTTTTTTAACTGTAGTGTTTGTGTGGATAACGGAATATTGGTATATAAAACTATCGCGGCCCTGTCAATGTATTTTTTAGGGATTACCAATTGGCATGCATTACAGTTTCTAAATTTGAAACGGTAAATTAAATAAAAATGAAACTTATTCGAAGTCGGTGTTTAAAACACTTTTCGAAATACAAACTGCGCCATCGCTTCATCAAATCTCTACCGTAAGTTGTACTGAAAGAAGAAGCGGCGACAAAACTCGCGAGGAGTTTTTTATTTCACATTTACAGACTGCACTTACTGCTACTTATAACTCATCAAACTCATGTCCAAGCAGGCTTGTCATTAACAAAGAATCCTTTGCATTATTTTCATCGGTTTCCAAAACAAATTATTTACAATTGAACGGTGCGGTTGTCAGGATGACATTTCAAAGTTGGTGGGAAATTCTGACAGGTCTAACTGCAGTTTTTCTATGGATTATAATTTGACGTATACAACATGTACCCGTTTGCTACTGTAACGAGACGCTGTGAAAGCTGATTTATTTCGATATAACAAAAAGATAACCTTGCATGACATTGTCTTGAATGTGTTTTATATAGTGATTGTTTCGAAGCGGCCCGCCATTAAACTAAAATTCTCTTTATTTATTCCAGACACACTACTCAGAGAATTTCAAAACATAGGAAGAAGTTAGAAGGTATATAGAAAGCTAGATACACAGATAAATACAGTTTTTTTATTAAATTCTGTGTCATGAATGCAAAGTATTAAATGTTATGACAATTTTTGAAAACTATGCTAACAAGTAAAGAGTTACAATGTAATTGAATGTTGAATACCGTATCGTAATACACCGATGTAAGTTTGACAGTGTAACGTAATACCGGGTTTCTTGGTAACTTGGAGAGTTTCGATGACTTGTGATAATAATGTAAAATAAACACTACAGTTAAAATATATTTTATTTTAACTTCGACGTACGATAGCGGCGCGCACCGTATTTGTGCGTTGACATTTTTGTTAGTAGTAATTTAATATGATATTGCGTTTCATTCAGAGCGAAAATGCGTTTTTGTTAGCGATACGCTGATTACGTAGTTGGCGTTACATGCGCGGGACATCGACGCAGGCATGTTTAATTGACTCGTGCTCCGTTTTGTCAGTCCACTAATGTTTCTTCGAGGTGTGATTTTGTACAATTTGACGTGTTATTACAGTGCCCGTTTTGTACCGGTACACTGTGATCGTACGTAGATTTCATTATTAGATAAATTATAAATAGATATATTAAAAACGTAAAGCTAGATTTACAACAACTAGATATACAACAATAGTGGCTCTGGCAGATATTGTTTTGTAATAAAAAAAATCTCGGACCCGATCACAACGCCGATCTGAGTAATCGATTAATCGCGTAGTCGAAACCATGCGGGGACTCACTTAAACACACAAAGAATTTCATCGAAATCGGTCCAGCCATTTAGGAGGAGTTGAGTGACATTCACGCATACAGAAAAATTTTGTATCAAGACAGCCATCCTTCCGTGTTTTTATAAAATATTTTATTCAAAGGTTTAAAATTGTTCGGCAATATTTTCTTATAACTTATACAAGTCGTACCATTCGATTTTGGTAAAAAAATCGAACAGTTTCGCTACAACAGTGAATCGCTAAAAAAACTCATGTTCGCTTTATAAATATCTTCCACGTCTTTAATAAATTATTTAGAGTACATTTCGTTTTAAGCTGTAATGTTCCTAGAATTGTATTTTTTATTTCTTAAGTTGAACTATCGCATGATTTCGGTGCGTTGGCGACGGCTCGGGTTGGCGGTGTTGCTCAATTTGTACTTCGAACAAAGCATTGTACGAAAATAACATCGTTCAATTGAATGTTAACTCTGAAAAAAATTACTGGAGAGGCTTCTTTAAAAGTCCTGTTTAGTCGCAAATTAGAACTTTTCAGCTCATTCAAACCAGCAAAATTAATTAAAAGTTAAATTGAAAAAGTTGAGAGGCATATTTAACAATGGTAAACTAAAGGGAAAACATGATATAAGCGCAATACTGGGAAAAAAAGTACAGTTTCATGAAGAAAGTTTCAGAATTCAGAAATTATGAACGCAACTTAATAGTTTCGCGCCATTTTTTTTACGGGGTAATGCTTGAGCAACGTCACTGAATTACTATGCCGTTTTAAGTTTCAAAGTTCAGATGCGCGATTGAATTGTAAACAAAAATTTATTGTAATTAATTCCTCGCACGTCCGAATGGCGCATTTATTCACGTTAAATAAATTATGGATTAAAATATTTATCGCGCGGTAAATTTTTTAGATGAATTAGCGGTTTGCGGGCCGCGAATGACACGGAACATTGACATTGTACACCATGGAATGAATATGATACCGGGAAAAAAATTTAATTTTATTCAAGCCGACAGTTTTTAAGAGTAATTTTTGGCAATGAAATGTTTAAACACAAAGAAATTGTTCGTAAGTTCGTTATTATTTAATGTAAAAATGCATTGCCAAAATTACTCTAAAATAACGTAATCTCTATAGTAACATTATTTTTAACCAGTACGTGTCTTTGAGGTCCGTGAATTATACAATTCGGCAAATTTTTATGAAGAAAAATTTTATACCTTGAGATGGTTATGTGTTGTAATACTTTTTTCATAAAACTGATATCTTCATTCTAGAATAGGATTATTGTTTTTCTTGGGGTGTATGGAAAATTTGTATAAATTAGTAATATTTCTTAGAAAGATTTTGGAAAGGTAGTTTTTAAGCTGAGGGGTATTCGCCCTGTCCATAGTACTGCGCAAATTTGGGTTCTTTTAGTGATACCAAAAATGATACCAGAAAAATCGATTTTGAATCTCGACTGAATACATTTGAAACTTACGCTCGTTTTTTATAATTAAAAAAAATGTAAATAAAATCAATTTGGACGCGTAAGAGGAAATTTTGATTTTGTTATTTAAAAAAATATCGTAACAAATTAAATTACATATTATATCAAAATTTTTTAGCGAAATTTTACACTAATTGGACCCAAAAATTGTAAAAAAAACGCGGCGTTGAATAAATATTAGTATTTAAGAGGACTAGTATAACTGAAGTAAATAAATAGATTTCCAGGAGTTGGAAGATTCGCAACATTTTTTTTATATATTAATTTAATCCGTTTTAATTTAATCATAAAAAAAAAAATATGTGTAGTGTGAGGTTGTATGTTGAGTTTTAAGGTATATTATTATTATTATTATTATTAATTAATTTCCTTCATTTTGTGAGTTAGGTAAATGAATTATTTTTTCTTATCGATGTATGTTTATATACTTACATAAATAGTTATTATATATTAAATTATAAGTGGTTTTATTTTACATACCTTCATAGTTACTCAAAGCTTCATGGGGACCAACCTGTTGACAAGGGAGGCATCAACCCCGGTAATTCCCCACGATATCTCGGTGCGAACTCATATGACTGCCATCGATGTTTTAAAGGCGGATTTCAATAACTAATCTATCCTTTACCAGCTGTTAATACACTGGGTAACAGACCCGTTCTTTTTGTTTTATTTATTTATCCTTGCTTGTTATCTTTGGTAAGCGATACATCCTCTGATTGAGGGATAGATCTATATTGATATAGATTGTTAAGGGATATGAAAAAAATGCAGTAAGAAATCCCACATAAGAACAAGTTCACCGCAAGCAGAGGTCGGCTTGGGTTCAAGGACAGATGGAATACTTTAAACCCATCGACCTATCACTAATTACGTAAAATCCCTTATCTTGATGATCTGTTGTAAATATGAAATCCTGATTAACACCGAATAATAAAAGGCACAGACATTTAATTGCGATTTAATTTTCGCTTCTTAAGCTAGAATTGTTGCATCGAAATTTATGAAATAAAAAATTAATACGTGTGACAAAAGGTCTGTGACACGGTTTAAGACTGCTGGCGGACGATAATGTTATAAGCTTACTATGCCTTCCGAAACGCTTCCACGTTGGAAGAAATTTTGCTACTGGCGGTTTGATCAACGGCCGACAGTGTTACTGCGTCAGCAGGTAATAAAAAGTGATAAAAAAAAAAGTTCATACACACACCCTTGCACTAGGAGGTAAATCAATACAATGCACGTCTCGGCCAGCAGGCAGGTACCGACTTGGCAACGGAGTTGTCACAGTTGTAGTTATGGGAAAGTCTTACTAAATCTAATGTTAAGATTTAATTTAATGGTTATTACAATGGCTGGCTGGCTTCAATCGGTTAGCCCAGCGCAGGGTACGTGTTTCCTTGTAATTGAAAAAGTCTCGAACATGGGTACTGCAGCGCGATGTTAGTGGCTAGACCAAGCGTCAGTTTTTATCTTACCTAATAGCCTCCTTGAAGGCTGTTATTCGATTATAACCAATGCTGACAGCTTGACGTGCTTTTAGAAACGCATGCTTTTGAGAAACTGCCACTAGCGGTCACCCATCCAAGTACCGACCGCAATTGCTAACTCCTTCAATCACTTACCATCCACACGAGCCGTCGGACTATGAATGAATGAATGAATTCATTTATTTGTTCAAGCATATTTGATGTAATTATAATAGAATTTGCATACTTTACTGGTTACACCAGTGTACAAATATTTATTATTAACACTAATAATCTACACTTACAATATAAAGAATGGCTTAAATTATCAATTATATTTGCAACATTTAACTAAAAATTGCAATATCGACGTTAAAGTTAAGCCTTGTATAAATGTAATAATAGATTTAGTATTAATAGTTTAATCATTAAAAAACTTGTTTAGGTCATATTATTTTTTTTGTTGTAAAAATAAATAATAAATCCAAAAAAATCCTTTTTAAATTGTACAAGACTGTTAGGGAATCTTCAATGGCGCTCACGTACGGTTTTACACAAAAGTATATATTATATTGTTACAAATACAATCAAGTTCCAAAGTAAAAATGACACTACCACATCAAAAGACCATCGGGGAACGAATCGTTGACTACACTCACCACGCGGTCGGAAAGCATCCATGTGATCGCGATTATCCATCTGTGCGTGCGTGCGTGCGTGCATATGTACTCACGTAACAGTCTTACATCACAAAGAGGCAAATGATTATAAACTATTACAGCCGAACAGTTAGCGCCCCTCTCCCCTAAGAGGGGATCGCATCCGATGAAGGTTTAGAGGCCGTATGGCCAAAACCAACACCGGGTGATGTTTAGTGGGTAGGCCCCTAGGTTAACGGGAATCCCACATAACAGTATGCATGAGCATTCACCACCCCCCTCCCGCGCATCTCCGGAGGGTAGCCCTTTTCTCTTTGTCTGACCCCAAAAAAAAGCCAAACAGTATGCATTCGTTTTAAATTACTTTTTCATTTTTCATCTCTTCGAACCAATATCTTCAGAAGTCTTAAACTAATTTTTACTTTTTGTAAAAAAACAAGCCCATTTCATAGATGTAAACACGGTAATGGTAGTATCGTAAGTGTTCTAAAAGGATTACAGCTATCTATTTGTCCCAAATTACCTATGGATCTTAAACATAGTTTTTGAAGCCTAAACACCTTCATAGTACTGGTAACGCCTTTATACTACATTTACATAAATATGACCTTACATAAAAACAAATAAAACTATAAAATGATAGTAAAATTGTAAACATTTTCATTTAATTTCAATAATGTAGTTATGTTATTTATAAATTGTAACCTTACTCCCGACGCTTTCGTGTTTGTTTCGATCATATGTCATTTTCCTATTCTTGAAGGTCTATCTGCGCGAGCGCACGATCGATCGGTGGTTCAAATTGGAACTAAAAATCGTTAGAATCGAATAGAGATAAAAAAACATCGTACTACCACATGTTCTGACAGTTCTCGATCGAGTAGCAGGATCGAAATCAAACGTCAAAATTATTTTTGATATTAGATTGTACCCGTACGTTCTGTGTCTTCAGATCCTACAGACGAGTTTATTGTCATGTTTGGTAACGATTTTAAACTCTCACCATCTTTTTTTAGTTTCCACACTATGGAATAAGGAAGTATTTATGCGAAATTAGAGCTATATAAAACTATCTTCGTTTCTAGTATACATTCGATCAACTGTAAAATATATAATGTAATATAAATATGTAACCGGTAATGAGGTCTGTGCGTGTTACCCTCGTCGCGTGTTGCGACGTAATAACTTGATCGCTGGAGTCGTTGTTGAACGCTGTCAAACCGAGAATGTGTTTATTCAATGCTGTGATATTGAAAGAAAGGGAAAACAATTAGTCCAGACGTTAGAAACAATATAGAAAATTAAAAATACTCCAAGAATCTCCAGTCATTTCAGTGTAATTGTTCGTAATTTAAAAAACATATTTATTTCTCGATGTTAATAAAGAGGTCTACCTACATTAAAATTCCCGAAAAATATTCGATGTATCGATTTAACCCCTTTGCAGTTTTGTTATACTCGTTTCGCTTCAAAAAACTTAGCCTTACGTTCACGAATAGCACGCGCACTCAATAATATTATTATTGTACTTAGTTCTACGAATTAGAAACATGTTCATTTATGGCAAACAAAATAGTTTCTATTCCATGGGAATAGTCCACTTTCCAAAATCATCTAAATTTCCTTAGTGGTTTTAGCGTTATGCCTACGTGCTGAGACCGTTAAAAATTACAACAAAATATGTTCTGGCCTCTATATCGATAACAATTTCCATAAAATATTTGGTACACACATTCGGTCCCGGTAAATTACATTCAGTACTTACAGTGATAAGTTATAGTATAACAATTACAGAATGCTTGTATAATTATAAATACATACATTTATGAACATAAAGCAAGGTAAAATAACATGTTCCAATAGTTCAACTAGATTTTTTCGAACCAGGACAAAAACTTAATAGTGGCGCCCTTTCTCTTCGGTGTTTGAAATAGATCGTTAAAAACCTGCCAAACCATGGAAACTTTTTTTATTAACGGACGAATAACAAACCTTTAATGTAATTGCGTTATTTAGTACCTATTAGCTAAGAACCTTTTCATTTGTGTGACATAAAATAAAATTAAAAAAAACATAACTAGCAAAGATAATCAAGACAACTCTTTAATCTTTAAGCCCCAGATTTTTTTCTCTAATTTTTACTTTTTTCTCTATGAAAGACTTTTTGCGAGTCATACTTGCACAGTTGTTTTAACAGGTCAAATGCACTCGATCTTTCATAAAGTTCGGTAACAAGTTCTTTGAATACGGCACGATCCTGACAAAAATCAATTGACTTCAAGACTTGAATATTTTTGATCTAGATGGGAGTTGCATTGCGGATTCTCATTTTTTTAAAACACTTCATTTAAAAACGCGTGGCCACCGAGTAAGGCGAAATTTTCATGTTTACTCTTTGCACTTAGTACTCTTGTTTCAATTTATGTTACTGTCAAATAATACTTTTATATCTTTAGAAAATAGACCGCTCTTAATTTTTTCTCATCCGTTGTTAATTCATCCTCGCATATTCCGTCGTGTTGCCTTTTCTTTTTGGAAATTCTTTCAATGTAGAATGTCTCCACTTTTCTTTCTCGGAACGAAATAATTGCTCTATGTTGTCGGTGGAACAATTTGCACAGGACGTTAGGCGTTTTATCAAACAAGTATTTGATTATTATTAAGTAGTATTAAGATTTGGGCGCCCGCTGAAATTGCCGTTCGGGGCGGGCGCCCCAGTTTGCCCTCTTGATCCGAGGCTAAGTGCACCTTAACTCTTTTTATAAATATTTAAAGTAATATATAACGTATTACAACCCAAATGACTTTCCTTTTTATGCTTTAATTGATTACGTTACGTGGACGGGGATAAAATGGCAGCTATTATTGATACATTTTAAAAGGTTAATGTTAATCAGTTTAAATTCAAAATTATTTAATCATTTAGGTATATTGTAAATAGACTTATGCACGTCATTTGTTGCTATGTTCAAGTTCATCCTGCATTTAAAAATTCACATATTCAAAACTACGAAGTACCGCGTGACTCTTTACTGTATAACTTGGTTCACGATGGCAGATCATAGCGAATGGCGAAATGCTACAGTTATGATGTTATTTTTTTACGATACACGCCACCCGTACCAAGTACGGCTTGTTAAGCTGATACAGGATGTTTCAAATTGTGATGTTAATGTTCTAAATATCTAAAATCATTAATTTCGAATTTGTAACATAACAGCCAATTGTTATAATTCTGCCGTATCTTAAAAAATATCCAATCTTATTTTTGAATAAGCATGTCGAAACTAGCGGCTCTTACAATCAAGCGTTAATCTCAGTGCCCAGCACTATGGCCAAATGTCGAGGGCTGTAATTTTGTTTGAGATTAGTTATAAATGCACATAGGTTGCAGTGCCCATTGACCACCATGTGGTCTAAATAGAATATCACTCTTTTATAGAAAAAACTGCTGACAAATGAGCAGATGGGCCACCCGGTAGTATACGGCCACCGTCGCCAATAGAAAGTTGTAATACCAAAGGCATCACTGATTCCACCAAAAAAAAAAAATACAGAGAAATTTAATGACTACTTCTACTGCAATTAAAACATGTTAAAACATTTCATAAATAACCTTTCAAAATACCTCACCCTGTAGATTCGATTGTTTTTGCCGTCCAATAAACGAAAATCCCTGCAAACCTAACAGAAAACTGAACGACTGCGGCGTTTGCAAAGGGTGAGTTGATTTTTGCAATATTAGCTTTTAGATGTTTAATTCCTGAGTGATTCTTACAGTTGGGACATGTACCTAATACATTTTCATATTGCTGATGTGTGCTTAAATGGTAACTGAATATTTCATGAAATAAAAAATAAATAAAATTCAATTTTGAGAATAGTATCGCACTTTATTAGCCTTTTCATTAATTGACGATTTATCTTTTATAAATTTAAACATAAACTCCATGACCTCTGAGTACGTCATGCGTATTATAATATTAATGATTATTTAAACGATAAATTTGTCTGACTTAATTTAATTTTAGTATTTGTATACATTTAATAATTATAGAATATTGTAATAATGACATAATAATGTATTAAATGTATAAAAAATATATCGACAAATTGTATTGCATGCCAATCGGCAGGATTTTAATGGCTACCAATAATAATATGTCAGACCTTTTGCAAATTTTTGAAATCCAGCAATTAATTAATTGAATTGAGATAAGTATAAGTAGATAAGCAGTAAGTCGAGGTACATTCGCCTTGAAATAATATTGTGATGAAACCTACCAAGTTCTCTGTTAAAGTTCACAATAAAAAAATTCCCTGTTTTTAAACAGTTTCGTTACTATATTAATTCTTTCTGAAATTTACGTTGATTGAATATTTGATTTACAGGTTGCTGAAAAATGGCATTGAAGATATTTCACCCAAACTCTCAAAGGATGCCTCGGGGTAACCACACTGTGAGGTTTTCTAGCGAAGATCTTCCCAGGTTCAAGTCACTTGTGAGTAAAATACATGTTATATTTATATATATGTTATATTTATATATATGTTATATTTATATATATGTTATATTTATATATATGTTATATTTATATATATGTTATATTTATATCAATGACTAGGCGAAAATCCTTACTTTAAGCTTGGATGAAACGTTGATGACAAACCCGCGATGTGCCAGATGGCATCTTTAATAACAAATTCACGAAAAGTCGATAAAACTAAAAATTTGTTACCTGCATAGTTGGAGAATGTTTCAGATTACAAAATCATACTGACTGTACTTGTTGGTGAACATTTCCGTATTTAGAGTCAGTGGGGCTGTTGGAACCACCGTTCTGGTCCACCAATACGCCAATAATAACTCCACTCCAATAAATATTTAAACTAATACATTCAAATGCTGATCTTCCAGGAGGATCCAGGAGATGTTCTTTGAGTCGGTAAGGTTTATGTGACAACTTGAGAAGTACCTTCAAAATGTACGATTGGCGTCGGACCGTGGAAGAATCTGTATATTTCGACGACCCTGCAATACTTTCCATTTGCGTCCGATAGGCTCTGGAGATAACACGAATAATAACCGCAGGAATAACATAATCTGTTTCCTCCATCTCCTTTCCACTGTGCCATTTCTAACGCATACCGCGAAGCCTTGGAATGTCACCAAGGCAAGAGTGAGTAGGCTTTTCTAAGTGAATACTTTTTGTATGTGAAATTTACCCTGTCTGGCTACATCGTCACTTACCATCAGGTCGAATTGTAATCAAGAATTGGAAAAAAAAAACCTTAACGTATCTATGTAAAGCATTAAGGTTACCTTTTCTTGTCTTGTTAATTCTATATTGGACTAGTTACATTTGGAAGCACGTTACCACTTTTCAAATTCAGCTTTCTGTACAGGAATAATATATGGCGCGTAGAAGGCGAACGTACTTGGCACTCTATGCCACAATTTTTTTTCATTCAAAATGGCAAAACTATATTATTACACCCTTATTGCTCAGTAAATAATATTTTTACATTATCCAGAATTCTCCGGAAGCCAACTTGCCAAACTATGCTGGACCGCAGTCTTTCCCGGGAACGGACTCAGGGGCTCCGAGTCCTGACTCTTGCAGCTTCCAACCTGCTGCTGCCAGGTACCGGTTGAATGAACAACGTGAGTAGCGCCAACGCGTACTTTTAGAGTAGTTATTTACCTTTTAAACTCAAAACATTAATTTCATTCACTCATTAAACTCCCAAACGTGCCAACTTAGTCAACAAATCAGATAAACGATTGACGATTAACATACGAGTAGAGTTGATGTAAAAGCCCGTACAATTAACACAGTTGTTGAAAGAATTTATTTTGAAACATCCATTACACACCTCATCTCATCTCATCTTATTAATAAAACTATTCCTCTCGTCAAAAATAACTTGCCAGTAATAAAAAAATTATAATTAAATATAATACAAACAGTGAAATCGGATTTTTATGCTGTAGGTATAAAACTGCTCACGGCGATAAATCAAATAGTTCAGCAACGTGCCGAGCTGGAGACGAACAGAACTACCCTCTCGAGTCTTCTAGAAGAACTGAGAAGAAAGCTCAAGAGGCGGATCGATGAATGCCATATAGAAAAAAAGGAGAAGATGAAGGTGGATATGAATTATTTCACGTTCCTTACATATCTAACATTTATTTTTTATTGATACAAATGAATTTTAATCCGTGTTACGTGAAAACATTACACATATTCAAACTGTTTAGGCCCTAAAGCAAGCTAACCTTCGACTGGAAAAAGAGAAGTTCAGCATCGTGACAGAGCTAGAGCACCTCAAGCGACACCTGGAGAAGGAAGAAGCTCATCATTTGCAGCACGCGCGGACTACTGTGGCTCAAGTAACTTTACGTAACTTTACACACATCCCCGTTGTGTTTAACAAGCTATTATTTATCAACAGTCGCTAGATATACATACGTATGTGACAGGTTTTTTTTTATATATTTCCGCTTAGTAACGACAGCTTAATTGTGGGACCATCAATTGTTGAATGAAAGTTAAATAAAAGTAGTAGCAAATTATTTCAATACACTCTCAAGTTCCTCTCCAGATCAAATATTGTGGAATTTAATATGAAATCTCTCCTCTTTCATTGGAGCAATTGATTAAAAATATTGGAACCTGAAACTTGTTACTGTTTTCATTAGTTGAGTCATAATTCAGTGCCCAGCGTCACAACTATAGAGGCTTGGAGCATACTCTATCGCGCTGCATCAGTATAGATTTCTAAAGAAGTTACTGATAAATTTGTGAGCTGAAAGTACTTATGCGGTTTTATTGCTATCTCAACACAAAAACAGCTAACATGCCCTCTGAACACCGCCACTCATTCAGATTCCAGTAGCACTTAAATAATACGATTTTTTGGGCAGGTACATGTATAATGTACTTTATTTTTTTGAATACAGGCTATACAAGGAATAACAAAGATGGCGCCTCATGATCAGCTGTTCACACCGTGCTCGGTGTCCGAACTTCCAAATATCGTCAGCAGAAATGTAGCTAAAAACGCACCGTCCAAAATCGTAAGTCAGTTCTAATAACTATGTGACAACCAGTCATGATGTCAAACATCATCTTCCCTCTGAAGTATTTCCGATGCGTTATGACATGTGGATACTGAAAAAAATCATGTAAAAAGTTTTCATCCATTGGTTACTCTGTGGATCGATGGTTGTAACTATAATGAAAATGATGATGGTTCAGTAAACCACGTTTAGAAATAGCACCCGCATTGTTTTAAGAATGTATTTTTTTTAGTTCTATGAATTAGAAACATATTCATTTATTGTAATAAATGCAGCCAAGTAGTTAAAATTCTATTTATGCCTTTATTATTTCTCTTAATAAAATGTTCATATTAACTTTTATTTCCTATCCAGCGTATCCATTTACCAGGTTGAAAAGTATTTTACATTATGACCCACAATATAAATTACTAACATACCAAGTATCATCTAATTTTTTTCTGCGGTTTTAGTGTGACATTTGGTCAGATAAACAGACGTGCCGAAATTTCTAAAATATATGTTTTGACCTCTATGTCGATAACAAAGCCTACCTAACCTACATTAAAACTTTCCGTGTACAGATATAACCTCGTTACAGTCTTATTTATTATTAATGTAGATATAGCTTAACCATAATAACTACTTCGTAATAGTAAAATAAGCTGTGAGCTTAAGTTAAAACGTGACGTTGCTGTCAACTTGACATAACTAATTACCGCTGTCAACATACATCTACAACACCTGACGTGGCGCAACGCCTTGCTTATTTCCAGCAGCATAATTGAAACACGTTAAAATGCTTTATAAGTATAATTAGCTTGGATCTGTATATCTTCCTCAAAATTTTAATAGCCCCCGAAAAATTCAAACTTATTTTACGCACTGGAGTTTTTATATTTAATTAGATTTTGGTATCATTTCTACTATTCACTTCAATTCCACTTAATTGCTGGTATATGTGTATAAATTTATCTGTTTTAAATGTATACTCATATAACAGACAGTTACAATTGTTTACAGGCCGACAACAAGCTCGCAGCGGCTAGGCTAATGCGCGATATAGCCGAGCTAAGGCAACGAGTAGCTCAGGTGGAAGCACGATTGGCCAATGAATTGAAGGTGATTATAAAAACTGTATTCGAACAATGTAATTATCATTAACAGAAATTTTCTTTCGAATTAACGCGATTTGTGGTAAAAATTACATTGCAATTTCGAAATAAGAATATGCGGTGTTAATATTATTGTTTTATAAAATACTTTTTAATTCCGTTATTGTTAGAATATTGGTTACAATCAAGTTAAATTTAATCTTAGAATAAGTTAAAAATAATATTACAGTGTATTTCTAGCGTAAACGGCAGGCTGAGGTCGACATTATGCGACTGAGGCGCGAGCTCTCCTCCACTAAAAGCTGTGTGGCTTCCCTCCGTATTGCAGCGCCACCTATGAAGAAGCAATGTTCGAAATTCGCATAATTAAAGATATTCGGAATTCGTGTATTGTACGGTAATTGAAATAACAATTATTTATATTTTTGTTTAAAGATTAAATAGCTTCATCGTAGAAATCATCGTACAAAATCAGACTTTACATTCATCAAAACTTTATTAACACCTAAACTTTTGGTTTATCCAGTAAAGAATGGCTTAATAATATAACAATAACTAACAAATAATTTGGTGTTTATCTGAACTCATTGTATTGAACTTCAAGTCGCACACAACAAACAAAACAAAGAATATAGCAATAGTTGCTCCATCTGCAAACTATAGTATCGTACTTGTTAATGTCGCATTTCGACCGCTCAGTTTCCTTGTACCGACATGTCCACGTGTTTCCAAATTTTTAAGTTATTATATTTACATCGAAGTCTATTTTTGTAAGTCATTCCACATTAATTAAAATTTGTGTTTAAGTACAAACAAAATGAAACTCCTTTCTCCTTAACAGTAAGGTCGATTCCAAATGTTTTTCTGTAGAATTTTAAGTGTATTTATTAGTCCGTTTATATGTAGTTTTTTACAATTTCTAAATTAATGAAACAATCTGTAGTGCCATATTCTATAAGTGGCGTAATATAATTATGGAAATGACACCACTAATGGAATTATGGAATAGGACGGATGGTTATAATATCGATAAGATGATCATGAAAATGATTTTTGGAAAAATTTGGTAGAAATAAATAAAAAACATTTCGGAATACAATGAGTTCCTACTACCATTGAGTCCAAATCGATCCATCCTACTCATGATTCACCCTGCAAACAACAAAGGAGGCAAAAGCAGCAGAACCCTCCTGTTGAAATTCGTAATGCCTGGTGATAAGGTTTTTACCTACCTGCCTAGTTATATCTGGAACGATTCATCATCGTTCCAACACATAGTGCCCCACTACTGGGCGCAGGTTTACTTTCCCATTGAAAAGGGTTAAGGCCCTAGTGTGCCACTCTGGCCAAGTTCGGCTTGGCAGACTTCACATACTTTTGAAATGAACTCATATACTTTTGCAAATGTTTATTAATATGCAATAAGTACATAGTTTGAAAAATTAGCGATGCGTGCAAAATTCGAACTCGCGTCTCACGTGCAGGAGACGTATTATCGCTATTAAGGATATATATAATATACTAGAAAGCCAGGCGGTCATACGAATTGACCGCTGTTCTAGATATTATAAATTGTAATTGAAATGATTTGTGCAAGTTTGGGTGAACCTACCTGTGGACATGTACTACGCACAACTCGTTAGATGGTTTGGTCTCCTATTGTTTCTCAACGTTTTCAAGTTTCTAGGTAATTCATATGTAAATATAATTAAATACATAATAAGCAACAATTGCATAAAATTAAAAATATTTAAATGTTATTAAATACCATGATAATTAAATTAAAACAATGATAACTGCATGTATGGTATCAGTGTATATGGACTATTTGAATACCCTGGCAACTTCACCCCATTGACTAGTACAGTTACACAAGCAACCAATAAGCTATCGGCGACCAACAGACACTTCGGCCGCATATAATAAAGATTGTTGGGTATTTGTCATGTCACACATTGTCTTGTTTTAACATCAACTATTTATACTTTGTTCGACAATAAATATTAAATATATTTCAACTAGATCTAATATAAAATCTTTTTTCATCTTTTTGTTTTCTACTGTCATTATGCTCTTCAAAAAACTAAATAAAGCAGTATACAAATTTTCTAATAAAACTGTCTACAATTGATTATTAGAACAAAAGCTATCAGTTTTTTTATTAGATTACTAAGTTATTCTTGTACTCTCCGCAAAAATTGCCCATTATTCACCCCGATGTGATGACTTGATTTTACTATAGTAGATAACTGTGCGGGAGTTGATAATTTCGTTGCAATTAATATCACCTCAACGGACCATCTCGTACACAAGTTCACTCTCATTGTAAATTAAATTCGGGTCAAAATCAACGTGAATAAATTATTATAATAAAAACCAATGCAGGCTTTTCATACACCTCCAGTAATTTTTTTGCAAGATAAGCTTAGGAACACCTACAAATAAAGTATTCATATTCAGTCCTTAATAGAAGTCATTGAAATATAGCATATTCGAGATGCTAGGCCAAAGCAAAATTTGCGCGCCTGAGCCAGATTTTCCCAAAATTCTACGTGTCGCAATAGGGTGAATATTTCATTTCGTGCATATTACGCGTCAGACGATAAATAATATATAAAATATTGATAGAATTAAAACCTAATATTATTTTCGTATAGTTTACTTGAGTCTTTACTAGGTGCAATCGTTAAAAAAGAAAATTTTTAATTAATACAACATTAAATGTTAAAACAAAAAATAAAATTCTAATTACCAGCAATGTCCCATTTCCCAGATTTTACTTTATTGTTACATCTTGTTAGAAACTGTGCATGAAGAACAGATGTTTTATAATTTTTTAATATAATACAATAGGCAGTCAATTCATAGTACATTTTTTATGAATAGAAGAACATACTAAAGTGGTATCTTACCACTTTGAAAAATGTCCTTACAGTTCCCTATAATTACCATCTAACGATACTTTCGCTCTGATATTTTAATATTTTCGCGTAGCTGTGTACCGTGCCTAACATAATATATTCGGCGACAGTCACCCCTTTGCCACCGAGCCAAACACACGCCTGAAAGAGAGTTTATGGCTACAGAAATTAAAATTATCCTATGAAATTCTAACGTTGTTCAAAATATTTCTACAAATCATTCATTTTATATAAAATATGTATGTTCAATATTTTATCAATAATTAATATGGATGAGTGCTTTTTTATTTCTATAATTTTTACAAGTCTGTATACGTACGGAATACCGTTAATATATTAAAAATACTAGAAAATCTCGTTACCAATCTACTAATTACCATTATTTACCATTCTGTTTTACTCGAATGGTAATTAGAAGAAATGAATGGTAATTATTTATATTATTATTTAGTATTACAATTTCCATCGGTATTAGAGTATTGACCCTAATTCCATGCTAGCAGACGGAGGTGTCGTAAGAGGCGACAGAAGCCGGCACCCCTGTTGAGTGCTGGAAGCTTGAGAATCATTACTATATTCCTTTTCTTTTAATTGTAAGCGATGCCTTTAATGTTGCTTATGTTCATGAACGACGGTGAGTGATATTAGATAGCTTGTCTGTTAGTTTGTCAGCTTTAATAATAAATAGAATATTTATTAATTACTAGTTATAATTTTCCTTCGAAACGGCTTGACCGATTTTGAGGAAATTTTATATGTATATCCAGTAGGTCTGAGAATAGGTTGTTATCTATTTTTTATACTCTTAAGTGATAAGGATGGTCTACCCCAATTATTTTTCTTTTATTTTTTTGGATAAAAATTTTTATTTTCATGTTTTTAGGTGGTGGCATTAAAAATACATACAACCCTACATTTTCACCTTTCTACCATAAACTCCTATTTTTTACTAGCGATATCAGTAATTAATAATTTTCAACCCAGGTACTGATTAATTATCACTTGATCAGTTATCCCCGCCAGGCGTCTACCGATGTCACTTCGGACTCAGTAAACAGCACGGAGTAGGGATGAGATCTCTTTTCTCACTACCTACAGTTGTCGGCCATTATTATTGTTATTGTTTGTGCATCGATCGTAATAGTGTCATTACAATTATCATTTTACTATTTCAGTGTTATCTATATCTATTCTAATAAATAAAATTGGAATGTTTGTTTGTAATATTTAAATAATATTTTTACAACATGCATATGAATGGATATACGATACATATACCAAAATAACATTTTTTACTATTTTTGTCAGTCTGTCTGTCTGTTTGTTCCGGCTAATCTCGGAAACGGCTGTACCGATTTTGACGGGACTTTCACTGGCAGGTAGCTGATGTAATAAGGAGTACTTTTATTTCTACCATATAACTTTTTTTATTAAATTCCATGCGGACGATGTCGCGGGCACAGATATTTTTTAAATAAATTTATCGTTAATTCATATCACACCATGTTTTTCACACTGACAATTGTACGTGGAATGCTCTCGAGTGGGCAAACCATCCAGTTTGTTTGTGTTAGCTAAAGATGGGATAACAAAAAATATTGTGCACTCTATTGCGTTAAGATATTGTTTTTAGTATACTTATTATAAGTAGCGATATATGTAATTTATAATTTATATGGCAAAACAACGTTTACCGGATCAGCTAGTAACTATACATATAATTTTTCATAAGTCTACTAAATTATTAAGGATTAATGAGCAATTTAAGTAATCCCATTATTGATTTAATTTATTTCAGAAAAACTAATTTCTTTTCCTTTTTATTCCATTTTTATTTATTTTAACTATTAAGATTTTGGATCATAATTGTGTTATTAATTAAAACTACAGTTTCTATGTAAATTTAAAGTAATTATAATAAATAAAAGGCTGATTCACTATTTTAGTTCTAATTCCCATTTTCACCTTTTTCTCATTACCATAAATTGTATCTAATCCCCATAAGTAATAAATCTCATTACCGTTTAGTAAAAAAATAAAAAGCTCTGTAATTCCATAACCGTCAGTCTGATTGCTGTCCCTTTCTAAGATTTTTTTTACTATTATTATTCACTTCTTAAAAATCGTATAAAGAACATAATAACGTTTCATTATTTATCTTTCTTCAAAAACATAATATGCACGAAATTAAATATTCACCCAATAATGAAATGACGCGCATTTAACATTGTTTCCATCAAACAAGCAGACGGGCGATCTGATGATAAATAATCACAGCTGCCCATGGAAATCAATAATACCGAAGGCGTCATTAACCCATAGCTGACCAAGAAGGAAGCGAGATTCGGGTTTTTTATCTAAGTCTCTTTCCGACGCTGCAACTAAAACAAGTTAAAATATTTACGCTTGATTGTAAAAGCATTTTGCTAGCCACAGTAGTAAATCTTCAACACAAAGGACCTTGCGCCATAGTCCCATTCGTTTTTCAGCAAAGAGCACTAATTACTATGGAGGCTTGGACAAAAGGTTCGGGACCTCTTATACTCCAAACATCGTAAAAACTTCCTCCAAATATTACTGCGCAATGTATCCTCTAGGCCACATGTAGTACTTATATCTCAGTAGAATTTGCAAATGTATATTGTTAGCAGAACGGGACTAAATAAATAAAAATAAGAACTTCATAAAGATCACGGGTATTTTATGTGGTGAAATTTATAAATTACAAAATAGAAAATCAAGTAGACTTTTGTAAATTAATTCTAAACAAATATAAAACGAAACAGAATTGACTACTGAAACGGGCAGTTTCCCCTTAACACTTTCACCACAAATATAAGTGTCTTCAGACGAGCGCTCATCGTCTTATATAGGTGTTTGGCGGTGAATGTCCGCCATCCCCTCCTCTTAACAGATGTGACGCCACTTTGCTGCTAACACGGCCTCTCCTGACTGGAGCTCGTCCTCGAGCTCCTGTATCCGTGGGTGTGCTGTACTGGAGGTACTTGGTAAGGGTCCTGATGTCATCATTTCAGGAGGCACACCATTGTCTGGCAGCTTGCTCAGGCGTGGACTCCGTGTCGTCATTATTACAGTTTGCACCTTAAAAGAAAAAAAAAATAGAAAAACTTTTTTTTTTTTCATGGCAATAATGCAACTGAAACACTGCACACAACTCAACTCCACCATTACTGTTATAGTGGACGTTAACCACGTTTACGTACAAGAACCGTGAGAGCCCCAGGCGCGAGCATATTACTCACGCCACCCTGTGGCATAGGCACGACGTTAGCATACCACACGGCCTCTACGCTTGCACGACATAGGCACAACGTTAGCTTATCGCCAAGCGTAGCAGGATTTACTTTAAAAAAAAATGGCACAGCTAAACATGAACTATAGGCACGACGTTAGCATAGTTCACATAGCAACACTGAATAGGACAACGTTAGTCAATTTATCTTCCACGACTACATGACATAGACACGACGTTCGCATATCATGTGTCACCTACATATGTATAACATAGGCACTGCGTTAGCTTATTATACACACATAGAAGTACAGTATCTTCCGTATGACATAGGCACGACGTTCGCATATCATGGGTTCCATGTGGCATGGGCGCGACGTTAGCATACCACATCGTCTCTAAAAATACAAATAAAATAAACGCGCTAAACAATTAATTTAAAGATAACACAACATGCTGCTAAGCTAGAGGCGCACTGTGATACATAGTGTAACAACACAACCAATCTGGAGGCACGAGTTGAAGCGTATCTTACGACTGTCAGGACAGAGGCACAACGTGAAGCGTGTCCATGACACCTTCAGGGTAGAGGCATGACGTGAAGCATACCCATAACATAACCGTGTCCAACTGGTGGAACATAGACACAAATTTGGCCAATATTCCAACAATCGCACACTAATTCACCAGAAAAGTAAGCCGCGCATACTTCGGGAGTCCATTCGCCGCGCCATGGAATAATATATTCCGTCACCGCTTGAGTTGGTTTGCTGTAGGAGCCAACCAGGAGACGCATTTCGTACCGCCCATGCGGCAGCGTCTTTACCACGCGATAAAGACCGCGCATGCCGGAGTCCAACTTGCCAGTCGACTGCACTTGTTTCTTGACCAAAACCAAAAAGTTTTGAACTAAAGTACAACGACGCTTTCTCCTCTGTACCTGCGAAAATAACTGGCCAGACCCATGAACTGTCAGACCTGTTTCACGTTTTTGGGTTCAGCGGATTCAATTAGGGCTTTTAACTTTATCTTGACTCGGCCTAACCTGACCATGACTTATACATCTACCGAGATACTCAATTTCCGTGCACAGAAACGAACACTCGTAAATTTATGGAAAAACCAGCCGTAGTCAAAACCGTGAGAACCTCTCGTAATAATTTAAATCCACGCTCAATTGTTTTGCTTAATATCAGAACATCGTCGATATACACCAGAATTTCACCAGACTCGAGCACTCACAAGAATGGTATTAGTCGGAATTGATTTATCAGAATGTACGACCATGACATTGTTTGGGTCAACCGATTCCCTCATAATTAACCGAGAATCGCGAGTTCGAATATATCGAACCCTCTCTGTATTAAAAACGTCCGTACATAACAGGTGTATTCATGTATTCGGAGGACACAACGTGCAGGTCTACTTCCAGATTTATTTCGTTAAACTCTATAGACAAAGTGTCAAAAAAAGTAGATTCGACTTCCCGACCACTAATGCCTCTCAAAACTATAAAAGCAGGTTTGCGCGCACATCTAAAATATTTTAATAAAGATGTATAATTTAACAATACACATCAACCGCAGTCAATAAGGATATCAACAGGGACCCCGTGTATAACCGCCACAACAATATCACCATTACGAGTAATTTCGTTTCAGGACAAAAGTTGACGTTTTTATTACGGGACTCAGATTTTTGTTTTGCGAAACACGACTCAACTTTGTGTCCAGGCTTCTTACAAAAAGGCATGCAAGTGACCAAAAAGACCACACGGAAAACATTTGCCACCATGAAATTACCGTTTTACGGGTACTTGTATTATTTGATTTTGAAAAATGATCGTCATTACATGAGGTATAGTTAGATGTCATATTATGAGCTGGAGTATTTCATTTAACGTATATCGACAGTAAGTGTACAAATTGATTCGGTATCAATTTCGCATTAGTCGCCGAAGCATGTATTTGAGGATCTGTGACACCTCGTACCACTATTGCTGAAATTACTTCATCGCTCAGCCCTCTAACTATGCGCAATCCTAGTAGCGACAGGTGAGCATACTTGACGTATGTGGGGTATCTGTCAGAAGCAGTGATCATAACTTCGTATAAAATATTTGCAATGTCGGGTTTAGAATCGCAATTACACTGTCCCGAACACTAGGGTTCACTGGTAACCCACTAATTGAGCCAAGTCCTAGCGTCACCCCTCAGACATTTGTCTATATTGTTGATGCTTGGATCAAAGTTCGAAATATAAGATTGGTTAGATCTCACCGGCATATTTAAGGATCGTATCTCATCGATGATGCGATCGGCTGCGCTAGAGTGGTCCACCACGGCACTCGCAGGATGCCCCTGTAGGGGCGGAGACGCCGAGGCCAGCCGCACGGCACGCCCTTGAAGCATGCTCGGCCGCGCTCGATTGCAACAGCAGTGGTGTCGGCGTCGCAGACCCGTCCACCGTCGCGGGCGCGGTGCCGGTGGTTGTCGCAGGTACCGCAAACTCGGCCACCGTCGCCGCGGGAGTACAGCTGCTCGAATCCCTTTGTTGTGACGAAACCGGCCGGTGTTGTTCCTCCAATGATGTCAATCGATCCAGTATTTGCTGCATTCAGATTGTACATTGTTAGAAGATCTACCTCATTTGCGGGTATGCCTAGATTGCGAGTTATGTCGAAGGATTCTTATTATGAATATCAGAATGAATCACTCTTTGCTCTTTTGAATGAATTGCTCTTAGAACGGCTTCTCCTTTTGTAGCTATTGTTTGGCATATCTACACTTTTACCAATGCATAAGGGTAATAAGAAGTACTTTAATAGTTAATTGAACAAAATAAATAAAATAAAAGAAAAATTGTCAATTAACTTGAGGGTAGGCAAAAATATCGAGTAAACTACAAAGCCACAAAAACAATCTTTTTGAAAACACGCTATCGTCTTCTACAGTAATCAAGCTGGAACGTACTCACCAGATTTTATCACCTTACCACATAAAATTACCACTTGTATACTCTCAAAAAATTAAAAATAAGATTTTTTAAATTGAATGACCAATTTGCTTTGAAACGGATCAGGGGACGTGAGAACTATCCCACTTCTGATGTTAGCAGAACGGGACTAAATAAATAAAAATAAGAACTTCATTAAGATCACGGGTATTTTATGTGGTGAAATTTATAAAATACAAAATAGAAAATCAAGTAGACTTTTTTAAATTAATTCTATACAAATATAAAACGAAACAGAATTGACGACTGAAACGGGCAGAGTTTCCCCTTAACACTTTCACCACAAATATAAGTGTCTTCAGACTTTTTTTTTTTGCGTCCAGACAATTGGAAAAAGGGCTACCCTCCGGGAAACGGGGGAGGGGGGTGGTGAATGCTCATAGCATACCAGCGCAGCCGGCTGCGCTGGTTATGTGGGACTCCCGAAAAACCTAGGGCCCTACCCACTAAACACCACCCGAGGCTGGCTTTGGCCTGGAGGCCTTTAAGCGATGCGACCCCCTTTAGGGAAAGGGGGCGCTATCTTCAGACGAGCGCTCATCGTCTTATATAGGTGTTTGGCGGTGAATGTCCGCCATCCCCTCCTCTTAACAGATGTGACGTCACTTTGCTGCTAACAATATAATAATATAATAATCCTCGCATACTAATAGGCTTAGAACTGCTATCCTAATTCGAGCCAGATCTATACGTTTCCTGACCATTTACTCTTTGGCGTACTACAACAAAATTAAAACTCGATATTTATTATAAAAATAGTTTATTATGCTTACAAGAATATTCGCCACAACCGCAACCATAGACAACAATTTTCTACCAAAGATAACAATAATATTTTACTACAAAAAATATCATCAGCTCATAAAAGCTAATTGGGAAAAAGGCATCAGAATTTTATTTTAGATGATTTGGACGATTCTACACCTTCTTCTTGCGCTATTTACCGTGCGTCAAATAATGTGCTTGGAAAGACCGTTTTCCTTTAAAATATCTCAAACACACATCGCATTGATACACAGGTTGCCCTGTATGCTTCCGCATGTGTATTTCAAGCGTATCCTTACTAATCAGATCTTTATTACAAACCGTACATTCAAAGGTTTGTTTATCACCATGGACAGTGTTCATATGATGGGCCAGGTGTTGAGCTACGGTGTACTTTTTAGGGCACAAACTGCACTGATATTTTTGCTGCCGCACCCTCGATGTGTCTTCAGGTTTAGACAGCCGAGTTGAACGTTTTGGCGAGCACGAAAGCCTGTTGTGAAAAATAAAAAAAAAAAATAAAGTAACTAATTTATGCTAGTACTTTCCTGATCTTATTTTTTGTTACTCCAAATTTATCCGAATATTTTTATTTCTTTTTATACTTTGGGTTATCGTTCTTTATCTTTGGCTGAGTGTACACCAACGCCATATTAAAAGGAAAAAAATTATGATAGATAGTTAATTTCAATACCGTACTGTAACTAAATACCATATTACCGTGAAAACTCATGAATAAAGAATATTAAAGATGTGGATACACCTGAATGATCAAAATTTTAACGGAAGGATTTAAAATAATTACCAGCTCCGTCCTCTCATATCTGCCTTAGGATTTAGCGCCAAACGTTCTCTCATCACACTGGATGCCATCTTTAATTTACACCGATCGTTGTTTCTAACTTCTCGTTTCTTTTTACATCGCGAACATACAAACTCTTTCCAACCTTCAAAGGGAACTAACATCGGATATCGTTGCTTACACGTGAGGCATGTAAGAATTATTCTTTTTACAACAGCACTGTTGCTCGGTTCTGTGTGCCCGCGGTCTCGACGATTTTCGCGCCTTTTTGGCAGGTTTATGGTTTTTGACTTCCCTTTCCGGAGTTTGACAACTTCTTTTAAACGATTTACAGTTTTATCATCGTATTTGAGCTTAATTTTATGACGAATATATCCTTCGCCGATACCCAATTGTGAGTGTTTTGATGAATCTAAAAATTATGAATATCGCTGACATTGTAACATTTGCAGCAAGCGGTTACCAAATGAAACCATAAACATTTGTAAAATCATATACCAATATAAATGAACTTGGCAAGAATATTATTATACTAACATTCGCTGCGTTGTTTAATCAAAACATCATGCACAAGTAACCGAAAGCGATTAATATTCCGTAGCTGATGCACGCAATGTTCGCAAATCAAACAATCTGAGGGATGTATCTGAAAAATAATTCAGTTTAGTAGTTTTCATATTGTAGATTATTTTCACGAATTTTTATTTCTATACCAAAAACAGCGAAAATCACTCGTAAAGTCTAAGATTATTACCATTTATATACTTCTATAATGTATAAACTTAATTTACAATTTCTATGGTGTAACAACGTTAACCCGTAAATCATTATTGAAATTGAATAGAAAGAATAGAATAGAATTTATTTCATGAAGTAACCACTGCAGTCAAATAGGCAAAATTCTTACACTAAACTTATAATTAAATATACAGCAGTAACAACTTGACGAAATAGGGCCACACTCGGCACTGGCCCCAGCAAACCACGACCGCCGGTTTTCAGGGCGACCCTAATTCGCGTAGTTCGATCAGTGACATTAAAAAAAACCCAAATAACTAATACAAAACCTAAATAAAAGGAATGAAAATAATAATAATAATCTTAGGCTAACCACTACCTTGAACAGTTTCCCTTTTTTGTTTTTTTTTCTTCAATGGACCATTTAAATGACCAATTGCCTGAGTCTCCGAAGGGATAGTGTACGTATTGACATAATATTATGTATATATTGAAAACAATCTAGCATAATATTGTGATATAAACAGGTTAGTATACACTTGTCTTTTTTTTAAGAGGACTGAATTTGATATAGGCCAATATAGGTGTGTGCTAGTGAGCGTGTGTACGTAGAAGTTAAAATCAGACTACTTATACGAGATTGATCTCTTGTGACTTTTGTAAGTCCAGAAGATGCTTCTTATATGATCTCTCGAAAGTTGTCGCAGTCTTTGCAGCGTGAATGTGTGGCGGAAGGTTGTTCCAGCATTTCGTGGTGCTATATTTGAAACTACCACGAAATACTGTTGTATGGTATGCAGAATACACGAAAGCAAATGAAGACGCCCTTGTGTTACATCGATTCGAGTTGCATGTTTCTTTTTTAATAGTATTTCTCAAGTAGCTATATTCTTCAACTGTGAACATATTTTGATATAAAATTGATTTTATTATCACGAAACTTGACATTATCTCCTGCGGATTTGACCCAGGTTGTCAGCTATAGGTGTTTCAGGTTCCAGAGTCGCCTCCAGAGAGTCACCAAGGCGACTCATAAGGACATGACACTCCCGTAATACTATGACCTATTACTTGATCAGGTCTTTTAGTTTCCCAATAATCGCCCGAAGTACTAGAATTTGCTGTTCTGCTGGTGGTGTTCACAATCAATTTAAATCGATTTACAACATGCCGTCACAGCTATGTAATTAAGTAAATCAGAACAGTAGTAGACATTCAGACTGAAATAAATGCCTGTAAATGCTAATCGGAGCTGCTTATGTACATTGCATGTTAATCTACATAGACATTTTTAAATTACTGCTGATTTTGAGACCGTTACAATGATGTTATGGTTGATATAACAATAAGAAACAAATTAATTATAGTTTCACCATGGAATAAGCTGTGATTTCGACCTGTGCGATTCAATAATAACAATGCTATAACTAAATAATGTTTACCATGTTAATATCAAAAATGGTGTATTAAAATTTTATTACCCTAATGCCAAAGCAATCGTATAAAAGGTGATCGTATCTTTCTTCAGTCCCTTCACATATATATGTCTCGTTGAAACTTCGGAGGCTGGTGTCCCCAGCGCATAGCCTGCACGACCGCACGGTGACGCAACCATCGCCCGATGCATGAGCGTTGATTGTCATTGCAAGGGAATCCTAAACAACGTTTTTGTAATTAAGATTTAATATTTCAGCTCAGGCTTTTTCTTTCCTAAGCAACTTGACACGCTGGTAATGAACGATTTTTTTTATTAAATGTGTTATACTTTTTTTTGTCTTACTGAACTAACTCCTCACTTTGCTAAATATTTTGTAAAGCTTATCTTTAGACCACAAGATATCCATTGCACATTATGCGTTAAACATTCACAGAAAAAAACTAAATAAAACTAATGTATACTTTTAGAGAAAATTTAGTAAAACATGATAGCTATGACATAAACACTGACAAATGAATATTTTTTATTATCGATTTATTTCCTTACATTTCTGAAACCATAGACGTATGTAACGTGCTAATTGGTTACACTTAGCTCGTTACGAAATTTAATTCGTAATTTAGAAATTACTTGACCTTATTAAGGATTACTCCTAATTTGAAACGTATTATTTGTTATTTCGGTTATTTTATAAACATTTAATATCTTCTGTGGACATTTAATTTCAATTTGACATAGTCTGTGAAATTATATCACAGAGTACTTATCTCGCCTATTAATATATTTCTATACATTACAGATGCATAATGGTTGAAGTTAGAATTAATAATAAAACAAATTTAAATAATTTACAAACTACTTCTCGAACGTGGTGTATTTGAATAAAATAACTAATGTAACTTAATAATTTACTTTATTTAATTCCTCTAGTAATGATACTATTTATTTTGGAAAAAAAAAATGTAAAGACCTCTATGATAATCTGTGATGACGTTTCTTGTTTGTGTATATCTGTGCGGTCCATCGTTTAAGGACTGACTTGACTACTGTCTATTACTTTTCGATTAGACTTCTAGATGGCAGGACATTAAAATTTTGTTCTCCGATTTTTTTTATCGTGAGCCATCTGGCCCGATTAATTTATTAAATGTTGTAATTTTTTATTTAAAATGTCTGCGGACATAGTAATGTCGCAGCATATATCTATTTTTTGGTAAGTCACAAATATTTTCTAGCCACACTTAATCTTCAACGACACGTCAGTTTAGTTTTTCAAAAAAACATGTGGATTATTCCAGATTTTGCTCGGGAGCGGTTATGCTATAATGCTGCCGCACTTATTTAATTAAGAAAGGCGCGTATATCGCGGTAAGCTTCTTAATTGATAAACCTATTTGGAATTTTTCTGAAATGATGACAGACGATAATGGAAGTTATTTGTTTCAGCCTTTCTTTTCTTTTTTTTTCCTTTCTTCCCTTTTGTCTTTCCTTTTTTTTTAACCCTTTATTTGCTCGCATGCCGACATTCCACGGCTTATTTTGGTTATTCCCGGCCTTTTAACTATATATTGGATTGCGTGAAGGCTTGGAGCTTCTAAGCATCATGAACATACTTTAAATTTGCTCAATCATAATTTTGAAGACATGGCTTGCGGTTGATTCCGAAGCGCAGACGCCGACAAGAACGCCCTGTACGTTTTCATAGATGGTCGTTATCTGCATAGGAGATTAAACTGTAAGTCATTGCACTCTAATTATAAGACCAGGCTAAACGAGATACATCCTTTTATTTATTTTATTTTGTTAAATTATACATATTACCTTATGGCTATTTGGTGGCAACTTATGCTAAAGAGAAACTGGTGTTTTAAAGTCTTGAATAAACCAATTGTTCACCAGTGACTTGTTTTATTTGACACTTAATGCTCAACACATAGCGCCTGCCCTACGATTAAAGGTTCCAATGTCTGCTGGCTACATCCGAGGAAACCAGGTAATCGCTGTGACCATGGCGCCCGAATCTATTTCTATATTTACTTATTGTTTTAATTAATTTGTTTTTTTTTATTTAAATTTTGGTCACAGAGCCCATACCATCTGGCACACTAGCGGGAGACTCGGATACTTATTATATGACAATCTCTTTCTTTCATACCTTTACACATAGACAGCATCATTTTAAATTAAAGAAACATTTCACTATTTATATACACACTATTTTTAAAATATACATATATTTTCCTTATATTATTTTATAAATTTTTTTTTATGTTACAAAGTACATTGATTTCGTCAAATGACGAGTGTAACCAAGCAAGTAGATGCTTGCGTTGAAATCATCTTCACATATTAGATATAGAATTATATTATAGATTAGCAAATGCCCTCGCTTCGCTTCGGAAAAACTACCTTACGCTTAAGGATAGCATCTGCATCTTTCTGGGTTTTTGTCGTTCTATGAAATAGAAATACATATAATAATTCATAACTTTTTTATTTATGGACGGATTGCAATGAAACAGACTAAGTTTTAAGTGATGATTATTGCAATACATTAGTGAAAATCAGGACAAAATCAGTTAAGCCGTTTCTGAGATTAGCGGGAACAAACGCACAGGCAAACAGACAAACAGACAAAAATTCGAACAACTATTGTTTTGGGCTCTGTCGCGTTAATAGAAGCCCCTAATAATATTTTTTCTCATATATCGTTCATGTATAGAAATCGATCAGTTAGAATTTTATTATTAGTAAGTATCTATAGAATATTTCTTTCATTGATCTATCACTCAATGACAAGCGATTACTTTCGCGTAAAGTCATAGATCTCAGCAGTGCTAATTTGCGTATATTATTATCTGAATACTTATGTCTTTATTGAATGTTGCTGAACGGACTACGTTATTTGGAAGATTAAAGAATATTTATTTGACAATCGGGCGAAAATATTGTCTATAGACCTTTTGGATAGATGGATGGTAAGACAAAACTTTATTATTTGAAATTTAAGATTTAATTATAACCTTTTATATTGACATGTGACAATTCTAATCTATAATATAAATTGTCATGTACTACCCGTATGTATAATCAGAGGCAGGTAATAATTTTCAGGACCGTATTAAACGTAGTAAGAAAATTCCTGAAGGCTACTTAATACTATACTTTTAAGATCCGCTTTCGACAATTTATGGGAAAAATACAGCGTATGAAACCTATGTATGTATATAGGGACATAATTTATTAGGAAATACTGTAAATAGATATTTGAAAATATGATTAAAACTGTCTGATACATAACAAAATATTGATGAAACTAATCCATTCCATTCGTAATTAAACAATCGAATTACGTTATATATTATAATTAACACTGGTAACTGGTACATAGGTCGGAGATGAAAAAAAAAATGTATGTAGGTAGGTAAGTGGCAAAATTTGTTTGAGCGTTGGCGTTGTCCAACGTAACGTTGTTTATGTTATCCATTTTCGCTTTTCTCGTTGTGGATTTTACAAAAAAGTCAATGCATGAGTACATTCCCATCTGACGGTAAGTAGCGATGTACCCTTAGGTGGTTTAGCGCATTAACTTAGAAGAAGCGTATTCATTCTTTACTTAAAAGTCATCTACATTGTAATGGGTTGGAAACACCGACACGGGCAGACTATTCTAATATATTTTTTTCTATGTTATTAATATGTACTAACAAAGTGTAATACTTTTTTTGTGATTACATGAGCTATCCATTCCATTCGGTTTCATTTTTGCTTTGAGTTCAATTAATGTCAAACTGTTGTCGTAAACAATTCGGAAACATCTATTTTCACTCACGTAAGGAATACCAAGTTTTGCGACTTGTTTCTTCATGGCAGCATTTACCACCTTTTATTCAATTTTATCTGATTACCTCGATGTATTAGAGAAATAATTAGCTAATATCAAAAAAGACAACTTCGTGTTGAAATATTTCGGTACCAACATTTTAGTAATTCGAAAACAAAATATCGACCTATGCAAAGAACAAGCCTCCATATGACTTTGTACCCAAATCACTTTTATTTGATATTTAGACCTAGGCAGATGTCAAAATTATACATGTAAAATCAAAATTTTAAAAAGTTACGTACTTTCGAAAATATCAGACGCACAAAGATACATGTTCATTATGGCTTCAAATAACAAAGATTCAAAATCACAAGTATTACTATTCGCCTTTGAATTCGGTGCGAGCAAGCCGCGCGCGCCGGGGCACAAGGTCAGTCGCGTTTTTATTCTTCGGAGAGACGGTTGCGTAAGCGTTCTTACCATCGTCACCTTTTTACGAGTAATTTAAACCATAATTATAGAGTTTACGTTCAATTTTCATTATCAATATGAATAGCACACGTTCGAAACATATTTTAAGCCTTTTATCAAAGCATCAAGAGGAAATAAATAGTTGAATTCGAGGGTTTACTGCAAAAACCTATTAAGTGCAGTGAAGTTAGTTTTGAGATATTGCATATTAAAGGTTTACACCTAAAAAAAGTAATGAAATTCCAGTAGATTCTTTATAAAGTCGCAGTTATAAGAAAGAATACACGTTACAGATTAGCTTTTTGTGTAGTCTCGCTATTTGATTAAAATCTTGTAATAAAGTAATTTATGAGAAAAGTCGTGCAGTTAGTCGGTTTTATATGTATATGTCTAACGTGGATTTTTGTCGAAACTATTGTAAGTTTTGATTATTTATACATAATTTTATGTAGTTGTTTATAAATTACTTTGTTTTACATGATAATGTGATTTTAAAAGCGTAAACTTATTGTGTAGTCTATCAAAGAAAAAAGTTAGTTGTTTTTACATGTTAACATTTATTGTGTTTAGAAAATAAAAAAAAACAATTAAATGCACAATATTTTTTTTAATTACTTTAAATCACTTTTGAATCAGTTTTTACATTTTAATTATAATCATTTTTCGTCTCCACTTTCGTCAAAAGCTGGTTCAGGAAATTTATCAGGTACCTACTGGTCTGTTTTCAAATTTTTAAACCCGACTCCAGAGACCAAAGCTCATGTATAATTTCTTGTATAGATTTATAAGATCTTTTCTCTGGATTCACTTATTCTTAGCAGCTTTTGGTAGAGGCGTTTTAGTGTGTTCGGAAATTGACAATTAAGAGTTGTATAGTTTTTAGTATATCGCTCCTTCTTTCGCTTTGATTAGGTGTGGTTTGGTTCCCTATACGATAGAGGAGTCAATGAATTTTCCTCAATGTCTGTAACATTGAAATTGTCGCTAATTATCATAGTTGAAAAATATTTTCCAGTCCTCTCTCTTCACATATTTTATTCGCTTTATCATTGAATTTGTCTTACCTTCTCATCTTTCGTTCTGTTTCTCATTATAGAATTGGCAAGGTTCTTCAAGTCAAGAAACTTATCAAATTCAAATTCCTTTCCTTTTTTTCACTTACTTTAATAATTTTCCTGTTTAGCACGTTTAAATAGTGACATCCATTCCATCATGGAAAAAACAGAGATATTTTTTTAAAGATTCTACGGTGCTGTGCATAGAATCTACTTCCATTTGGGTATGCCTCTAATTCTGAAAACTTTTGTTCTATAACTTTGAACAGATCAATGTTTTGGACTGCCCAAAGGAACAAGGAGGCAACTAATTGGTTACTATTTTGACCGCCACAAGTATCCGAAAATAAGCTTATTTCTGTGGCTTTATTAGGAACACAATTATAAATCATTTTTGGTCACATTGGGTCGGTCTAGAATACTCTCCCCAATCCCATGCTGACAAAACAGGATGTCGTAAAAACGACAGAAGCCAGCTTGCTTGGTGTTGGGGCTTCATTCAGTATCAGTATTATTATTCAGTCATTAATATTATTCCTGGTATTATTTTCCTTCCGTGAATCCTGCCTGGCTAGCTACCATCCAGGAGTATCGAGCGGGAGCTTGTGTCAGCCGGCAAACGACTCATCGTGTTCCGGCTGTGGGCTTGAGAGCCTGTACTTTCCTGGCCGACAACGCATCAGTGATACCTTTGATCTTGCTGATGTCCGTAGGCGACGATAACCACTTACCATCAGGTGTCTCATCTGCTCGTTTGTCAGCCATTAACAGAAAATATTTAAAATGACTATAGTTCCAATTTCAAAGCTACCTTTTCTGTTTCTGCTTAGGTATAATTAGTGCATATTAAACATTGAGAGTTTTTGAAGGCTTTGAAAATATTCTGCGGTATGTTATTTCAAAAACTGGTTCAACATCATTTTTTAAACACTCATCTTTGTACAACAATGTATCTTTCGTATATTAAGATTTTTAAATAAATACCGGCTTTTTGTGTCTTTTCTAGTATAATACAAGAAAAAGATTCAATGTGTTTTCTTATTCGTTGTATAATATCAGGTTTCGTTTTATTTACGGGTTCATGTGCAACTCTTTGGTCATTGGCATCAAAACAGTTCACGTTACTTCGTTTATTTTTTGCATCAGTTATAACTGCAGTCCCCTGCATCATCAAGGATCAAAATAATACGCTAGACTTTCCATGGCAAACACTCCAGGTTAATTAAACCATTGGTGCCCTATCAAAACAAGTTGACAGCGCATATTAGTTTTTTCATTGACCAGAACCATATGATTTCATGACTATAATTTCGATCAACGTATAATGCTTAAACTAGCAAGGGTTGTATAATCGGTTTAGCATGTTAATAAAATGCACTAATTCAAATAATTATGTGTACATGTATTTTGGTTTATAGTCTCATAGTAGGTTTTACCTGTAAATGAATAATGTTAAAGTAAACAAATCTTTTTCGCTAAACAGAATTAAATACTGTTAGTTGTTATTAACTGAATGTGTACTAAAACATTTTATTTAATATCATTTAAAGAAAAAGGCGTCAAGAATGCATAAATTTTTTTTCAGGCTAATATTTTTAGGAAAATTATTAGTAAATGCTTATATGTTATTTTAGCATTACATTATTGGCCACTTTACGTTATTTAACTGTTATTAGCATGAAATAATTTCTAAACGGTTTAACGTAGAGCTTAGCCTGTTCTACCAGCATAAAGAGTTCAAAATAATAAGTTTATAGGTGCGTTATCCAATTTTTGGAAAAAATGTTATTTAGTAGGTTTTTGCAGTAAACCCTCTAATTGCAGATCCTGATAGCAATAAAAGGGAAAAATTTGAATATATAGGTAAGTAACATAGCAGTTTTATTATTTACTTCAGTAATTAATTCCAATTAGATTAGCCCTGTACAGAAAGCTGATACTTTTTTTCTATAAATATTTGAAAGCGATTTGTAAAATATTAAGGTCCGATATTTATATGTACCTGTTTTGAGTACAAACTAACTGGAATTTACGGGTCTTATATTCACATATATCTTTTTTCTTTGGAAATTTGGTATCTTATAAAAATCTATTAAAAAATAAGAATATCAATGTGTACCGCGATATAAATATGAACGCTCCTATTTTATTTTAATGATTAATAAGACGTCATATATTAACATGTAGTTTTATTCATTGAAAAAAGTCTAATAAATATTAGGTCTATATAAACGTGACACTTTATTCAATGGAAAATGTTTTCAAATTTTCTGGTCTATGTGTAAATGTAACTTTATTCTTGGTTTAAAATATAGATAAACCCTTTTTCAAACTGAAAATTTCCATGAAAGCCTTAAAATAATTAACTTTTTTTATAGTAATAATAGAAATCTAAATATTTATGACTACTTAGATTTTTACTTTTGTTTACAGAAAATGACACCAATAATGACGAGGCTTTGAGGGCATCGCCACTACCCCAGGGAGCTGAAGATATTCAAATTCGTGTGCCCGAGATATGGAGAGATGTTTTTGGTCCAAAAAATACCACAGACGGAGAAATTAGTCATCGATAAGAAAAACATTTATTTCCATTACCTGCAGATAACGATAAATCACCAAGTTTTTTCAGCAATAAAAGTAACACAATAGCATTAAATTATGTTGCTAACAATGTTCCCAAGGAAAGCCTACTATCACCACCTGTATGCACCAATGTACTAACACCTTTAGTATTTGAAGTACCATCCAGCTTTGAAAACTCTCCTGCTATTAGCTTTAAAGATTTGGCTTCAGTTTCAACACTGAATAACATGACTCCCATGCTTTCGCCATTAAATTCACATAAAAACTGTCATGACTCCTTTTGCTCTCTCCATTTTTATGAACACTGGACTAAATCACCATCAGTTACTAACACTTCTAGTGTAGCTAACAACTCAAGTGATGAGGAATGTCCTGTGCGACATAATAAGAAGGTCAAGAAACGTGGGGCCAGTGTATGAAATGGTGAAATTCTGACCTCTGTTTTTGATTTTCAAAAAGTTTTGTCGTGTCCTCATGGACAAGTTAGTATTTTTTACTACAAAAGAAAATTGTCTTGCTTAAATTTTACAGTTTTTGACATTGTATGTAAAAGGGCTGTCTGTTATATGTGTGATGAAACAGTGCCAAAGAGAGGAGCAATTGAGGTAGGTAGTTGTTTACTGGACTTCATCGAGCAAAATATTAAAAAGGGTGTAAAAGAATTTCGGTTTTGGTCTGATAACTGCAGCGGTCAGAATAGGAACCGTTTTGTGTTTTTTGTTTACATTTACTGTGCCAAACAACTGTGCCAAATTCAACGTGTCTATAAAACACCGATTTCTTGAAAAGAGCCATAGATGAAAAGAGCCACACCCAAAATGAAGGAGACAGTGTGCACGCCCTAATAGAAAGAGAGGCTGTCAAAAAAAACATATATACTCTGTTTGAATGGCAACTACTTGATCGATGGGCTAAATGCTCAGGAACACCGTATGAAGTGCGAAATATGGAATACACGCATTTTTTTTATCTAAAAATGCACGTAAACAATAAAATGTGGTCCAAAAACACAGAAGGGGTTAAAGTTTTATGGAGCCGTGTTAGAAAAGTATTTGTGGATAAAACTGAACCTAATAAGCTATTTTATAAATATGATCATAGCGAAATTAACTATAAAGCAGTTTTAGTATGCTTAAACACGCGTCGTAATACTTTGTCTTCCTTACCAGCTTTGGTACAAACAGAAAATCAATTTGTCTTTGGATAAACACAGAGATCTCATTAGTTTTGTTAATTTGGGAATTATACCATCTCAATATGCGAGCTTTTTCAAATCACTCCTTCACACAAACCATAACAATAATAATGTTTCTTCCAGTAGCGATGGTGAAGACGAATGATTTTAAATAGTAAGAGTTAGGAAGATTTTTTCTTCATTTAAACTATTTTATTTACTAGTATCTCTCTCTCTCTGCTATTCTTTATTATAGGATTTTTGTGATAATTTTAATGAGGCTAATAAGTATTTTAAGAAATCATTATAGAGAAATGGGATGCTGTTATTTCTACTTATTTTTTGTATGTTGTTTTTCTTATATAATTCTGAGATGAGTAGAATGGACCTCCATAACTATTGTTTTTGGATTTCAAGAGTTAATTCAGATATATATATATATATATATATATATATATATATTTGTTCATGTGACAGTTTGTAACGGTTACATAAAGAATCAATGTTTTAAAATAAATAATTTTACAGTTTTATTCCGATTTTGTTTTTATTATGTCTTTATTTTATGTTGATCCTATTTTACACAAATGACACTAAAGCTGTTTCAATTGTATTTTCTATAAGAAATTTTTATTACTGGTATGATAAAAATAATATATTATTAACCGAAAATTTCATTTTGATTCGTAAGTAAATTTAAATAAATATTTGATTGAAAAAAAAAACACTCGTTTTACTCCATTACTAAAATAATAATGAGTATTATCGTTAACTTTTATCATATAACACCACTGAGTAGAATGTATGTTCATAGAACAAAGTTGGGTGTAAACATGATAAGTACACGTTGCCCAAGAATAGTGTTACATATACAAATGTTACCTCTAGACTTACGTAGAATAGCGTTACATATGCATATGTGATCCAGAGACTCCCATAGAACAAGGTCCCATATGCATATGAAATCCCTAGACTTACGTAGAAAAGCGACTCGTTTGCACATATTACCCCTTATTTTCCAAAATACGGGTTTTAAAATATTTTATGCATTACTAGTAATTGCATGAATTTATTTTAAAATTTTTAGTAAAAGATTCAGGACTAAGAATTATTGGAAAAAAATTAGAGCAAATTTTGTGCACGCCAAACTTTAAATCGCTCTCCTGTAAACTAGAGGATTTGCATATGCGTCTTTGTTCCATGCATAGGTCGATATGTAACAAGGAGGTCACGCGGCAGTCGCTACGGCCGTTGCGCGTACTCGGGCAAGGTGCGCACATGGCCCAGTGACGCACGGTGTGCTCGATGTGACGCAACATACCCGGCCAAGACTTCACGCTGCGAGCTTGCCTTTCGCAATATCCCACGTGAGCTTCGTTGATGTGACTATCATTTCATCACGAAGACTCCTTGGTATAAAATATATAACGGGATCGATACAGTTGAAATACTCTTTATACAGCAAACATTTCATTATCGTTGCACAATTCGTAATGAAATACTTCGATCTTCTGACAATCTTGAATTGGATATACATAAATCAGAACCTGCAGCCTTACTACCGACGCTTTCGAGTTTAAATCAATCGAGTTGATTTCGCTCATATGTCAATTTTGTACTCTTGAATGTCTATGCTAGCGCACGATCGAACGGTGGATCTAATTGAAACTAAAAATTGTTAGGATCGAATAAAGATCGAAAAAAGCGTACTCCCCACACTTTCTGACCGTCGTCAATCGAGTAGCAGGATCGAAATTAAACGTCAAAATTAACGATAACAAAAAAGATTCTTTGTTTGCTTCGAGTTTTGTATTTTGTTTAATTTTATTTGGGTTTTTCTAAAGTATGGCACGCCTTACATCATTATTTAATATTTTAATGGAAGCGCATCGTATAGACATTCGAGAAAGGACAAACTTTCTTAGAATGCGTCGATATAACTCTCGGGCACTTGCAATGGATAGTGAAGAATTCCAGAGGAATTATCATATGTCTAAGGATATAAGTGAATATTTCAATATATTCCGCGACGTCGCGGAGTTGAGTTCCGAAATAATGCGTCGTTATACTAAATTATAGTTTAATAAATAATTAATTTATCTGAAAAACACAAAAAAACATGCACACCAACGCGTTTTTAAAATTTGACAACAAATATGTTGTCAAAATAATATGATAGATTCACGATCACAGATTAGTTAATAGTAGTTGTCACGATACAGATTAATTAAAGTGATTTAAACTACTTTTGTCAAATGAAAACACAATTTATATTTATTTCTCTATTAAAATTCATATAAACAAATAGCAAATACAAGGTTTTTTAAAAGAAAGCTATTAAATTTAGCATTTTTTTAATATTTATATGTGAAATATCCATGTACTTCTCGCACTTGACTGTGACGTCACTAACCGGATACACTTAACGACGCTGATAACGTTCGATCGTAAGTCGATCTTGATATTGGTTCGATTTGGTTTGGGAGTACGAACTTTAGATCGATTTCGAATCAGATTCGAGTTCGAATTAGGAACAAAAACAAAACCAAAACGTTTTCGGGAGTAAGGCCCCAGTTTTCTATAACTACCCCTTTATCGTTCAGGTAATTAACTATGGAACGCTATATTATTAGAAATTAGAAAGGTTCCAACAAAAAGCTGTTTTGGGAGATTAGTCCAGAAGCCTATTTAAAATCACATGTATCAAAATTAAATGAAAAAATAAATATTATCGATGTATTGTTGTATTGCATTAACTTAGATATATTACTATATAACATAATATAACTTGCATATGTAGGTACATTTATGTAGGTAGGTACTCATATATCTCTTTAGTGCCCGTTGGCGTTAAATCTGCACTTTGTAACCCTCCTTTTAGGCTTCAATTTATTTATTTCAGCCCATATATTCAATATTATCTGCATTACATTTCTATTTGGCTCAATTTATTCACAGCTACAACAGGGAAAGGGTCCCTCTTTGTAGCTGACTAGGCCTATGGCATTTTCCAGCACGTTACTCCACTGCGAATCTGTTGCGAAACTGTTAAATCTTTTTACAGCATCTGCGTGTATACGACAGAGTTTCTTGACTCTCATGTACGTCGCAATCGGGTCTGATATTGTTCCCTTTAATGCAAAGACGCACTCAAGTTATTTTGTTAGAAGTTACCCAACTTAATTGATCATTTGCGATTGACACAAGTCGGACGGGCTGTAAGCGCTTCAACTTCTTTCTTAATAAACTTTTATTGTTCTTACAGGCCAGTATATATTAGCGAAAATAAGTATGTGTGAAGGGGAAAAAAACAAGGCTATTTTTATCCGTATACGTAGTCAATTTACAAGCAAGCAAGAAGAGATAAATTAGTAGTTTAAAGTACGATTCCCACTCAGGGGGATTAAGTAATTCGCTGAAAGAAATGTTATAACCAAACTTGAATACCGGATAATTATCCAAAATATTCTCATAAGTAATTTTGTTAACGTATCTTGGGCCAACTATAACCCGAACGATGCGACAATTATGAGTTGGAATTATATTAATTGCATATATATATATATATATATATATATATATATATATATAAACTCATGGACAAAATTAGAGGAACGCAAAAAAAAGTGCGTGTAAAACAAAATATCATGGAAATTTGTGACAATTAAGTATAGTAATTTGTATTTTGCTTATTTTTCGTTATTTTAAAAATGCGAAAGTCGAAAAAACAAAGTTAAAGCATAAAAATTCACGAAATTCATAAAAAAAGAAAAATTTACAGGAAAGAAACATTTTTATACTTAACATTAATTTTTTTTTTTATTCATAAATGCTTAAAAAGGCTATAATGTGGGCTGTAATCAGTACTTAGTGTTGCCCCCTCTAGCTCTTCGAACTGCTTCCAGTCTTCTTGGCATACTTCTAATCAAGTTATCAATAAAATCTTGAGGGATGGCGGTCCATTCTTCTTGTAACGCGTTTTTGAGATCTCTCAAATTAGCGGGGACAGGAATTCTTTTCTTTATTTGTTTTCCAAGCTTGTCCCAGACATGCTCTATGGGGTTTAAGTCGGGTGAGCGCGCTGGCCACCCCATAGTGTTGATTTCAAGGTCTCGAAGGTATTCAACAACCACGGCCGCAGTATGGGGTCGTGCATTATCATGCATAAAAACAAATCCGTCTCCTATGAAAGGGGCAAATGGCACTACAACTTGTTCCAAAATCTCAGTTACATATCGTACTGCTGTTAATAATCCATTTTCAATGACTTGCAGTTCCGTACGTGCCCCCATACAAATACCTCCCCATACCATAACTGACCCTCCACCATATGCCTCTTTTCCAATGATGTTGCACTGAGCATAACGCTCTCCCGAGCATCTCCACACTTTCACCCTTCCATCATCTGGTTTCAGGCAAAATCTGGATTCATCAGTGAATAGAACCTGATTCCAAGCTTCGACATTCCAATTTTCGTGATTGCGAGCAATATTAAGTCTAGCTACTCGATGGCATGTTGTAAGAAGGGGGCCTCTGGCAGGCACATGTGATTTTATTCCGGCCGATTTCAGTCTTCTTCTCACAGTTTTTGTGCTTACTGTAACCCCTCGAACTTCTTGGAGCTCCGTTCTTACCTCAGAAGAAGTTAAAGTCCTGTTCCTGAGCACCCGGTTAACAAGGAAACGGTCATCTCTCGCCACAGTTTTCCGTTTACGACCCTGTCCTGCGAGTCTCGTATATCGTCCGGTCTGCCGATACCTCTTGACAACTCGGTGTACCACAGATTTGGATGCTTGTAACGTTTGGGCCACATGTTTGTAGGTGTGCCCAGTTTCAATTAAAGTAACAGCCCTGGCAACTTGAGTGGCGTTTAGGTCTGGCATTTTCAGTTTATTAGCAGTAACAATTTACACTTTACACGATAAATAAGGAAGCCAAGGCAAAAATTTAAACAAAACCAAAATTTTCATTCAAATTCAAAAGTTGGCAAATTTTTTCGCAGTACGAAAGAACGTAATATTACGCAATAATGACAGAAAAACAAATGAAATTCGAAAAAAGAACATTTCAAAACTTTCTTTATTTTCATAGAGTATATTAATGTATGTGGCCAGTACGCACGATAATTATAACACGAGATATTAAACCTTTTTTTTGCGTTCCTCTAATTTTGTCCACGAGTGTATATATATATATATATATATGTTAGTATTTACTACATTGGTTTTCAATACATTGGCCTGCAACTTCAACAGCTGTTTAATTATATTCATTTAGATTTTCCTCATTAATAATAACCCGGTCACTACGTACTCCGTGTAGCCTCATTTTTCGTTCCTCTTACATCTCTGTCACCTGATAACGATAAAAGCCGACGCGATGACCTGGCCGCATCTGCGCAAATCGATACTGCAGCGGCTCGGTTATAAGTTCTACATGTCCTAAAGAAGGCTGATAATTTTTTGAATCTTTCTTTCGAAATTTTTTAAATTAATTTGAACGTGACTTTGTTTCCTCGTAGCCAAACTTATGTTATAACAGTATTCTTTACGTACTTTGGATTAAATATTTCAATTCAATGTTAATTAGCAAACTGCCCTCGCTTTGCTTCGGAAAAACTACGCCTTACGCTAAGAAATAGTACCTACGTTATTTTAAATTAATTGATAACATTTTTATTTACGGACGGATTGAAGTTAAGCGAACTTTAAATATTAAGTGACGCTTACTGCAATATATCAGTGGAAACTGTAACAAAACAAACGCACACACAAACAAACAAAAATTCTAACAACTATTGTTTTGGGTTCTATAGCGTTAATGAAGGCCCCTAATAATAGATTTTCTCATATACCTTTATTGTACAGAAAGTGATCAGTTAAAATTTTATTAGATGTATAGATATAGATTTCAGTAAATAGATTTGTTACTACATTTATAATACATATTCTATTTATTATTCATATAAGCTTTTAGTGTAGTTCTAAAAATTAAAAAACAGATTTCTTCGTTGAGTTCCTCAACCTAGACGTACCTGAAAATTAGCTTGGTTATTTTATAACCATTGCATGACATGATGAGTGGCATTTTTAATATTCTAATATTCATAAGCTTTGATTCTTAAAGTGTACGTGTATGTTTTTTTTTGTTTTTCATTTTGTATATTGACTGATATTGGACTGAGGTGGATACTAAATAAAATAAGTTTTCTTTCTTCTATCAATTAGGTGCCGCACGATTGAAAATGAAACAGCGTATCATTTTAATCAAATGAAGTATGATTGAAAAGTTAAAGAAACGACGTATGTTTACATTAAAGATACTACGAAGAAGACTACCGTTTAAATTTGGGTAAAAATGTATGTAATTTTATATAGTTATAAGTACACTGCATATTGAATGAAATTAGTACCATCAATTAAGATGTTTATTTCGATTGAAAACTAAAATCTGGATTTGATATTTTATTGCAAAATATATTTTTTAGCATATGAGGTAACCAAAGACTTGCATATCATTAATATATTTTTAATTAAGAAAGGATAGTGTGAAATACTCATAAACAATCTGTTATTGATTGTAAATATATAAACTTCAAAATAAAACATAAAAAAATTATTATATATATATTATAAAACATGAGGTTTGGGGTGCGGCTGACCTGACCTAGCTTTCTAGAGCTTCCGGGAGGCTGAAAACGTGGGTGGGAGGGAGGTTGGGGATTGACGCACGTAGTGTTTGGAAAAGTCCTAGATTTCAGGGAGCGGAGCTTGCTACCTTTGAGCAGCCCTGCTAGTTGCACTCCGCCGGCAGCCGCCACCGTTGGCACTCGCTCTCGATAGCTAGCGAACGTGTTGAATTCCATGTAACCGTACGTATAATTGCTTATTTTAATAATGTTATATATTTCGTTTTCTTAATGTAATTTTTATTTTTTATTTTTTGCGCGTTATTATAATTCTTCGGGTAACAGATGTCATTTTGCCTTTGCCTTTAATTAGTAGTATTGAAAAGTCATTTTTATAGGGTCCGTAATCTGATAATATTTGGCAGTACCTAATCCTTCTTACTGAACGAATTCGAATGGAAACAGGTTTAATTACAGGCATGGGCAAACTATTGACAATTTTTTTTTTCATTGTATTGTGTTTAAAAATATTTTCTATTAACCAAATAAAAATTTTAAATTGAAATCAATTCCCCGGGCAAATTTACAGTGCAATATACAGTACCGTATGCGTTAAGTTTTGAGTGGAATTTAAAGTGCGAGGTGCTGGGGGAATTTATGACTTTGATACCACCCATAATTTGTGTTATGAGATTTCTAATTCGTGATGAATTTTAAGGTGTGATTTACGATAAGGTTCTAAACATTTTCTTCATCTAAAACTGAAAGGTGAGTCCACTTACCTCAGTTCACAGGGTAAGACCTCACGCAGGTCTATCGCCTTTGTCGTAGGGAAATCTGACACTATCACTTTTCGCAACAGGGTTATATAAAATAATAATTATAGCGCGTGTCCTATGTATAATTATGTGTGCTTTCGGTCAACGTTATTCGCAGAGCGCTTTTTGAATACAAAAATGTTTATATTTTGCGTAATACATCATTATTTTATATATTAGTAAAATACAAATTGATTAATATACCTTTTAGTGTTTAGAACTAAGTAAGAATAAAAATTGAAAAATAAAAAATAATTAGAGCTATAAATTTTTTGATAGTATAGCTTCAACACCGTCAGTCTTTACTAAATTATTAATAACAGTCGATATTGTATCACTGGACGACTACATTCTATTTCTGTATTATATACGAGTAAACAGGTATATAAACACATAAATCATAACATTCACTGCTACTGGATTATTCACATATCGCTATATTTCTGTGTAATAAAATGCTACTTACAAAGTGAAAAACATTGTGGTACCTATTAATTGTTTAATATAAATTAAAATAATCATTTTACTGCTGTCTTATCTTACAATAACGAATTGAGAATCTCCTCCTTATTTGAAGTCGATTGAAAATAATAGAAAATAATGATTTGAGTGAAGCGAAACAGGCAACTTATAAAAAATAAATAGAAAAAACCTTCGTGTTAAAAAGGACATCGTAAAAATCTGCACACGAAAATTAAAAACGATTGCTGTGCATTCGAAAAAGTTATAGGTAACAGCTATGTACGTAACTCGAGAAATTTCAACGAACAAAATCATTTCAAAAAAAATAGCTCAAAGAAATGTTTAGTGTATTTTTCAACTCGTCGTCGTAACAAAGAAGCTGCAAAAATATTCGCTACGAATATAAAAGCATCATACGTAAAAGCTCTACACAAAAATACGATGAAATTTTTAAGAGCAAAACCTTTTTGAAAAAAAGTACACAAAGAAATTTGTACTGTTATTACAACTTCTGCTTGTAATTGACAAGGCATTTACATTGCCAGGTATTTAATTCAAGGCAAATTTTAAAATGAAATATGAAAAACACAAAAACTGAACACCGGCAGATTTTGTTACGCACTAACTAGGTCGGCATAACATGAATCATTACGATTTGTGAATATACAATTACTTAATAACTTTATTATAACATCAAATGACTTAAAAATTAAAATCTACTTCCTTTGAATGACTCCGAAGGCACAAATGACGATAAATAGTTTCTTAACTGCTTACAGAAAGTATAACCATACCGTATAACATAGAAAACTAGTTCTATTTAACCATCGTATCGTGACCATGAGCACATGACGCAGAAACAGACGTTTGAATCATCGACATCGACAAATTTGCTTTGACGACACTTTCACTTCACCCCAGTCTTCACGTGATCACATCACGTTTCATGACAAGAAACTTCATCAACACTTTTGAAACGTGACCAATGATTGCGCATTTTAATAATTTTTTTATTAGGTTATAATTTATTCATAAAATACCTTAACAATTATTAAAGTGAATTTGATATATTATACTTCTAGTACGTGTAAATGAGTACTTTAAATTCGTTTAATTTTACCGCTTCATTAAGTCGTCGTCGATGAAGAGTCTGAAAGCACAGTTTTACGACCCTAAGACTTGATCCTCAGCAACTAGTACGACCCACTGCTCTCACTTATTCCCCGTCTTGGAGTCATAATAATAGTAATAATATGTAATAGTGAAAAATAAAGACCGTTGCCACTGTGCCTCTGTATTAGAATTCGATAGGTACCCGGTATTTATAGCCTCTGGAAACCAATACGAAATCATCCGGGTCATCATATTGACCTATAGACTACTTTTAACATTACTTAACAATACACCCAATCTAGCTTATCAGTTTATGTTGGCATTTTTTCAGTATTCAGATGTAAATTTTGATTTCTCCATTATAAGATACTTGAATAATACAAGAAAAATGCTGCAAGAAAAATTGTGTCATTAACTGTACACTTTCCTCTTAATATATTTAATTAATGTGGGTAATTATCTAGTTTATTATATCAACAAAGAAACAATATCAAGAAGGTGACAGTGTCGGAAACTTCCTTGAGTGGATTTGATATGGCCTCCTTATTAAAAACCATAGAAAAAATGCTGGAGAGTAAGATGGACAGCCAGCGCGAGGTGATGGAAAGACAACGAGAAGCGATGGAAAGAAAACACGAAACCCTACAAGTTTGCCGGTTCATGTCATCAATGCGAAACTTGAAATCTTCCAGGGAGCCTTAAACATCGTAATGGAAGTCGCAGCATGGGAGAAGATGCGTACTACTGCCATAAACACTTATGAAAAGAAGCTTTAGGACTTAGAGAACAAGCTTCAAACAGTCAAACCTTTACGTACAGTTACTTGCGTAACTTCAGCAAATTGTTCGGTCCAGCTCTGCGTGTCTAGAAGTCAAACGCAGACCAGTCACAATAATGTGCTACAGAAATCGAACGTCTTGTACACGGAGTCTACACGTCGATCTGTACACTAGAGGAAAGCAAAGTACTACAAGCGTTTGTTAGCGGCATATATGAAGTGACAGCATTGGTGCGTGCCATCATACAACATTAGAAGTCAAATTAACGCATCATCATATTGTTACGAAGTTTCTCGAAGGACAGCCGATAAGAGAAAGTCGGCATGTTTACAAAGTTTCTGGAAGGGTGGCCGACCCTTATATTAAAAACAACGGAGATAATAAAAGTGAAACCCAGGTAGTAATAAAAACTACCTGGGTCACTTCAGGCCAATCTCGCCCTTATGCCTTAAGCAAAAGGGACGAGATTGGCATATATGAGTGCCGAAATGAGGTTGTTTACCTGACCCGCTATTGTTATGTCGATTTCCGGGAATTATTGTTGTTGTTGTTTACTTCAACGAAGGGCGTGGAAGAATCTGGAAGCCCGGAAATCGATATAAATAGCGGGCAGGGTCGCCCATAGGGCATTCGGTTCTCGGGCAAGGTAGAGCTTTAGCTCATCCCGCACCTTCAGCTGTTAACGACGATATGAGGCCTACAACATATCGCCGTCCATTCCAGGGTCGCACGTTGGACGGTTCGAGCTCCCATTCTTGCCGCCCGCAACCCCGAAAGCCCCCTTTTAATCACCTCTTACGACAGGTAGGGGATACCGTAGTTCGTATTCTGGTCCCAAGCTACAGGGACTCCACGCCGGGGGACGTTATGTACGCCTTCGGCGGCTCCTTCTCCGAGCGGGTTCAGCGTGCTCTCTTGTACGTTCGGCATCTTCCTTCGCGGACATCATGTCATCGCAAAAGGTGATCATACCGTTCCAGACTTCTCTGCGCTGAACCATCGCTTCGACAATGACCGCCGGAAAGAGATCCGGTCCCACTTTTTCGACCAGGATCCGCCGCTCAGACTCCCAAGCTGGACAGTACTGAAGCGTGTGTTGTGTGTGTGTGTGTGTGTGTGTGCGGAATCCTCGTCGTGCCCACAGTGGTGACATTTTGCCGTCTCTTCTCGTCCTATCCTATTCAGATACTCACCGAAACAGCCATGTCCGGTGAATATCTGCGTTAGGTGGAACGTGACTCGTCCCTCACTTCTCAGCCAAGAGCGAAAGTTTGGCAAGATTGCGTCAACCACCCGTTGGCGAATAGAACGTGGTTCCTGGAGCCGATCACGCCAGCACCTCAGAGAGCGCCATCTGGCTCTTCTTCGAAGCGTTTCAACCGTCTCTTCATCGAAGGGTTCAGCCCTTTGGCGGAGGACACGGATCTTATGGAAGACATTTGCGTCCATATCCGCCAGAATGTCCAGGGGCGGAAACCGCCCAAGGACTGTAGCCGCCTCGTACGATATAGTACGATAACCTCGGTCGACACGGATTGCGATCGTACGATGCGCGGTATTGACTTTCCTCGTACGGCGCCGGCAGCCGTACAACCTGTCCGACCATACCGGCGCCCCGTAGAGCGCAATCGATCGTACTACCCGCGCGTAGAGGCGGCGGACTTCTTCCCTTGGTCCCCCGAGATCAGGTAGTAGTCTGTGCATTGCACCCGCTACCTTACGAATCCGGGGGATGAGAAGTTTAAAATGCTCATCGAAGCACCAGCGGCTGTCTAGTGTTAGGCCGAGGATTTTCTCTATGACTTGTGCCACCCCGAGCTTTGCTAGCCGCGCCGTTCTGTAGAATGACTTCCCTTCGGCGAGGACGAAGGTATCATCGGCATAGCAGATGATGCTCACTCCTTGTGGGAGCACCATTTTAAGCACTGCGTCATATGCGATGTTCCGCAGTAGTGGCCCCAGAACTGACCCTTGAGGTACCCCGCGCACGACGCTCCTCTCGCGAACACTCCCATTGCGACCAGAGTAATGAATGCTTCTGTTCGACAAGTAAGCCATAAGCAGATTCTGTATGTGCGAAGGCACTTGATGGACAGAGAGTCCCCTCTTGATCGCCTCCCAGGGTAGAGAGTTGAAAGCGTTGACAATGTCAAGGCTTACTGCCAAGACTACTCTACCCTAGGATATAGCCTGCTCTGAGAGCGTTCGGACACGGAGGATTGCGTCCATAGTCCAGCGATACCGCCGGCACCAAATTGTACTTCGGACAGGTCCGGGCCCTGGCACATTAGGTGCCGGTTGATTCGAGAGGCAATAACCCTCTCGAATAGCTTGCCCACCTCGTCCAGCAGGCAGATGGATCTGTACGCTGACTGGGAGTCCTGCGGTTTGCCGTACTTGCGCAACAGTACCAACCTTGCCCGCCTCCAGACCGAAGGAAACCATCCGAGGCATTCTGCTTCCGAGGCGGTGAACAGTCGCTGCAATCTCCCCTTCAGCACAGTCAGCGCTAAGACCCAAGCCTTGGCAGGAATGCCGTACGGACCTGGAGCAGCGTTTCGTCTCGCCATGCGCTTGATTGTGCTGTTGAGCTCGCTCTCCGTAACGGCTAGTTCGTCGGACCAGGTGGAGCGATCTTGCGATGGTGACGCTCTTGGAGAAACCGATTCCTCGGTTGGAAAGAGTCCACCACCGTTGTCACAAAGAGCGGGTTGAGCGTTGCCGTCAGTAGAGGCACCCAAGGACGCAACCTGCCGAGTACCATCTTGTAGGGGCGTCCCCAAGGGTCCTGGTCAAGTCTCTCCACGAGTGCGCTCCAGTTCTGGGCCTTGCTCTCGGCAATTGCGCTTTGGAGCAGTTTTGTTGAGGCCCTGTACTCCATGTACTTCTCTTCCCGCTCTGTGGCAGTAGCTGACCGACGTCGTCGGGCTCGAGTGTACTGACGGCGAGCGCTTAAGCAGGCTTCTCGAAGCCGAGCGATACGCTCTAACCACCAGTACACAGGTCGCTTCCATCCTGATCTGACACGAGGCATCGCGGTGAAACAAATGGCTGTCATCTCCTCCCTAAGGCATACTGCGTCCTCCTCAGGATCGAGCTGTGCATCTCCCCCAGCTGCATCGGACCAGTCTGCGATGTGAGCAGCAGCGACGAGCAAATCCTGATCAAGTAGCCGTAGTGCCCATCGCCGCGGGCGGTCATTCGCACGGTGGGCATCAACAGCCGGAAATTCCACGTCTACTATTATGTGGCGATGGTCAGATAACGTGACGAGGTTTTCGGCCACCCTCCATCCCGTAACCAGGCGCTCGGCAGAAAGAGTCGCCCACGAAAGATCGACCATTGACTCTCCCTGCCAACGTACACACGTACTGACCGAACCACGATTTAGCAGACGTAGGTCCAGTGCGGCTGCCCACTCGAGGGTTACCTCTTCCATACCGCTGTCGCGTTTGTTTCCCCAGACCCTCGAGTGGGCATTGAAATTGCCAAGTACAATTACTGGGCGGGGAAGACAGGACCGAACACAACCCGCCACTCGGACGAGGTACAACTCGTATGCCGACAAGCTGCAGTTGGGGGTGATATAACAACCCATCACCACCAGGGGACCCCACTCCACTGCGACTAGGCCGCGCTCGGAGTGAAGCCTAGAACACGGAGGATCTCTATCGCCGCCTCTCCACACAATCGCGACGGTGTGTGCATTGTCCCCAAACCAGCGTGGATAATCTGGAACTCTGTATGGCTCCGCTACCACTGCCAAAGAAACTGAACAATCCACGAGGCATTGCTGAAGCAAGTCCTGCGCCCCACGATAATGGTTCAGGTTCCCCTGGAGTATCTTAAGTGACAGAGACCTATACATAAAGTGTCCATCGTTTCCTCTGGCGGGCAAGGGGACGAAGCGCTCGGATGCGCAAACCCGTTTGCCCGTATCGAGCTGGCTGCCGTGGCCGCTGTCTCGCTTCCTCCGCTGCCTCGCTTCTTCCTTTTTGGAGGCGTACATTTTTGCTGCCGAGGCGGTGGTCAGATGGACGACCTAGGTCCGCACATAGGGCGCATTTTGGCGTCTGAGCTACGCATTGGTTCGCCTTGTGATCAGGCTCGCCACATACGTAGCACAGTGCACTTCTATCTCTCGTGTTGGTGCATTGGTGCCGAGCGTGCCCCGTTTCGAGGCCACGGAAGCATTGAAGCGACCTCGCAGGCAGTACTTCCACCCTTGCAGACACCCAGCCGACGAGGATTCGCTTCGCGGTGGCCAGCTTGCGGATTGCCATCAGGGGACAGCGCATCCAGGCGGTTCCCAGAGCCGAAGGCCTCCTCCGAATCTCCCCCACTTTGATATCGCCAGCATTACAACCGCACGCTTCGGCAATGGCGCTGGCGACGTCCTGTTGGGTGACGGAGTCATCGAGATCCATTATCCTAGCCTCCCCTTTTTTGATGGGTCTTGTCACCTTCACGCCCATTTCCGCGATGGCCTCGTTCAGTTTGTTAGCGAGAGGATCGGCTTTTTCTCTGCAGCCTTCTCCAGAAATTTCCAGAAGGCCTTCTTCTGCCTAACCTTGCCGATGCCCAGGTCAGACAATTTTATCTGACCCTTCACTGTTCGCATCACCTGTGCGTATGTGACGTCCGAGCCCTCAGGCACCGTCAACGTTACTGTCGCAGATGCAGGTACTCTCGGAAGTCGCTTTTTCGGCTTCTTATTCCCTTTAGGCGGTTCGGGTTTGTCCGGTTTGGTCGCAGGATGCTTTTGGGAGCCACTTTTTCCTCGCCCACGACTCTGAGACTGCTTTCGATCTTGTTTATTTTGGGTAGGATACCGTCCCTTCGCTCTGGCTTTACGCCCCACTACTACGGCCTAGGATGTTTCCCCCCTTTCCGCCAGCGCCGGCGCTGGGGCCATCGAAGTACACGAAGGCGTGATAGGCGAGGTTTTCTGCCCTAGGGGAGGCCTGATCGCTCTTCCCGGAAACAGCTCGTCTCTAAAGGATGCCAGCTTCATGTCGATCATAGACCCAATTTTTTCCATGAGCATATCCTCTACATTCCCTGTTTGCTGGGGCGACTTAGGCCTGTTCGAAATATCTTTACGGCGTAACTTATTCAGTTCCGCCGTAAGGGACTCGACCTTCCCGCTCAGGTTTGCGAGCTCAGAGCGCAGTGAGGCGTTCTCCTTCTCTAGATTGGCTGTCGTAGCCCGCTGCACTATCTCAGTCGTTGCCGCCTGTATATTGCGCACGCCAATGCGCAATGCGCGAACGAAATCGCCTTTAAGATTGCGGGATTTATCCACAACCTTTTCTATAATCTCTAGGTTCTCCACAATGTGAGAACCTAGATCGCCGGTGGGCTGCTCAGCCATCTCCCTGCCAAGTTCCTCGGCACTGGGGAGGGAAGCCATCGATCTCGTCTTCGCCACTGGCACAAGGGGATCGAGGAAGCCATCGTCATTACACTGCGGCCGCATGTTGGTCTTTTTTGTGGGCCGCTCACCTTCGTTACTATTCGTCGGCGGCGGCCTCTTGCGAGTGATGCCCTGTTTAGCTGAAGACAGGCCTGATGCGAAAGAACAGTCCGACATGTCATCAGCATCGGACGAGAGAGCCAGCATAGACGTGGCTCCTGCCCTACCTCTCACCTGCCACGGTGAAGCGATTGATCGGTGTCCGTTATGAGTATGCCTGTATCTTTTTTATTTGTAGAATTGCTGATTTTTGTTCCCACGAGTATGGGGGAATGGACTGTCGGCTCAGGCAGAGACCCCTGTACCTAGGTAAGCCTATATACTGTGGAGGTCGGCAGGTATCCACAGGGTTTAACGTGTTCTTTCACGGGTTTGATGGGTTTCCTTCCCGCGCTCCAGCCAACTAAGGCAAGAGTCCCCCGTTCCACTCTAACCACGACGTACTCCTTATCGCCACCACGGAAATCGTTGAAATGGCTAGAGTGGTCAACGGATCATAGGGATCTCTGGCGAAAGAGACCCCCGACGGATCCTTTCGGGACCGAGACATCTTACTGAGTTTCTGGCCGGCGTGCCCTCTGCTTAACAGAGGGACACCCGGAGAAACATACTCTGTGGGCCACTCTTAGTCTCGTCCGTCACCCTTCGACTTCCGGTATGAGTAACTCTGCCGTATAGCCTCAGGGATCACTAGGACATGCAAGCCCCCCCACCACGACAAGGTGGCGGCCCCCGGGGGGGGGGCATTTTACGAGCCTACGGATCCTGACACGTAACAATATCATCGTCAAAAGAAGAAGATGTCACAGAGATGATTCAGGACATACAGTAATGTAATATAACCATCGATTAGGCCATGGTGGTCTTTTGTCAACACCTTAGTAAGAAAGACGGAAGCTCTATATTCTGTGGATACTTTAGGATGCTAAACGATGTTATCAAAACAGATAGCTACCCTCCGCCTCCGATTGACGACACACTGGACATGCTTGGAGGTATAAAATGGTTTTGATGGTGGATCTGAAGGGTGATTATGGGCAGGTGGATGTTCAGCCAGAAGATAAGGAAAAGACCGCTTTTAGCATTGGAACTGGAAATGGCCTGTGGCAGTTATGCGTTATGCCTTTGCCATGCATTGGTAACCGTGTCAGCTTCAAATTCAATCAACCAGGCTCAACCTCGTCATGCATTGGAAGACATATTGATCTTTAGACAACCACCAACTCTTACTAGACTCAATGGGACAACTTCATCTTAGAGGATGGCGTTATTATATAAAATAAGGGAGTCACTTTACGGGAATGAATAAACTCTGTAGATAATTGTACCTAGGAGTAACTCCCTTGCGCATGTTTGTGCTTTCGTCAAGAAGACATTGAGGATTAGTGCAGGAAGTGTGATATCAGTAAAAGAACCGCAGATTAAATCTAAGAGGAAAATACAGCTGTACAACGTTGCAACCGTGTGGGAAAAATCGCCATCGTGGTAGTTCCAGACAAATTCAATTCAAATCGAGTGGCGAAGACTACGGCTAAGATGCTTGCCCAGAAGTTTATATGCCAATTTGGCTTACCATTGGAACTGCAGAGTTACTAAGGCAGGAACTTCAAGGCCGCGGTATTCTAGGATATATGAAAACTGCTAAGAGATCTCAAGACGCGTACCACACTAACATATCTTCAATAAGACAACGTGTTAGAAATTCAATATTGTTCCTAATGTAAAGTCGCACTGCAATACATGACTCAACTGAAGCTACCTAAGGTTGACTTAGGAAGAGAAATACGTCTGCCTTTTGATTTACGGACAAGTACCCCGCTTGATGCTCCGAAAGCAAGTGTTAAATACTTCGTGTTAAATAAATTACAGAATCATAGCGATGCTTCATAAAACCAGGCCCTACTGATAAAAACACTTACTTTCTATCCGACTACAATATTTGATTGTTACTTATAAGGGGTGATGTTACGAAATAAAAAGAAATGAATTTTTATTTTTACGACTTTTTTTAATTTATCAAATCTCTCGAATGTTATCCGTAGATCAGGCGGCATCTTATCAACAAATATTATTTAAATATTTTCCATTCTAGATTGTGAGGTGAATTGAAGACACCAAGGCGTTCAAAGCACAGCTGGAGTTTCTTCGAGGGATTTTTGACTCGCTTATCTGAAGCGTGTGTTCCAGGTAAATGTCATTAATTTACAACAATAATAAGACTTAAAATACAAAAATTGTTTCTTGAACATAATATGTGGAACTACATAGTTTAATAGTGCATGTCCATACAGCGGTGACAAGTGGTTGCTACCTTATCGTGCAAAGAGAAATATATGTAGAGTTTTCTCTTCATATAAGTTGTATTCCCAGCAATTCGATAAGGTCCCTATTCGAGTATATTAACGAAGTAGTGCAACTAATTACCTGTTGATTTTATGCAGAGTAATTTATATTCCATATAAATGACAACCAAAGTAGAATTAAATAAATTTAACACATTATCACGAAGTTTTGCGAAACTTCAATGAAAGGGCAGCGATAACATTAGCTGTGGTAGGCAATATATCCTATACTAATATTATAAAGAGGAAACCTTTGTATTTTTGTATGTTTGTAACGAATAAACTCAAAAACTACTGAACCGATTTTAAAAATTCTTTCACCATGAGAATGCGTATACATTATCCCTGAGTAATATACGCTATATTTATAACTAGAAAAAATAAGGGATCCTTGCTAAAACTTCTGTAACGTTAACCAAGGTGTAAAAAAATTTGCTTTATGTCCTTTATAAAACTATAAATATATCTCAAAATGTTTAAAAATAGTACACCCGTGCTTAGCTCTGCTTTTTACTACTACCCACGAATCAGTATTCGAGTAAGTACATTCCTCATAGTACAGGAAGATGTGTAACAGAATGTAATAATTTTTAAACGCCATTCAACCTTCCCACTTGTAACACACACTGCTGTGAAAGGAAATGACGCCAAATCATATCTTTCGATGGTCACTGGGCCCTGGACTATTAGGGTAACTTTGACGGTACTATTAAATGGTAGTAAAACGATAAAGACTATCTAGATGGATTTTAAAATCAAAATTTTAACGTGTAAGTAAATAAATATCGTCCCTGGTTATACAGTTAACCCGGGTTTGATATAAATAATAAGCTTACCCTGTAATGTTTCGTAGTATCCGGTATCGAAGGTCGACTGTGTCGCCATCTGGCCGCTCGTTGTAAGTCGTAAAGTCTATGATGAGACCATGATGTATTCATTCCACGGAGCTCTTCTACTGCTTCTGCCTTCTAAAAAAATAAAAGTTATCTATCTGTCTGGCACGTGGTACGTAAAAATGTAAAAAATATACAATGTTTGCATAGTGAATAAATATTTTTAATGTAATTACCTAAATGTCTATTGGTTATTTTACCTAAAACTTACTTATTTTACTTTTACTTCCCACCATATGAAAGTAGTAAAATGCAAATCAGGGAAGTCAAAGGCTTCGGTTCGATTTTCAAAACTCGAGGTTTTATCAGGATTCAAAATCCAAGAAATCTGTCGTGTTACAAAATTCTGCATATCCTTAAGTACCTACATACATACATAATACATTGAAAAATAATTATCGAACTTTATTTATCTAAACAAGAGACGTCTTGTTAAAAGAAATGCATGTTTAGTGTATGCATCTATTCGATAAAGATAGCACTCATGTATATCGGTGGAGAAGGTAGTTGTTAACTGGGGAGGCGACGAAAGGGTTACATGTTTTACTATGAACTAAGTCGGTCTTGTGTCCGACAAGGAATGGGTGAGACGTGTGCCTGCGCCCGTAACCATAGTTATGTGTAGTAGTGACCCCGTGATAATTCCCACGGGTCCCTTACCGCGAATATCATAAGCACCACCGAATTTTATTGATTAAAAATAGTTAATAGGTTACAGGCATATATGTATATTTATTTTTTGCTAAAACCACTCACGTCCGATCTTAAAATAATTAGATAAAATTTGTTCAGCCCTTTTATTATTGTTTTTCTTTTCTTTTTTTGTTTTTCATCCAAACTGCGGGATAAGGGTAATCTCACTGGAAACCTGTAAACATGTTTTGTCATCGTTTTCTTTCCAATACTATACCATCTACAGTTTTATTTTAAGTACATTATATAATCCACATAGAACTTCACTGAGACGAGTTTCATATATAACAGGTAAAATTACCTCTCGTTTCTGTTCTTCTTCAGCTTCAATCGCTCGCTGATGGAGTAATTCTAAATCCAGCTGTCTTACTTCCTCCGCTTCCCTTGCCTGGCATTCTTTTCCCTGTTTATGTAAACATAATCTATACTAATAATAAAATTGTAACGGGGTCGAATCTGTATACTAAATATTATTTTGAAATTTTAATGTAAGTAGGCTTTGTTATCGTTATAGCGGTCTAAACATATTATATTTAGAATTTGTGTCAGTCTGTCTGTCTGTTCACGCATAGCACTAAAACTACTGGAATGATAATACTTAAAATGATAATAATTATTGTTATAGTCCATCTACTCTTGATCCTGGTTGAAAATAAAAGTTAAGATAGATATTCTCCTTAGTAGTAAATCAAATTTTTCTCTTTGCCAGCAGCTATTATAATTAACTAATATGTTTTTATTTCATAGCAGTTAAAAAATCCAATCCTATAACAATGTGGGATCTATTATTAAACGTGAGACGTACGTTTTCTGAAGCAAAGCGAGGTTTGCAATTTCCTAATATACGACTAACGGAAATTAAAAGAAGGCCGTGGTTGTATTCATGTAGGGTAGGACTAGTTCGGTTATGACTTTATTTTGTATAAAGAGTCAGATTTTTTTTTATTGTTTCACCTGGTTATACATTTATGTGCTAGCTTATTAAAACGACATTAATTATTAAATTCCGGAAAATGAAGCGTATAACTTTTAATTTCGCTACAAGGGGCAAAATGTTACAAGATAAAGGAAAACTCGAACTCAACTATAACTTACAAAGCAGCCTTTTACTTAAAAAAAGTATGGTAGTATCCAATTTTAAATGGAATTATGCCCGTACATTCGAAAAAATAAAACAGGCAATACTCATTTACACATACAATGGTTTTTGATCTTCTGTCACGTAAAATAAAATATAGAGGATTGAACAACTGTCGTAGCAAATATTAATATCCTGATATATTTTAGCGTATTTATAAATATGGCTACATTTATTTACTTAACTGACAAAAACGATCTCTTGTAACAATAATAATAAGCTTTATACTTCTGGTATATATATATATAAATTCTATTATAGGAATTTAAGGAGTCATATTAGGAACAAAGAAAAAAAAACATTTTTAAAAACAATTTTGAGGCAATAATTTAGAATCAACAACACCAAAATAAAAATATAAACCAAGGTAGTTTTACTACCTTTTACAGTATACTAAAGATAGAAAGATATAATTTGAGAAACTAGAAAAATTAAAGCTACCTACGACTATCACAAAAAAATTACAATTACAAACATTAATTTACCTTTTGCATCTGCCTCTCATGCTCAATTTTTTGTTGTTCCAGTTCTTCTTCCGGGATAGGAGGGGTTTCATCACCGCTGGACGTATGCTTCGCGCCTGAAACAATTTGACAATATGGCCGAGGAATCCAGGTTGGGCCGCATGGTCTCATATGTCTATCGCTTTTATCATAGGGTAAGAACAACTTTGAACTGTCAACCGTTCAAAGTATTGTGGCACCCATCTGTCGCGAACGATCAGCAATGGTTGGGTGATTATTTAGTGGCAATTTATTGTGGAAGACCAATGGAGCAGTCGGTTCTGGTTGATATCATATCACAGACGGTAATGAGGAACATCGCTATGGTACATGGTAATAAAACAAACTTGCACTCAACCTGCATATAAATGTGTAATCCTTCTTTGAACATTTTCGACCATTGGAGGTAATATTTAGTCGGACCTAGACTATATCATAAAACATTAAGGAGAAAGGAGGAGGCAGACGTTTATTAGGAGCACTTGTTTTGTTATGAATAACATTTCGAATATTAAAATTTAATGATATTTATACTAGGAAATATATCATAAGATAAATCACGAGTAACAAACAAAATTGTCCACAGCTAAGATAACTTGTTTTGCGGTCTTTAACGGGGATGCAGTGTTCCAGCTCAATATCCGTTTGTACATAATAACACTATCGCATTAAATAAATTTATAATCAGCACTATTACTATTTTCAACATCATTCCATTAATACAAACACTTATTAAAACATGTCCCACTTTCTCTTTGGGAAAAAAAGCTTTGTAAACAAACATTACGCTCAATTCAATACGTTACGCTCTGTAAGTCGTACCTGATTATTATGTGGGACTGTTAATAAATCATATACAATTCTGTTGACAGTATATGGTTATACTCACCAGTCGGTGGGTGATAGGAGATCCAAAACTGATGAGCCAGGATTATAGCTTCACGTAACCTCACGGTATAAACTACGCCTCGTTCCGTACACTGAACGTTCACTGATTCGTGTGTAAACGTAAGATTATTCATAGGCGTTTATTTTCACGGATTCAAACGTTGTTGTGAGACTCATTGGCACGCGCCCAAAAACCTAATCGTTTGCAATACAGGCCAGTTTGTGTCTACTGAAAAGAAATTGTCGAAGGTGCGTGAGCTAAAAATTTATTTATATATTTGTTACGTCCTTTAAAAAAATCGAATAATATTTAATACCTGATATCGATATCAATTAGGAGTCCCTGGGTAAATATAAATGAAGAAATCTGCAATATTTGTGTGTTGTTACATAAAAAAAGCCATAAAAATAAAAAATACAATATTTTAAGTTATTTCCATTCGGATGTGGCTGAGGGTCTACATAACAAAACAGTAAGAGCAGGGCCAAATTGGCTAACTAGGCTTCAGCCTAGGGCCTCAATATCAAGAGGGGCCCACATTCAAATTGTCAAATTAAAATTACACTATTCTAAAAACATTGAAGCACTGGACCGAAATTAGGGAAAAATCTACGCATATGACTAATAAATATGTTCACAGATTTTGATTAACTTTTAACAGAATTTTAATTTTGTTTTTTTAACATCACTAACAGATGCACATTTTTAATAGCACTAATTCTGTTTGAAGTAACTGCCTACGTCTTTATATCGTGGAAACTACACTCGAGAGCTATAAACTGGAATCACTTTATCGCAGGTTGCTCATGACTATTTTTTACAATTTCAACGCAATGAAAATGACTGTGTTATGTCATTTGCAAGATTATTTTGTTAGCTAGATAAAAGGTTAGTTTAGTAAGATAAAAAGGTTTAAAATTAATCAAACTTCCTACCTAAATTTAGGGACATATTGCAATTGGTCAAAATTAGAGACGTCTAAATGAATATGAATGAAGTAATAACAAAAAAAAAAAATTTACAATGTTTATGTTATTTCTCCTCAATATTTTGTGTTACCCCTCCCCCCTGGCCCTAATAACTGCTTGTAAACAGTTTTTCATTGACCGAATGTGTTTCCTGCTGGAATCCTGTGGGATTTCCTGCCACTCTTCGACTAAAGCTGTTTTCAGGTCTTATATTGACGCCGCAACTGGACATCTTCTTCGTACCCATCTTTTCAGCTCGTCACAGATATAATATAATCAGGTTCAACTTAGCACTGAGGCCTGGCCAGTTTAGTATGGACATCCTGACTTCTTCCAGGTAGGGTCTGTCACTGAAGCAGTGTGGCAGTGGGCATTATCGTGCATTAGCAGGAAATTTTCATTAAATCACATTTCATTAAATCAGATTTTTCTATTCTTTGCATTGAGATCCTTTAACTACTGACTGAGCTGAAACGCACGATATCACAATCGTAATAACTGACTAATTAGCACCAAGCTTGGATTAACCCCTCATAAGAATGATTTAGGAAATTTGGTGTTGTTTAAAGACAGCATTACTAATGTTACTTATATATGGGAAGCCTAAATTCAAAAGCGTTACATGTTACAATAGATAGTAATTTTCAATTCAATGAAAACCTTACACGTGTTCTTTTCGACAGTCGACACGGTTTCGTCCTTGGCATTTAAGTGCCACGTGAAGTGGATAATTTGACGATACTTATCTTATGCCACGTGGAGTGGACCGGTAACGAAATGGGAATATTTACTGTGAATATGTATGCATTATGTTGTATATAAACTCATACATCAGGAACGGTGGAAGGCAAACGATGTACTAGTTTTTCATAGATTTCGTAAGTATTTATTTAATAATAAAATTGTAATTTTTATTTTAGTGTAGGTAGACTTGATTATCAATTTAGATATTAAAACATATATTTTAGGAATTCTTGTTTGTCTGTCTGACCACGTATCACACTAAAACCTATATGTGTGATACGTGGATAAAACCACTGAACAGCTGTATGGGTCACTTTTTCATAGTCAAGGATCATTTTTTCCCAGGAACTGAAATTGTTCCCGCGCGATAGGAAATAAAAGTTAATATGGACATTCTATTAAGCAAATAAAATTTTGACTGCCTGGCTGCACCTTTTAAAATAAATTAACATGTTTTTAATTAATATAACTAAAAACCATACTTAATTTATAACAATGCGGGTACTATTTCTAAACGTAAGGTAGATTTTTTGAACTGAAGAGAGGGCGGGTTAATTATTTTATAATATAAATGTGAAACATTTCATACGTGTTTTGGTCGCAGTGTCGGTGAGCCGGTAATAGTGCGGGTCTCTCGCTTCGTTTATGATCGGCAAAATGTCGGTGCTCCCTTCGGTGTTACATATGTATATTCATGGGCGATTGTAACCAGTTACACCACCATCAGATTGCTCGTCTGCTCTTTTCTTGACTAGGTAACAAAATAAATTCTATATTTGTGTATGCATACATCACTTAACTATTCCTCAATATCTGAACCGATCCTGCTGTTGCTTTTTAACCATGTTTAAGTGTAGCCCTGGAATGTTTAGAATCACAATTGGACTATTTAATACGTAGGGCTCTCATCGGGTTACAACAGAACCACGTTCCGGCTCAGTTAGTCAGTGTATATTTTGATATTTTTAGGGTGCTATAAGTTTATTGTTATTTTAATGTAACCCTGACAGACCCGCTTGGATTGTCAAGTTGTTATACGATCGTTTTATGAATACTAAGCGAGAGAGTCAAACAGCGAAGTACGCGATCTAATGTTAGGTGGGTTACCAATCCCGGCGGAGTTCCATGATTATTTAATGGGTCACATTGTTCGAGGGGTAAATAGCAAAGGTGAGTTAAATTTCATGAACTTTTTCTTCATTTTCCTTTACACTACATAATAAATATACATAGGTATATATTCAGGTACATATTCATTTTAGCATTAATACCTTAACGGATTAATTTAAATAAAATTGTTACTGGATTGTTTAAAACTCATAATAGTCTTAGATTAAAACAAATGTAAAGTACATGGATGGTTTGGTGGAATTTTGTAAATATAACGATTTTGTAATATAGTCGAACAACCAATAGTGTAGATGTCAAAAAGTCCCGACTAACCAGCTGTAGTATTAATTATAAAATTTGTTTTCATGTTCTTTTATCAGAAAGTTTCTTTGTGTTTACTTTCTTGTGTTAAATTATAATCAATTTAATAAAATAATAATAATATAGTATATTATAATTATATAATATATTATAATTATATAATATTTTTTATAATAAGCCCCTCAAAGGCTAACTTCACGTCCGGCATGACCATCGATGCCACGTGAGGGGTGGAGATTGGCATTTCAAATACTCACCAATGGCTAACGGAGCTCTAGTGACCTTTAACGATGAAAAGACAATTAAGGAATTTACGACAAGGGCCGCTTCCCAGGGAGCGCCGGGGCACGTTTGGGGCTGGCGCTGAACGTGACGGCATACGGACCGCCAGTGACTCCTTCCTGAACAGAACACACACAATCCGTGATGCCGATGACGCTTTGCAGAACATGGAATCTTCCGTGAGTTCTGCCGGTGCATTTGAAACGACCACGACAAGTTCAATTACATCAGAAGACGCGAGAAGAAAGTGGTCAGAAAAAGAATTATACGAATTAATGTTCTGTTATTTTAAAGCTAGAGCTGAAGGACCGGGATACATCAAAAGATTCGAAAGACTATTTAAACAACGTAATGAAAATAACCCAAAAGTAGCTAAATTCACCGGAAACACTTTGTCAAATCAAGCACGAAGCATAATAAATCGAAAATTTATATCAGCAGAACTCTTGGAAAAGATAAAACAACAAGCAGAACAAACAATCACAAATACAGAATCAAACTCACCGCTCCCTGTCACACAAAATAGATTCACATACATTCTGTCTAAAACACAATAAAGTCACTCAGCCGGACATCAACAAGCAAACACAAATGTAGATACAGACCTAGACTCAAACATCATTATTTCAGAGGAAAACGAATATGTGAATATAGATGAATTAAGACAGATTAATGATTCAACATTAAATATAGATGCGAATGAAAACCAAGATCCGTTAATTTTAAACCTTCTGCTGACCTTAGCTGAAATTAAAGAAACTCCCATTAATCAAAGAAAATTTTTGCCAAAACCTAAATTTGATAAGTAATATCTCGATAACCTACGAAAGATCAATAACTTTTTCCAAAATTTCTAATAACCAACAACACATTACGAGAAATTAATAACATTATATACGCAGCAGCAAAAACACTTATCATAGCAAATAATCAAAAACTTTATAATAAAACTACAAAAAGAACATCTCAAACTGATCCACCCTGGAAACGTAGATTAAAAAGTAAAATAGATATAATAAGAAAATAATTAGGACAGCTCACAGAGTTAGGAAAGTGATTAAATAGTAAAAAAACTTTTAAAAGCAAAAGATAAATTATATAACAAATATAATATAGCAAACAAGACCATGATAACATTGTAGAAATATTAAAATAAAAACTTAAAACAAAGGCTGGAAGGCTCAAAAGATATGATGATATAAATGCAAGAAAAACACAAAATAAACAATTTTTAGAAAATCAACATAAATTTTATAGAAATATTTCGGGACAATCACAGACAACGAACGAAATACCTACCAAAGAAGCCATAGAAACATTCTGGAAAAATATTATATCTCAGCCGATTACATACAATAAAACTGCTTCGTGGATCAGAAAAATATATGAATCGAACAAACATATAGAAGAATACAATTTTGATAACATTAGAGTAGAACACGTAAAATTTGCAATTAGTAAATTACACAACTGGAAAACGCCGGGAATAGATCAAATACACAATTACTATCTGAAATATTTCACAAGTACTCATAAATTCATAGCATAATTATTTGATAAAATATTCAAAGGAACAGAAATAGCAGAGAAATGTACAACGTACAACCCGTACCTAAAAAAGGTAGTCGTGTCGACCCTAATAACTATTGACTGATTTCAATTACCTCCATACTCTGTAAGATTATGAAACATATATTGAATTCGCATCTCATGGCATACATAGAACAAAAAGAACTCCTCAGCGACCGACAATACGCATTTATTTTAATATCATAATTGTTAACCCTTTCAAAGTTTTCTGATCACCTTACAATATTTTATGAAATGTCTAGTCGTACAAGTGCGCCCTTTATCAACTAATCTTAGACTGCAATGTACGTTAGCTGGTTTTAATGCACCATTTTTTAATGTTTTTATATAACACTAAAGAAAGATATACATAGATGGTACTAATAAGTAAAGGTTAACCTAAGCATTTGAGGAATCACGTTAAAGTAAAGTTAATAGTATAGTAGAATAATAGACAAGAGTTATTCTATTTGCTTCTACAATTGTAGATACAATGTGGCAAAGAAAAAAGTTTTAAGTTTCAGAGGCTTAATGTATTGTAGCAACCTGTTATGGAACAATTCTGCTGGCTTTAACAGAATCTTTGTATTGCAGAAATAAAAAGTATTGTTTATGTGTACTCTGTTAGATTTCCTTTATTATTTTGAAACTATAAGCATTTTCTGTTGGTGAAATTCGTATGGTATGTCTAATACGATTTCGTGATATTCACCTACAATTCTAAAATCATCTTAGATATACCTACCTTATTTACTTGCGATTCATATACGTGACTCATCATCATTAGTACAAACCATATCGTCTCCCATTACTAGGCTCGGGTCTCCTCTCGCAATGAGAAAAGGCCAAGGGCGGGCTGGCAGACTTTACACACCTTAGAGAACATTATGAAGAACTCTCTTGTGTGCCAGGTTTTTCCTCACGATGTTGTCCTTCATCGAAGCAAATGATAAAAATAAAAAATACGCACATAATTTGAACAATCAGAGGCGTGCATAAGATTCTGTATCCTGTATATGAATATTCGATACGTGACTGTTGTATAATTATCAACTGTCCTTAATATTTCATACTGTATGGAAATACTTGAAGATTTTTTAACTCCACAGAAAGTGTGGCAAATGACGATAATTTTGTCAATTAATTTATTAAAATTACTTTGACAAATGCAATGTTACCAAAAAGTTGAGAGATTTTATTCGTCGTCACTGATCGGCGATCGTTGGAGCCCTATGCAAATGGTTAGCGAGTCGGAAAATCGCCGTTTTCCCGCCGGTCGCTGTCGCGTAGCGTAGTCCTATCCAAGCAACTTAATACAAACAACCTGTAATATTATATAATTTTCACCCCCAATACATTTTGTTGGATCTATAGCTACTACACAGTACAAGTCTTAATTATGTGGAGAGATCATGCCCACTGCAAAGTGCTGTTGATGGGTTATACTTGTACTTACTAACACTCCTAAGTAACGTAACACTTATATCTATAGGTACCTAGATATTTTTAAATGTCTGTTTAAATAAATGTAACAATGTACTTATGTTAACTGAAATGATCTGGATGTCATTTTATTCAAATTCAATATCATTTAATCATATAGGTATTCTATAAATACACTTATGCACGTAATTTTTTGCTTCTACTGCCGTTTCGAAAAGGTGCTTTGAGGAGAAGAAACGGCAAATAGACTCCTCAGCACATTATTTAAAACAACACATGGTAATTACAAAAGTTTAAACCTGTGCAGAACTGGTTTCGACACTATTATTTCCAGGCGTCCTTCTCATAAATATATTCTATACTATAATATCCTTTGCTTATAAGCAGTATTTTAATGTTCCAATTAAAAGTTCCAATGGATAACTCACGTATTAACTTTGGAACCTTATTGTAAAAATGAACTCAAAAAAACGCCATTAAAAAAAGTAAACTTATAAAGAGTACTGTTCCCACTTCTACCCAGTTCTACCCACCAGTTCAATCCATTTGATGCCGTAGAATAACGCTTATAAATCGTCAAGAACTCACGAATCACTACATTAACCTTAAATTTTCAGTTAAATCTAAGTTCCCACTGCGGTTCTACAGAATTTATAACGGTAAGTGCTACTAAGTTCTTAGTGTTCACGTTACTCATCGATCACCGCACCACTCTTCACTTGAGGTATTCTGGGTCTCTATCACATGGGGTTTAGTGGTCATGGTGACCACTTCCTATCAAGTGGTTATAACTGCAAAAAATATATATAATATTTGCTTATGTTATGTTAAAAGTGGAACGTTATTGTTAAAATCAATATTTTCATTGTATTGCTGCAGCTCAAATATATCGATTGCTTCATACAGCCCACAGTTTCTGAATTAGTTGCCATTGTACAAATTGTAGCTGTGTGACTTCTCAAACTATTACCATCATACCTTGTCACGCAGCTACGGTACCGAGTCATTGCCACATGTTTACTTACAATAAATGAAACAGAAAGTTTATCTTTTACATGCTACTTATTATTTTTGCAGCCCTATTTGTGTGAATAAAACAGATGCTGTCTATTTCACTATTTTTTGCTTATTAATATTATTTTTTTATTTGCAAGAAAACGGTATCGGACTATGTATATGTCGGCACCGCATGTCGGGCCCGTCTCCTGTGTTGGTCAGCAGCAGGTTGAACGGGTAAACGCCCCCGACCGACATTTAAAATACCACCGACATAAAGCGGCGCAGGACATGACAACGGTCATTGGTGATTTCTCCGCATTACCTCCTTTTCCTCTCCGAATTCTTTGGATTCCGGCGGAGGGAAAGAGGCCGACACATGTCGAGCGAGAAGAACAAGTTTTAAAACTACCGACAGTACCTACGGATTTCGCCGAAACCGATCTACCGGGGACCTTCTAACATATGCCACTCACTTATGGGCATATATACCCACACTCTAGAAACACGAGGAGGCGCTTGCCGTCTCCCTCGATGTCTCCAAAGCATTCGATAGGGCCTGGCATACTAGCCTGTCAAGCAAGCTTCCAACATATGGTATTTCCTCTGGCTTTATCGGCTGGGTAAAGTACTTTTTGGGCGAACGATCTCTGCGAGTTATCGTTGACGGGTGTTCGTCACAATCGACGGCTACCAGCGCCGGAATATCTCAGAGGTCTGTTATATCCCCTACTCTATTCCTGCTGCATATCAATGATCTGCTCAAGCCCGGCATCTATGGGTATGCAGATGACAGCACAGTAGTGGACAGATACCTCCCGAGTGTTAGGGCCAGTAGGGATGAAATACAGTCCGAAAGAGAGGCCATGATGGAACGTATGAATTTCTTACTTCAGACAGTGTCCGAATGGGGTGATATCAATCTTGTGACATTGAACGCTACAAAAACGCAGACGTGTTTATTCAACGCCAAGAGGAACCTGTTCATTTTGGTTCCTACTTTTGAGAATGTATCCCTGGAATGCTGTAACTGTCTTCAATTGTTCAGGTACGGCGGTAATTCACACCGAATCAGCTTTAATACTGTACAACGCTCAAGTTCGACCGTGTGTGGAGTACTGTTGTCACATTTGGGCTGCTGCTGTCAAAGCCACCTATCAGCATTGGACTCGATAGAGAGGCGTGCGAAGAGGCCCATTGGTAACACAGATCTGATCGAAACTAGTCTACATAGTCTTGAGCACAAGCGCAGGGTTGCCAGTCTCTCAGTCTTCTATAGAATTAATTTTGAAGTGTGTGCGCAGGAATTGTTTGAAATAATCCCATCTTCTTATAATGTGGGAGTTTTCAAGAGGAAAGTGAATAGGCTTTTATAAGTTACTGCGTTCAACATCTTAGACTTCATGTATGTAAAAAAATCTGTTAGTTTAGTGTAGTAATTCATATCGCACGGTAGCCCCGAATTAATGTCAATTTTATATTTTCAAAGCGAATAATAATTTGTTGCCTTAAAATTTTATTTCACAACATCACAGACATCGACCCTAATAAAAACATTATCTTTAAACATAGGCTACATTATTAATTTATATTTAAATTGTTAAAATCAACTAGATGAGTGACTAAGAGAGGAAAGGTTATCCAAGATTAATTACGTTTTTGTGTGTATAAGTAGATATATCTATTCTTCTTTCAGTCGATACGTTCTTGTCAGAACGGTCTTGGCCATCATGTGATTACTTTTGGCGCTGATGTCACTCGGCTCACAATATCTCGCCAACTCTCTCTGTTGGTCGTCATTCTGGTGCACTCATATACAGGGCTACCAAACGCAGATTTGATTTGGTCTGTCCAACGCCTCGGTGTCCGCCTGCGAGTTGGTCCTGAATTCAGTCTACGACACTCCGAGCATCTTTCCCCAACACCACATTTCTAGCGCATCAATTTTTTGCTTTTCCATTTCGCGCAAGGTCCGCGTTTCGGAAGCATAAAGAAAAATGGGGAACACGAGCGTACGGACATGTCTTAACTTAGTACTTTTTGTTATTTTTCGGTTCCTCCATATATTTTTTAATTTGTCCATGGCACTTCTTGTCATGGCCATACGTCTTTTTATTTCCTCCATACAACTCCCACTATTAGAGATCAATTCACCCAAATATACGTAAGATGAGACGATTTTGCACCTTGCTGATTCGGTCACATCAGGTGAATTATTATTGCCGCGGTCTATAATCATCACTTTGGTCTTTTTGCGATTGATCCTTAGGCCGAACTCAAGACTTACAAGGTCCATCTTCTTAAGCAGTTCTTCTATGAGCTCAGCACTGGTCGCAAAAAAGTTGTGTCATCGGCGTAGCGAAGATTTGCAATCTTATAACCACCTTCCAGTTTTCTAAAGTAATGCGCATCACAACCTCTGTGTATACGTTGAATAAAAGAGATGATATTATACAACCCTGGCGAACACCCGCGCTAGTAAGGAAAGTGCTGGAGAGAATTTCATCAGTGCGTAATCCATCTCCATAAAGACGTCGAGGTAGGTATATTAGATGAGGTGGAGTTCCCACTTCTTTTAAGGATTTCCACAGAGTTGGCCAGTTAACCGAGTCAAATGCTTTAGAAAAATCAACAAGATATATCTATTAAATATACTTTAATCATTTAAAATACTAATGTCCAAGTAGATGTCTAAAACCAAAGTATGCATTAATAAAAATAGAACTATGGTAAATCGATTATTTTTAATCGATACTTAGTTATCTTCTGCCTAGCTTTCTTTCAGATACATTCTTAGTAACAATAAATTCTTATTACTTGTAGTAACATATGTCTCTAAAAATTATATTTCTTGTTCTTATAATAATTTTAAAGTAAAGTTCAGCATCCGATAACACGAAATATAATCGAATAAGTTAATGTTTGATGCGTACGATTGGTTCAAACAAATTGGCTCTGTAAATGTTGCTTATGCCTTTTTTTATTGAAATCAGATTTTATCAAAAAAAAAAAAATGTCTATGGTAGTCTAAGGGTGATTGACGCTTTGACGCTACTTATTTGTTTAATTTAATGAATTTTTCTACAAAAGAATACGAGATTCAAGAAAAAAATCGTTTCAAAAGTTATGTGATGTATTTTTATCATATAAATAAGTTCTTATTTTAGTTATACGAATGAGTCTATCCGGGAAAATATTATTTGTGAGCGATAAACGCGATCGAAGTAGTGTTGCAGGTACTAACATTTTACATGTGCGCGAAAGAAATGTCAGAATAGAACACAATTTAATGTACGCTGCAAAGTGGATGGGCGGACGATGTTGTTTGGAATGGCTGCGCATGCTATTGAAGTATTGAACCGATGCGGGGTGGAGCATTAATAGCTCAGTTGTGATGGTGGCGAGTGTCGGCCGTTAGGTATATTTTGACAGCCGGCTGGCTCGTCGTATATAACTCTAAATCGGGTCTCAATAAAAATGAACAGTCGCAGTGGTGTAAATGAATCGAGTTTGGTTAATTTTTCGACGGAACTGCCCTCTTTGGAGACGAAAGATAGTTTGTTGAGCTTCCCTTTCGATCATCTGTACGCATGTCACTCGGATAGAACGGATCAACGAGACGACGGACTTCAGGTTAATAAGGAGGTTGCTTTATCTGCACAGTGTGTGATCGGCGAGGACAAGAACCTCGGAGTAAGTGGTAGCACAGAGGTAGATCAGTTGAATGATCGTTTGACGGCGAGTGAAAATCAAAACAAGCGTCTGAAAGACCTTCTAATCTACCATTTGGACCTCATACAACAGCAAAACGACCTTATAACAAAGAGAGACAAATTGTATCAAGCTCTCCGACTGGAAAATGAAAGTGTGAGTCTATAGTTTCAATATTGTATATAACTATGGCGATAGCTGCTATTACTGTTCATACTAACATTAATATTGAACTTGAATGTTGTTAGAACTTGTTGAGTAATAATGATATTAATTATATGATTTATGTGTCATATTATTGCTCACGTTCTGAGACTAACACTCAATATTTGATATTAAGATAATATTATTCAATAGTAACACATAAACAGCATTTGTTTGATTTTATTAGGAAATGATGGTAAACTTACGATTCGGACATTTTTATCATTAATCCAAAAAAAAAAAAATCACAGATGTCACTCTCCTGTTGAGTCAACTCGTTCTTATAGGATTGCTTAAGATTTAAACCATTAAGTCAATATATTTATAATATTGCAGTAAGAAAGAGAAAATCTCATACAATCTGAATTATACTGCAATATGTTTATTGTTAATCTCATAAACTCATAGAAAACTTTAGAACATGACTATAAACATACTATTTAAAATAATAAAGCAGTGATCAGCAGCAATGCATAAGATATTATATTTAAAATATAAGACCAAAGGTACTTACTTATAATAGCAATCAAGATTTAAAATTACCTTATATTTAATATCTGTAAAAAAATTGTCTACTATATATACTTCATATATATTATATACTATATAGACTTCAAATAATAAAGTGGCCGACTGTAGGAAACATGTGTCACTTAGTTATAGAGCAGGTAGGGTAACCTTGGTTTTCCAGTATTGCTTGTGTTGTTTTATCCAAAACGTTTGTAGAATCTGCTTTTTGTTTGAATTGTTTTTTTATTAATAAATATGAATTATTGATTTATAATATATCAGATTAAAAATAAATGTGATAAAGATAGATTATTACACAGTATGACTATTGATAGAAAAGAATTTCATTGTTAATGATTTGGTAGGAGTTATAAAAGTGCATATTATGTTAAGCGACTATTACAATTTATGGGTATCTATATAAGTAACTTAAAATGGAACAAGATATTTTTGTAGTGTTGACAAATTAGGTATAGTATGTTTCTTATTTTGCATACAAATATGGCCAACTGATTAATTCAATTACTTGTCTTTTGCTAATAGGGTATTGAAATTTGGAATGAATGAACTGAATCATGACAATCTCAGTGCAGTTTTAAACTTACTTTATAATTGTCATGTATTGTTTTAAAAGATCTGCTGAGGAGTTTCTTTCGCCGATTCTTCTCCTTAATGTTAAAACACCTTTTTGACATGGTAGTAGAAACAAAAAATGAGGTGCATAAATGTATTTACAGAATACCTAAACAATGAAATGGTTATTAATTTTTATTTGTAATCCTATGCAAATAAATTCCTGAAATAAGTCTTCAATTGTGTCCATATTAGTTCTTTTGAATTCTCTGTGTAAGGAAAGAACAGAAAACTTAAAAGACTATATTTATATCTAGATAGTTAACTATACTATCATATTCTAATTAAATTACCTTATTTTAAATAATACAAATTTTATTATTCTGCTTTTATTTCATTTTATTAATTAGTCCAAAGAAAACACATCGAGAAGAATGCAATGTCGTTAAAATTCTATTACAACACAGCACCTGTAAATTACAACATCAAAGAAAGCAACAAGACTAATGATACATATTGTGTCCTGGTCATTATTGCTGGTAGACAGTGTTGCCAATGCTACATTGTTATTATCGATTCTGGAGATAACAATTTAATACCACATAAAAGTGTGTACTGCCAACTATACCCTTTCACTTAAAATATTACCTGTTTTATACAAAAATACAGGTGCTTATGCCAAAATTAATAAGTTTATCAATGTAGTCAAATACATTTGAATAGTTTGTAAACATTAATTAGTATTTATGTTTTAAAAACTTATTAATTATTTAAAGAAAAGTATTTTTCCATTAAAGTAGTAATTCTGAGCAATATAAATAATTCATTCATCTTTCACATCTGTATGATTCAAAGACCATCTAGCATTTTAAAATATGAAATTCTTGTTTTTCTTATTTATCCATACTTTTTTGCACTGATAACATTTAGTTACTGAGAAAATTTATGTGATATAACAGTTGATTAGAGCAGTTTTGATATAAATCAAACCATAAGTGTTTAATGAATAAATTGTTTAGATCTCAGTCAAAATGAATAAATTATGTCAACATTTGTGATTTTTATAACTAGCAGTGTTTGTTTACTAGATCAGACAAGTGTAATACAATGGACTATAAATTCTAAGTCTGAGTATCCAACATGAACCATCTAAATAATCAAATTTTTTTAGCCATTTGCATCCTAATATTACATAGCATTACTTATAACTCAGACTAAGCATATTATACATTTAGTGCTACTATTTTTAAATTATAAATTTTGTAATCCAACATTTAGTATTTTGACTTTTTAGGTACCTAAAAAACCGATGGGTGTTGGAAACTCAAAATACCAGATAATGGATGCTATTACAATACTACATGAAATGAAATGAAATAGTTGAATGACATAAATTTACTTCACATTTGATAAAAAACTATAGAAAAAATTAATAACTATCACAATAGTATATGCTCATAAGCAAGTAAAGGCCTATATATACGATTCAGTTATTTTCCAGTTATTATTTTGAAACCAATTAATTTGAAACTTTGAATGACATGTGAAATATTATTAATTTCTATGGAAATTAGGATACAAATTACTACCAATAATTAAATTAACTGAATGTGACAATCTTACTGATATGACAGCTGCCATTTCACTTATATTTTTTAAGCAAGTAAAGAGAGGGTTTAGTAATTCCTCCTCCTGAAATTTCAGGTCTAGAAAATGTCTATTCTTTATTTAATCGAATTTTGAAATCCTTATACTAAATATAACTTGAGATAACGTCAAAAATGTCGATGGAACCCCACATTCGCAGATACAAGATGAATATTTGACAGCTGCTAACAAAATGGCTGTCAACAGAAACTTATGAGTTCCATTTCACACGTATTTAACTTATTTTTGACAAATAACTCCATAATTTACCGAAATTACGATTCATTTACGCAATTTTTCTGCAACTTATTATACCTACAATCAAAAGGTTCCAGTTGACCAGACAAGGTCCCTAAAATCAATTCATCATTAAAATCAAGTACCAGATATCTATAGCCAACCCAAAAGCATAACAAAATTGGTTAAGCCAATTTTGATCTGTGATTAGCATGCACACAGACAAACAGACAAAAATTCTAAAATTCCAAATTTTTAGAGTTTTCAGTAAAGGTTTTGTTTTTGTGTGCGCAAATTGTCAATTCTTTATTGATTTCCTAGCAGCAATAAAAATAATATGATGCATTATTCACTATTATTTTATACATTTGTTAAAAAGTTTTTGTGAAAAAAAGGAGAATAAAATTTTCCACCCTAATTTTTATTGTTGATTTGTCAGTAATATATGTTAAAATTTATTAAAAAATTCATTCTTGGAATCTCTACCCTGAATTTGGTAAATTACAGGGCGAAAAACAAATGCACCAGAAGAAATTTCTCCTTGTTCAGAGCATGCTTGGGTAATTACAAGTTCATTTAATCTGTCTGGTTTGTGACCAGGGGCATTCAGAACTTGGTCAGCCCCCATAGTGATGCTTTGTATCACCCAGCTTTGTTGTATTTTTTTGATAAATTAATGAATGGTCCTATCCATTAATACTAAAATTGGTTTCTTGGAAATAGCATTAATTCACTTTCAGAAGCATGTTTGAAAATCGGAATGACATATTCATAAATATGCATCTTTTTATTGCCTTACCACAAATAAAGTGATTAATTTAGATGTTTAAGTATCAAAATTTATTGATTTCTTAAATTGTAAATTACCACAGTAGAGAGGTACTTTTGAAAGGTTATGCTAAACTTGGTGCTGGACTATCATATTATATATTATTATATTTATTGGATGGGTAAAGGCTTAAGTCCATACAGATGCTGCATCCAAATATGATATATTGTATGTAGACCCATTCATTCTGGCCAAATCAGGTCCCCAAGACCTACTGCTATGAACATAGGACATTCTTAGACTCCAGATTTTTGACTTGATATCACACTATAACGCTTGCATATTTTGTAGTCGTATAGATTCGGCATTCTTATGTTATTCCAATGGAACATTCCTAGCATAAACTTATTGCTCTCCCGCAGCAAAATGATATTTTTAATCAGCTTTATAATTATTTGTGTATATTGTAATATTTATTTCTATGCAGTAAGTATTTTTGGCTCATGTAATACATTAGCCTCCGTAATAGAAACTTGATGGAGATAGACCTCGCCTAACTTGTGCCATTCTGACTGGTCTTGAGTCTTTTGAATGCAGTAGATATTATCTCTTCCTTACGTCGTTAGTCTATTTGGGCGACGGATCTCTTTTTTATGTAACTAGTCAACCGACGAGCAGACGAGCCACGTAATGGTAACTGGTCACCGTCGTCCGTGGATTTCAGTAACAACAAAGGTATACCTGACGCGTTGCTAGCCAAAAACGAAAAGAGACTCGCATTATTACTGGCTGAGGCTACTAAAATACGCGTGAAACATTTTACGATCAGTTCTAGAAGGATGATGGTATCTAGCCAGGTGGGCAAAATACCATCATCCTTCATCCAAGTATCGACGGTACTTGAACTTTAGACTGGGTGGTACAGACAATTTTGTCTGTTATTTATCAGGGTGCTCCACCAGCAGGAAAGGTTGGATTTTGCTTAAAGATGCATGCGGCCACTTGTACTCTGTGCTCGTCATTTTTATTTAGGGATTGGTGGTATTTAATGTTCTGTGAACTTTTTTGGTTATATTGCGATATATTCTTAATTCTAATTCAAAAACCGGTCTTCAAAATTTATTTATAAAATAACTTATTCAAACTACTGAACAGTAGAGGGTGCAGCTCGATTAAACCTAATAACTCAAAATTTAAATCTCTCTACTACATTTTTGACGATTTAAGCCTCCTTACTTCTCAGTTAATATTTTTCCACGTTTATTACTACTCAAATGAAATAATTTTCTAAACCTATGTAAGATCGGTTGCTATGTTTTAAATGTTAAAAGCCAGCAAACCGGCTATGTTCGAAATGGCTCTCCAACTTGTAATCGAAAAACGTGATATTTTTTTCACGACTTATTTTAAAAAGATGGTGGAAATTAGCCAGGGTTTCGAAGTACCTTATCGCAATACACGAAGAACCATCGCTATTAAATTGCGTGGTACAAAGCTCAGCGACCAAATTTGGTTTTGAATCAAACACGACGAATAAAATCAAATTGACGTATTTTTCTTATTTTTAGTTGAAGACTAAATTGAACCGGCGACATGGTTTGATTCTGCCGCCACCGCCTCCGCCGCCGCCACCAGTTATCCTGCCTCCGCCGCCGCCCCCGCTGGCGCTGCCGGCTCCGCCACCCCCTGTAACTTCAACGGCTGTCAAGACAGAAGCAAATCAAGTAAGTTAAATTTTGTTTCGATAGTAAATGTAAGGTGTTAATTTTACAAATTCTTTTCAGCGCCTATTTAATACCAGGCGGGCTGTAAGTACGACGGGCGGCTGATAATTTTTGAGCCTAAATATCTTTACGTATCATTTATTATTATTGCTGCTTGTAATTAATTAGGAACATCTTCAGTAGTATAAATACTAAGTGGCGAAGTTGCAGAAGGAGTTCTGTTTTCGCAGGACAATGTGTAAGTTGCAAGACGTGTCATTGCTGACACAGAATTTGAAGAAATTAACCAGTCACCTTACACTTCAGATCTGGCCACCTAGCATTATTTTCTCTTTTCCAATTTAGAAAAGGACTTCCGATACTATACGAGCCGCGATGCAAAAGAGTTCGTCCTTTCATACGTTGTGAGGGATATGTATATTTTATCAACCCGTTTTATTTCCAGAAAGGTTATATACAGAATATAGATTTATAGAATATTATACTTATTAACTCAGTAATTAATTATATTAAGGAAAAGTCCTCAAAAATTGTTATCCTACATAATATATTCAGTTACCAATGCTCACGCAAAAGAGTTTGGTTCTTAATTCATGCAAAATAGTTTGTCTTCGCCTAGCGTTAATGCCATTTTCAAGATGTTACATAATAATAAACAGAATTTATATTAAAAAAGGAAATCAATTGTTATTTCAAAGCGTATAAAAAGGAGTGTTCCAAGTATTTAGTCCTTATTTTGAGTAATATGAGTCGCAACAAATTCAGTTTGGAAGAAGTTCGAAAAATTATAATTTTCAGTAGTAATAGTGGAAACTCTGCCTACCAATTTACTAGACTTAATACTGCCAAGATCTGCAATCCAACATTATGATTATAATGATACCAGCATTATAATGAATCATCCAGCATTACGAGAAAAACAGCAAAGTTTCGTATTTGGAGAGATCAGGCCACCGTCGTATAAAGAGTGAAGCTGAAAATCGAGTTTTATAGAAAATTATTAAGAAAAATCGTCGTGCTCGTGCAGGAGGAATTACAGTGAAATCACACACGTGAAACTTCACAGGTCGTTGTAGAAAAAGAAGAGGAGAAAATTCGCTTGCGAGCACATAAACTGGAAGGCTGACCAATGGCGTCAAATAATATTGAGTGACTAATTCAGATTTGAAGCAACTGTTGGCGATGAATGGATAAAATAATTAGAAATAAAGACGAAACATTCGTAAAAATTGTATTAAAAGAAAAGTGAAATTTCCCGAGTCTGTAACGATGACATGTGGTTGCATGTCAGCACAAGGTGCCGGCCGCTTGCATTTGTGTAAGGGAACGTTAATGCAGTGAATATCATAACATTTTGAAAAATAATCTACTACCGCCGATTTCAAGTTTGGGCTTTCTACTATAATGCGAAGACGAAGAGGACCTGGTTTAAGTCTAAATCAACCCGTACAATGGGATGGCCAGCAAACACTCCAGATTTGTCGCCTACTGCGTGAAGGAAATTTAAAAAAGTTAGTCAAGTATCCTTCAAGTTCAAAAAATGATTTAAAAACGAAAATTGTGGCCATCGGGGATTAAATAACTCCAGAATAGTTGGTAGGGACAATGTCATTGAGGAACAAGGCAGTCTCTAAAAGTAAGGGAGACACAACCAAGTGGTAGTCGAACTGTTTTGGGTGTTCAACAGCAATAGCCAAACCTTTATAACGTTGCTGGAAGATTTTTTTTTAATTAAAGTAAAGATACGTTTTATATTTGGACTCTAGTATCAGGCCTCGAATATTTGCGGTTGATGCAAAAATTAGTAGGCAGTAGAAAAGCATTTTGAACACAAAAAAGGCGAATATTTTTTAACTCGGGTAAAAACCTATGAAAATATTTTGAAATACGTTAAAGTAGTAGAGGACTATATTGAACATTTTTGTTTTTTCCTTTCCATCAACATTTTACACACCATAGGCTCAAAACTTTTCTGTCGTCTTTCGTATTCTTTCTTAAACACAATTAAGCGTGGAAGGTGTACTTGGTTGGGTAACAACTTAACTATGTCATTATAAAACACGAAATCACTATTCTAAACAGATGTATACAAAAGTTTGGTCTCAAATCTCTATTCATTTATGCTGCTAAGAGTTAAACATACGAGCCTTTTTTTTTCTATCAGGTAGGAATTGTCTGTCCCACGATTTTATTTCCATGTGTTGTTAGTTTGCGGGATGAACTGGTTGATTTCATGACGAATAGCTTTTGTTACTCTGTGTAAAGTTCAACCAACTGTTTTGGAACGTTTATATCCAACCTAGAACAACTTCGACATCGAGCCCAGTAAATCTGTAAAATTTTTAGTAGGGTGTGCATTGGGGTAATTCCGAAAATGGGTATATTCCGATAATTCAAAATATCTAGCAATTGTTAGCAGTATTTTTTATTGGAATCATTGGTCTAGTTGCGATCTTAATTATCCTGCCCGAGTCATTTGTCGTGAGCCAGTAGTGTCAACAATACTTGCACAGTGTCAGGTTTCCTCAAACAAGTGTTTTTCGTCCCATTTTTTTGTTTCGTAATATCCCCAACAGACTGTTTGAAATTCTGGTAGGTTACTCAAAAGTTTTGTTCGTTTTTATGATAGATTATCGTTTTTTGTGACTGTTTGACAGGAACACAAAGTTATAGCTGTGGATTTATTTATTTTTCGGAATTATCCCAGAGGGGTAATTTCGATATAAACAAATTTCGTAATAACCCCGCATAGCTTTTTCTACCAATTAGCACTGGATCTTAAAACTGAGAAAATCATGGCTGACTTAATGAGATGTACACGTATTTCATAGCGTCGTCCTAAATGGGAGATTTTACGCGACTTTATAGTAAATTCCTTGCATATTACACATTATATTTTCATTTTTCCGTATATTGTGTACCTAGGTATACGTATGACTTTTGTCCGTCAGTGGACGTCTTTCGTCGAGTGGAATGTACGTCAACGCTCTAGGTACTCCTTGTTAGCAGTAGTGTGCCATGCCTGGAAAAGTAGGAATATTCCCGGTAACGTTCCCGGGAATATTGGAAACTTGCTGGGTATATTCTCCAAGGGAAAATACTAAAAACAAGGGAATATAGGAACGCCACATTGCTATTCCTTATTAGTTATCTTCGTTTCGCTCAGCTTCCTTGCATGCAAATCTTTACCTAGTTTTTATCATTCATATTTATTCATACTTAACTAAAATGTTGAGAACCTTAGACTTTTTTGGGGGTAAATCGTAAGTAAGAATGTTGCAAAAAATAAGATCAGCAATACCATTAACAAAATTGATGATATTTTATGCGAGGAGTAATTACGATTGAAAAAGAAATTTAAACCTTCGGTGAAAGTGCAAAAAGAGCTTAGAGAAAATAGTTTCGGAATTGTCCCAATTTAGTTCGTAATATCCACTACACCCAAAATATATTACTTTCCATTTCAAAATTTTAATTTATAGTACTCAATAAGGTGTTTAACATTCTAATTAATATTAATAATAAATCGTTTTATTGAGTCAATAGAGGTAAAATAATTATGGGAACTAATATAAAATAACTTTGAATAATTAACCGAAACATAAACCTCTGCTCATCTCATATAAATTTCTATCGGAATTACCCCAATGCACCCTAACATATTTTATTACAGAATACTCAAATTTTTTTAATTTTAATTTTTATTTTAAAGAAGGCACGGATGCAATGTAGGCACGGATACTTAGACGTCTTCATTTCGTTTCCGCGGTTTCATTTTCATGTTTCTCGGCGAAGTGTAAGGGGGTTCATTAATATTTGAGTCTAAGCGAACACTGTATTGTACTGCTGCACAACGGAACGGCAAAAGTGCCAGGTGCCTTCTGCTGGAGGTGCACTACCAGAGTGGGCGTTGGTCTGGACGCAAATATGAAGAAAGTATCCCCATTACAGCCTTGACTTAAGTTCCTTATGGGAAATTGTTTTTAGATGAGTACTTTATTGCTTTTAGATAATGTTGGACAGTTTTTCCGAGCTGTTGCTGCCGGAAAAAAGGGCTAGCACCTATATGTTTGATGGCGATTTGAGCCAACCAAAGAAGTTTGAAAAGGAAACTTTTGGTATAGCGAGGACAACTACTGTTACCGAACCGGGTAAGTAATCTCTTACATTCTGTGTCATTTATTTATGATGTTGGTTACCAAAAAAATATTTTGATCTTACTCGTGAAATTAAAGAACTATAGGTTCATTTGTTTTTAGCTGCATAATAGGGTGGTTGAGTAATGTCTTTTAAGAGAAAAACTGACACTTATGTAGATAATTCTATTATGTGGGTAGCGATTAGACATGTCTACCTTTCACGGTTAATGGGGACTTTTAACAATGGACGACATATGGTATGTACATGGTACGTAACGGTGAGCTGACTTTGATAGCCTGCTTCCGGGTAACTTGTAACGACATTTTTTAGCTAAAAAGTGGAAGAACGCTGTAACATAGTTTAATGTGGTAGGGATTAAAGTGCATTATCCACAAAATCCATAAGAATTATAATGTTATGACATAAAAGAAAATCACTCGGGATTTGAAAATAAATCCTAGGATATTCATTGACTTATGTAAACTCCTGTGTATTCCTGTTGTAATATTTATATAGTTATAGAGAAAATAAATATAGTATAATAAGTTGTAACAGTCCACAAATTATAATAAATGTAGTGTAATTTGAAACAAGAACTTTTAACGAACCTGAGGACATTACAATAATTTCGTTGTTACTGTAATTTTGTATGGCGGGGTGAAATTGAACTGCTGAAGGACAATTGAGTGATTTTAATTTATCAAATAAAAAAAATCTAATTGATGTAATGCAATAAGCATTATCTTTGTGCTTCTTTTTCATTTTTCCTGTCTTAAAGTTGTTTGGAAATGTTGTCTGGCAATGAGACCACCTTTTATACCGTATAAGCATTATCTATGTGCCTCTTTTTAATTTTTCCTGTCTTAAAGTTGTTTGGAAATGTTGTCTGGCAATGAGACCACCTTTTATACCGTATAAGCATTATCTTTGTGCCTCTTTTTAATTTTTCCTGTCTTAAAGTTGTTTGAAAATATTGTCTGGCAATGGCCTTTTATACTGTATCTGTTATAAACCGACAAATTTTTCTCTACCTGTGTAGCGTAAATAGTTATCTATATATGTATGTTTATCCACCGTTATGTTAATGTGTTGTCTATTTTTTTGTCAAACGTATACCTAAAATATCAAATTAATACGAAAAAATATTTAAAAATTGCTTACAACACAGTTTTCGACTTGTGTAATGTAAGTGTAAAAACATTAATTTAATTGTGATTGTCCATTATCATAATACAATTAATTTCGAAAATTTCACATTACGTAGTTTGGTATATAGGAAAATATTTGCCCATTTTACATTTCATCTGTTTATATTCAAAGTTGGCATTGAAAATTTTATTGCTAAAGAACTACTATTCTTAGTGTATTATTTCAAATACCACACATCTTTCATATATACACACATACATACTACATATATCATCGTTCACAGAAAAACGATGCTGTCATCCAATCGGATGTCAGTCTACTTTTTCACATAAACCTTGTGTCAATCATCAGCGTGCGCCAAGAGGGTGCGACTTAAACAGAGACGGAGGTCATTATTCCCAGTCTGTTTTCTTTCGCTGAAAGCCAGGTCATGTACATGAAATAACAAAAAGGTGAATTATATAGGTCGCCTGAGAAATATGATGTGCGTGTGCGTGTGCGTGTGTTTTTCTGAGACGAATTCTTGTCTGTACCAAATTTAAGAAGGGAGTTTCCACTGGATGTCTGTCGGGGAAATACTCGTATCTTCTTCACAGTGTATATTTCATGATAATTTCAGTATAGAAAATTTTGATTCGCATATATATACTATATATACCTACCGTATAGTAAATTTATATTATAAAATCTGTGTTGTATGGATGGAAGATAAACAATATTTTGGTTTGTATTTTAAAGGAACGTCTAATGCTAACCCGTAAGAGGACATAATATGGTAGACGCCAAATTAACAAATATTGTAATTAAAAACAAAGAAACTTTTTTCTTCTGATTTTAAATGACATTCGAGATTTTTGTGATGAGTCAACATAATTGATTATAATCGTAAGTTGTTATTGGCGAATATACGGCGCTTTTCCTTTTTAATATCGGTATGAAAAATAACATAACTGTGTTTTATATCTACATGCACTGATTACCTATCTCTAATTTTCTTATTCCGGTTTTCACAGGATTTTAAGATCTTGTTGTTGACATTAGCGAAATATATATAGAAAACTTAATTCTTCAATAATGTATTGGTCAACATCCACACATGATCATTCTTAATCATGGACGTCGGTAACACCTAAGGTATCACTATAGGTCGTCGGCCAAGACGAAATCGAGGGACCCGCTTATGACTGACTCTCTGACACTGTAACATTTCATGACTGATTTTAGAAGGACGATGGTAATTAGTGAGGCAGTCAAAGAGTCTTACCACCATGCTCGTATATTGTCCGGATTATACTGTGATACCAAACCCAGCAACATGTTAAAAGGGAACGCATGATACAGCCACTTCCACTGCTCAACTGGGTGCAAGACCAGGGGAGGTTGACTTGGTCTCAAGGATAGATAGAGTCTTTTACATCTCAAAAATATCAAGGAACCAACATTGAAAATGTGGATTTCCTGATGTGGAACACTAAGGGATCAGTGAAGCTGTTAGACACAATGAAGTGCCATCATAGCGAAACTCATTTGGTGTGATGAGTATTTTATTCAGGAATATAATAGAAATAAGTATAGGAGAATCAGAGTACCTAATGTCGCACTCTAAGAGATCAGCGAGACTCCGAAAGCTGTCCCTTAAATGAGTACAATGTGACAACATGAAATTTATGAAATATCTCATTATAACTAAGGGTATCTGGAGCAAAGAATTATCGTAATAAGAGTTTTAATATCCTTTATGAAGGATTTATTGATTTTAGCACATCGGACATTAAGCTGACTTATTTTTCCAGACGTGATGGTGAGTTGCTAGTTACCGTGCAATAGTACAGTGTAATAGGACAGCTTGTTCACTGTTGTCTAATAGTTGAAGCAGTTAAGTATGTAACAATACTGAACGCTAGTTCACGCTGCTTTCTTTGATGGATTGAGTTAGTAGCAAATCCAAGTGTCGCAAGTGTTTATGCCGTGGGAATACCTTAAGCTAAAGGACTATATTAAAAGATGTGCTGAGGAGTTTCCTTCGCCGTTTCTTCTCCTCATTGTTAAAGCATCTTTTCGAAACGGCGGTAGAAGCAAAAAATGACGTTCATAAGTGTGTTTACTGAATACCTATATGATTAAATGATTTTGAATTTGAATTTGAATCTAACCATAATTAGTTCCGAAGTGTTAAAGTGTCTGTCAAAGCACGGAAGCGCATTTGTTAAGTCATAGGGTTAAAAAGTCTAAGCGCTAAAAGTCATAGAGTTATGAGCGGTTGTTTAATATTATAGCAATTTAGTCTATTAATACTTGTATTACGATCAAGTCTTTTCGTGAATTTGCGGACGGAAAAACAGCTATCTTTTTAGGAGTCTTCAATGTCCGTATCCAATGTTAAACGCTATCGCAAGTATATTACTACTTCAGCGGACTGAGAAGAAATTTATTATTTTAAAGTGTGGCTGTTTATCATTCTTACACGAAGTTGCTTTACGTGGTCGTCTACCACTATAAAATTTTCGTATTTAAAAAAAAAAGGAATTGAAAATATAAAATGTATCATTATAATTATTACTAAAATAATACCTTATTTAGAAAACCATATTTATAAGGATTTCAAACAGAATTGATTATGTTTAAATTATGTTATTAACTAGGTTAAATAATAATCTTTATAATATAAATCTATTAACAAGACTTTATATTTTATATTTGAGGGCGCACTTCTGTGCTCGTCTTGATATCAATTGTGTGGGTGTCTGGAGGACTTATAAGAAAGAGGTTGATCGATTCATTATTCAGTCGCATTCTAAACGTGTAACCAACAAGTTGTATAGGTTCCGAAAGATGAGCGTGATGCCGAGGAAGAATACTGGTCTGTAGATTTTATTATTCACTTGTTATGTAATATCTAAGTTAATTTTCATTCGGGCAATACATTCGATATAAACAAGTGTTATGCATTAATTTGGGTTCTACCCTCCTTTTTTCTCGTTTTTTCGTGTGCGGCGGTCTGCAGTCGTTCGCGGTCAAGTACGGTACACGAGCTGTACGTGGCTTTTTCGTTGCTTTTAATTTGCTGATTCGATAGTGCAACCTTTATATTTCGTCGTGATTTCGTCTTTGGAAACCTTTGGATGTGACTACGTGAAGTTGGAATATTGTCAGCGTGAACACAGAGGACACAATACCATCTCGGCGCCGGACACCAGACGCCACGCATCGGTATTAAGGTTGGTGGGTTCCCTTTTTGGTGTGTGCATTTTTTGTATCGAGTGTATTGCCCAGAAAGGGATGTGCAAGCCTTATCCTATACAGTCCACTATTCGCCTAGGAACCTATATTTTGGGCTCCCGGGCTCGAACAAATATACTTGACTACGAGTATTACAAGTATTACCCGGCGAAACAAGAATCTCGCTAACACACTTGTCGATCATATAGTCATAATCGTTTTTAAAAATGGGTTCCTCGTTTCACGGAACGCAACGCGTCGGTGATCACTTTAGTGGTAGGTACAGGTGGTGATCAGTTACCATCGGGTGGCTAGTGTGCTCAGTTTGAGGCCATCAATGTAAAAATTAATACTAGAACTCCTATGAGTTACTTAAATATTTTTATCAACTGTTGCGTCTCTCCATTCCGTGATTAGAAAAACACCATATTTTCCAGTTTTTTAATATTTTTGTTATAAAACAATACATTAGATATTCTTTATATTACATTATTTTTTAATTTTCATATTGTAAAAAAACACCATTTGACATAATTTTGCTAGCATAAATAATATTATTGTATTGAATTATTTTTCTATTAAAATCATAATAGCCCAATGATAACACGTCACGTTTTTTTGTTATAGTGTCTTTAATATTTATAATACACGATAAACAAGTTAATTACATGTTTAATAATTAGAAGTGTATATTACCGTAAATATAAAGTTTTACTGTTTTAGTGTCATTTTAAGTTATTTTGAAAATAATTGAGGTGTTTTAAAAATCAACGAGAAAACTCAGCGTCGCATATGTTTAAATTAACCAAATAAAATTAATTTATGTGTGTATGTATTGTGGAAAATATATTATAAAATTTCAGGAAGTGTTCCAAGTTACAAAGTAAACCAAGTGTCGGTCCATTGTTGGACATAGGCCTCCCCTAACTTGCGCCAACCTGACTGATCCTGAGCCCTCTGAATCCAGCAGATACCTGCTATCTTCAAGTCGTCACTCCATCAGGTCGTGGGGCATCCTATGCTTCGTTTGCCACGACGCGGTCGCAGTTCGAGGACTTTCTTCCCCAATGTTTATCTGTCCTGCGAACTATTTGGCCAATCCTTTGCCACTTCAGCTGGCTAATTCTGCGAGCTATGGCGGTAACTCCTGTTCGTCTACGGATTTCATCATTTCGGTTTCTGTCTCGTAGAGAAATACCGAGCATGGTTCTCTTCATAGTACATTGCGTGACTTTGAACTTATGTATAAGGCCGATAGTAAAGTACCACGTCTCAGATCCGTATGTAAGTAAACAAGTGTATTTACGTTATTTTGATTGTTTATCAGTGAAAGATTGGCTGTATTGGGGCGGCCTAGAATATTCCCCCCAATTCCATGCTGGTAGAAAAGGGTGTCGTAAGAGGCGACAGAAGCCAGCCTGCTTGGTGGTAGGGCTTCGCGTAAGGATTATATTATCAGTATTATTATTAAGTTATTAATATTATTAATGGTATTATTATTTTTCCGTGAAGCCTGACTGGATAGCTGCCACCCTTTTGCTTGAGTCAGCCGCCAAACGACTCACGTATTTCGGCTGGGGCCTAGAGAGCCAGTACATTCCTTCTAACCTTCTCATTTCCTGGCCGACAACGCATCAGTGATACTTTGGTCATTTTGATGTCCATGGGCGACGGTGACCACTTACCATCAGGTGGCTCTTCGGCTCATTTGTCGGCTTTTAACATAAAAAGAAGAAGAAATGGACACTGAAAGTTTTTTCACCTCGTGCTACGTTGTATTACAAAATTTTTTCACCTCGTGCTACGTTGTATTACAGTCATAACTGGTATAATGGAAAGTTCGTCGCTGTGTTTTGCTGGAGCAATTATTTAGCGAGCATAAAAAAATCATCACGATGATTTCTATTCCTGATTGAATAGTAACGAAGGAATTTAAAAAAATCAAGTATAAAATGCAAATCTAGCAAATCCCTTTAAATATGAAATATCCTGTTCCTTTAGCAACAGATACCACAGTCGAACAATCTGATATTACCGAAATGTTGAGCTAAAGTAACCAAATATCGGGGTGTAAATCTTCAAAAAACTTCCTGCAGCCGTCAAGCACTTATTGACAAGCACTTCTATGTACGTTATAGGCATTTGTTTTCTAATGTTTTTTATGTATCATCATCATCATTTGTTTTTTTATGTCTTATCTCATTACTTTTAAGTATCGCAGATATGAGTAATGTGATTTTAAGAATCTGCCAAGTATTTTGAAAGTCTTCTAATAAGGTGCGTATTAGGAGCGAGTGAAAGGCTTGAAGATTGGTTCTACACTGTTTATTAATATATCAAAACACACATTTATATAGACTACAAATTACTCACATCACAGTCTTACTCCTACTCAGATGTTCTAATTTGGATACTGCTTTTTATTTTATGCGTATTTTAACTTGCCTCGTTGAAGTAATATAACGTACAGACTCCATAATTATTCGAAACGGTCTCAAAGTTGTTAAAAATTCTCCATTGTCAAACTTGGCTTGCCTTTTCGCTTGACTCAGCGTTGGGACAGTAATTATGGACTATAATATAATATGTATTAGCTAGCGGAACAATAGTTCTACTTATACGATTAGGAGTATAAGACACTTTAGTTTTGTGTGACAATTGTGGGACGTCATTTTTCATATCGGCTCGTTCCACTAAGCTGATTAAGCTATTAGACCCGTTTATAGAATGATGCCGGGTATCTAAATTACTTGAACCGTCATGTGTATTGAATAGACATAAACATGTGCATTTACAGCCTAATAGTATGAACGTCTTCCATTCGGCGATCTGAGATCTGATTTTAAAGTGCTTACTTTACGTACGTTATATGCATATATGTGTATAACAAGATACATTGTCATCGACAGTATATGAACTCTTTCAACATGCACTTGGCTTTTCTATTACTCGCTTTAACAATCTTAATGTCTTAAGTTGTGACTAAATTTATGTATTAATTTAATAACATTGAAGAGTCGAAAACAGTCTTATATATTTAATGATAAGTGATCACTTTGTTGTTAATTGCCGTGATGGTTTCTTTAAAATATAATTCCCGAAAATCCCCATGTCATAGCGCAGTGTACACATTTCAATAAAAGCATGCAGGTCGCACTCATTCATTCGTTCAATCATTCATTGTAATGTCGAGGGTTCGTTCTATGTTCAATTGTTGATATATGCTGAGCGAGTCACCACCGCGCATGTATATACATATATGTTATATTGTTGCATTGACTTTATTATTGATTATTTATTTCTCACTATGTCTGTGCAAATACAAGGACTTGTACGCCCCATACCTACGAGGCCAGGCGGTCGTCCGTCTAAGAATCAATACAAAGGTATTAATTAAATATTACCTATTGGTGTTGTATATATGTTCGTTGTGGCGTTGGAAACATAAAATATATTATATGTAATAAAAAAAAACATTACGTTCAAAATCACGGGATAAGCAATTGGCAATTGACATGTTTGAAAAATATTTGACTGTAGATTCAAGAATTGGCTACAAGTGGCATTCATTTTAATAATAAGTGTTACTTTAATTTTCTTGGTTGTCTTTTATTTTTATAATATTTTGTGTATTACATACGGGTAAAGTAGAATACATTTTTAATCCACTGCTTTTGATAAAACAATTTATTAAAAAAAATATGCTACTGAGCAGCTAATGTAACTAAATATTGAATATAATATGTTACAATCAGCTGTTGCGATTATACCTACTATCGTTTTCGTGATGGTACAGACTATACAAAAAGGCTTTGAACTACTTTTGCGATGCAGCAATTAGCAGTTTATGAAGTGAAAAATCGCTGTGATAAAATAAAATCTATATGAGTTCAAAAATTAAGATTTCAAATCAATCGCCTCTCGTTCACTTGGATACATAGAAATTATTTGATTTATTCACGCGTATATGTTAAATAATGAAATATTCTTCAAGTAATTTCGCAAAGCATATACTTTTGTGCTGTGCGTGCTGCGGTATTTTTAAATTGGTCTCGTTTATTTCGAACGCGTATTGCGATACTTGTACATTTTTTAAGAGCAATTATCCTTTTAAGATCAATATATGTGCTACAATAAGGCTTTTGCAACTGCAGCCCTTTTTAGTCATCTAAAAAAACCTCGTGATTAGGAACGATACGCAAAGCAAAATATTTCAAACACGCGGTGCAATACGGCAAATGGCGCTACCGCAAGTTTCTTACCGAACAGTTGCTATAGTAATTATGTGTAGAATCTGCGGCATCAGCGAATATCCGTCATAATTTTGTGAAACGAAGACTTTGTAATCATACTTTTTTATTACTAGTATGAAAAACCATTCAAATAACCGCGCTTGTATGCGAGCTACCAGAAATTTTCCATGCAAAATTCTGGCAATTTACTAAACTCACTCGTCAATTATCTGTGCTGCGCCACTTTAACCATTGAATTGAAAGTGTTTATAAAACAGATTATTCTTATAAACATTTTTCGAAATTTTTGTCACTCATTTGTTTATAATTGTAGTTCTAAATCTACTTACCGGGCAAGAGTCGTGGAAGTTGGAAATCAGAATCCAAAACTAGACAATTGCATAAAAATCTGAATATTGGTTATAATTTTTTATTGGATATTGTTTTTAGTTATTTATCGCAAAAATAAGTTTAAGAAGGTGTCGCTGATTCAAAGGGAAACTTGCGTCATGGAAATATTTTTGTTTTGTTATTATAATATAGTGAATTTCAAACGAGTACAATACGTTGTAATGATTCCTTTCAGACGTAAAGTCATACAACGCAGGAGAAATCGGTGCGTCTTCTAGCTCGGATACATCTAAGTCAAAGTATTCCAGTATGAGGTGCGAGGGATTTAAACCTATCGATAGTAAGAGATCGCTGATAAAGAAGGATGCGCTTAAGACCGAGCCACGTTCTGAGGCTCTGTACACTATCACGTCAACCAGGTATGTAAACATAATAGAACACCAATTTTTATGAAATTCAGCATTTTTCACTTTGTTCATATCTTGGTATTAGGGTAAGAATATGAAGGTTGTCGAGAGACACGATCATATGAATTTTTACAGAAAAGGTTAGAAGTTTCGTTAGTTCGGTGGTCTTGGTTTGGTTGCTTATTCTGGCCGTTTATATCGATTTTGAATATGTGGGTTGGAGTCTGTGTGGGAGTGTATTTTGTGTGTGTTTACCCAGCCAGCATTACAGACGTCTAGCCACCCACATGAGGAGGTTTTGGCCGTCAGTGGAAATTTTCCAATCGTCACCGATGCATTATTATCTAACAAGGAATCAATAAATCTGCTTATTAATTGGATCTTAATTTACAACGAAAATATGTAACAACAGTTCATAGACAGTAGTAGGAGCAGGTAGACACAAATAAGTAACTGTATAGTTACATTTATCCTTTTTGAAGATAATAACTGACAATAACGAATAATAATAATATGATATTTCGCTCGTTGATAAGCAGTGTATACACTGGCAGAAAAGGTTAGTTACGTTAGGTTAGGTTACTCGACCATGGACATAACCTGTTAAATAGAAAATTATTTCCTTTCTTTTAATATGAGACGTGAAGAAATAAATGAAGTCTTGAGGTAGTAGAAAGCTGAGCCATTCCCTTTGCCCGCACATTTTTTATAAGTTTATGATTTTAGGATTTAAGAAAATGTATCTTTTTTTATGTACTCATCTTTATTTTGCCTATTCTGTTTGTTTGTGTGGCAATAAACGATTTTATTATTATTATTATTAAGTGCTTTTCGTTTAACACTAATCTGAAATATACGCATATAAACCTTTGCTTCAGAAACTACGCATTTCGCCTAAATTATTATTTATAAACAAACTTTATGTATTAAGTGATGCTTCATGTAACACATTAGTGGAAACCATATCGAAATTGGTTAAGCCGTTTCTGAAATTGGCTCAAAAAAACGTACAGACAAATGGACAAAAAATTTAATATCTATTCTTTTGGGTTCTATTGCGTTAATAATGGCCCCTAATAATGTTTTTTTCTCATATATCGTTCACGCACAGAAAGCGATCAGTTATAATTTTATTTATGTTTAAATAGATATATCCTTAGGTATATACATGTATTATACATAGTACATTGTTGTTGGAAAGGCTTTGTTTGGAGTTTGTTAGTTTGTTATCATTAACACTATGCGTAACTATTCCACTGCTGGGCTTGGTCCACTCATATTGAGTGCGGTAAACCGGTAAAGGTCCATCACGCTAAGTGAAGATTGGTAGATTACACAACTTTGAACACATAGAATACTTTCAGGCATGGTTTCCTCACAATATGTTCCTTCACTGAGACAAGTGATCATTTATAATAGGGTATTCCACAAAGAATCCACTCGATCTTATTTCTATTTACATATATTTAAGGGTTTTACACATCATAGACAGAAATAGAACCCACAAGATGGTTTCGCATTTAATCCACTACTTTCGTCATTTGAAAAATTAAGTATTGCGAGCGAGATTCGAATACGGCTTCCCTGTGCGGTTGACAGATTCACACATCTAAGTTACCTCTGCTATGGAGTTGTTTTTTCTTAAGTGTTTGCAAATGTATATATATTGTTGCAGTGGTAATCCTGTTATTCAACGCGTGCAGAGGAATCGGAAAAGGAGCTCCACTGGTGTGGGACACTTGAGTCGTATGACGAAGACCACGCCCAAGGTGGAGGCAACGGAAACTAGTGAGTGTTGTGCTTAAGTTAAGCTTTCACGTAACATACTTTACTTATTTCCGTGAGAATTTTCAATCATCTCAAATCTTTATAAATCCAATTCCAGGTAAGTCTACGGAGGAGCCAAAATATGATCACTTTGGTATAAACAAGAAGAATAAATTCATCAACACGTACGGCAAATCTAAAACTGCTACGACAAGCACCGCGACCAGTACAACTACCACCATGCCGAAACGCTCGATGTTCGGATCTCTCTCGGAGAGGCTGCAGTTGATCGATACCACGCCGACTGGCGAGGATCCATACCAGCTAGGCGAAGCAGATCTCAGGGAGCAATCCCCCATTCCGAAGTTGATGCTTCAGAAAACTAACCATGGACGCATGAAAGTTCTCGACCAACCGACCCGTCGTATTTATGACCCAGCCTCACCCGAGCCGAAGACATCAAAGGCCCGAACCGACCGCTTCTTATCGAGCACTTTCACCGCCGACCTTAAGAAGGAAGCGAAATCCATGGCCGCCCAGGAGCCAGATATAGAGATGGTCAAGACCGAGCCGGAGATAAATTGGCGGATCTATTCGCCTAAGTTCAAAACTGCTATAGAGACGTGCACGAGCTCCACTCCCCCGCTGCCGATCGGCGAGTTTTCTTTCACTGATGTCAACGCGCTAAATGCTTTGAATATAAACTTGGATTGTTCCGAATTCCAAGATCTGTTTTCGGATTCGTCCCTGAATCTCGAGGAGCTGAATGTTGGCAGCAACTTTAATGCTGCGGAGAAGGATACCGAGGAAAGGCAGCAAACGGAGGTGCCGGCGCAGGAGGTGGGACAGTCTGACACTTTCATGACGCCACTCTTGGATACCAATGTAACTAACTGTTTTGATCTAATTAAAACAAGTACTAATACATTGTGTTAATTACAGAGCAGTAGTTCTAAGCGGATGTAATCTGCAACTGGCAATCCACTCAAATTTGAATTACGAAGCATTAAACTCTTATGCATGCAATGTATTTACATTTATTCAGTGTTAACACATTTGACACATGTTTAAGGTTATAAGTATCCATCTTCTGGTATGGTAAAATAGGGTGTCGATATACAAAATATACCGATGGATTCAAATTTTTAACAATATTTGAATTTAATAGACGAAGAACAAAGTTTACATGTTTATATTCTCGGGTTTTCAGAATGCGCAATCTACGCAGGACAATCAAGAACTGCAGCTTGTCGGGGCTCCGCAAGACGGTCAGGATGAGCAGGGCGAACGCGATCCCTCAACGGAGTTCACACCTATTGAGCCTCAGTTACCCACACCGCCTAAAGAAAGTAAGCGTGGTAGGAAGAGGGCTCACTCCACCACAGGTCTTGGCAAGGGCGGAAGGGGCGGGAAGGCTCCGGCGAAACCCCGAGGTGCACGTGGAAGAGGTACGTACTTTACGTTAAGAGTGAGACCACACGATTCGGCGCCGGTGCGTTGCGACGCCTGAGAGGTAACTGCGTAGGGCACTCCGAAGCTTTTGCGAAATAAAAAATAAAGTTTTTATTGTTGAATAATTCCAAAGAACTCTCTACCAGCATCTACATAGCTTTGTGTTTTTTAACCGATTTTCGAAAAAAAATACTAGCCCACCTCAGATACTTAGCGTATCAGTACCACTAACTTCCGACGGCGAGAAATGAATCTCTTTTACAGCTGATTTATATGCTTTAGGGAATAAAATGCAATAATCAAATCATGGCTATTAGAAGAGTGATCCAAAAACTTGTTTTTTTTTTCTTTTTGAATGCTGAGTGCGTGAGTGCGGTGTCCTGTTGAGGCAGTAGACTTTGGCGGGTGGTCACTCATAGCAATTAACATTACTGTTAAAATTTCTCACCAAGTAAGACGTCAAAGTGAATAAAGTAGTGATTAGAATCTTCCCAGTGTTTCATGATCGATTAACTTTGGAAGGATTATCTCATTTTGAAATAGCCGATCTGTCGACTGGCGCTTTGTTTTATTTGTGTTATCATAAATACAAGATTCATCATCTGTGATAATCTCGTAACGACACCGAGACAAGTAATTCAACGATCCTTTCACGGCTTCATTCCACGCGAACTGGCGTTTGAACATTGGCAAATATTTTGACACCCTACGCGAATCTTCACGAAGACACTCATGCAGAATATCATAAACGATCTCTGATTAAATTTGCAATATATGCTGAATCCCTTTATATTTAATTCGCCTTTTCAGATATATTTTTTTTCACATCTCGCATGTTTCCTTCTGAAACAGTAATAGTCTGTTACTTTAGAAATGATTTTTCTGTAAATGCCATTTTATTTACAAGAACATGCTATTAACAAGAACACTTCCTTATTTATTTCTCTGAATAATCTTGTGTTCAAAATAGTTTGTAACCGGCCAGTGTATGATACATGGAAACGATTTTTCGCAAAACTTTCTGCGTTGCCCGGTATTATTTGTTTTTTAAATCAGAATGGCACGACATCGTGCTGCGACGCACCGTACGCTTAACGAACGAGAGAGAGAATATCGAGGAATGACTGATGATGAATGCGTTGCATTGTGACGCCGTATTACCAGTGCGTTAAACTCACAGTGCGACGCAACGGCAACGCTCGTGTGGTCTCACTCACATGGCTCATGGGCGTATGCTTAGATGCAGGCGACGTAAAACAGCATTAGGGCAGGGTTGTCACCGTAGAAGTAAAATGGGATACAACATAATATTTCTGTCGTAACCGTTGTGATCTTACCAACTGACCATAGAAGAGTAAAATCGTAATTAAAGAATTGTCATAAAATTATTCGGTTTTTAATACTTATATTTTATAAAAATATGATAATACTTGCTATCTATAAAAAAAACTTTGATTTCGTCTCACATAGCCAAATTTCAATATGCAATATTTACTCTCACAATGCTATGTTGTTCCCATTAAACCATGAAAGTATGCCTCCAACCGTAGATTAGATTTACATACTACGTGTTATTTCAATATAATTTGATAATGATGTAAACAAACTCTCGTCAGGATTACTCCGTGGTCACACATTTGAATATGAATCATGATCACATGATGCTTTTTTACACAAAAATTATTTATTTCTTCACAACAATCTCAGCTGGCGGTAAGTTGTGATGAACACAATAATAAAACATATAACAGTCTACACTAAAAATAATCGGAGCCGGATCTGTACTTTTTTTTGGAAAGTTTAATGTAGATAGACTTTGTTTCGATTGAAGGTCAAAACTAATACACGTATAAACCCTTAACTAAAATTACTGAACAGATTTGAACGATGCTTGGCATATTTGTAACTTATAAGGCCATAATCTAGAATAGTTTTCATCCCGGGAAATGAATCTGTTCCTGCGGGATAGAAAATAAATTTAATATGGACATACTATTAAAAGGGCATTCGATATAATTTTTGACTGTCTATAAGTTACTATATTAATTGAATGTGTTTATAATTCATAGAGCTATGTATATTATTAACCCCTAAAACAATGCGGGTGCTGTTTCTAACCGTAAGGCGTAGGTTTTATGAAGCGAAGCGAGTCGCTCTAACTTCATTACTAGTACTTAGAAAATGTCTCTTGTCACATTTTACTCGTCGAACTCTATATGGTTTCTAATAGTTATCGCTGTTCATAATACTTTATATTGAGTGATTGATTAAAGGTAATTGAGTTATAACGAAAATATAAATCAAAGTAGACCCACAATCTTGCTGCATCAAGAAGAGTAACTCTTATTGTTCATTCAACTTATTTGATAACAGGCGATTCCATATCCATATATCGGAAAAAAACCTTTAAAAACGACAGAAACCATAACACTACTTAAAGAAGCGTTAGAGATAATCGGTATAAACCAGTGGGTGATAATATTCACTCATGTTAAAAAGGAAGTGGAAGATATTAAAAAAACAAGATGGTATTGGCATCTGACATTTCTCATTACTGTCATCACTGAAGTTTCCCATAGCGGTGAAAGACTGAATAGAAATAAACTTGTATTTTATATCAGTACTATTAATTGTTCAATTTATGTAAGTGCAACAACAATTAACAACGCACAAAACGTGTTTATGAATCACTATTCGATGTGTGATGAGACAATAAAATCCAGTGATAGAACTTCACTGCTTGTTTCGATGATTACAACATTTTGCTATACATCACCAAGTCCATAGACAATCTGGCGTCAATACTAGTCAGCCATATTTGTTTACATTGTTCTCAGATTCTATTGAAACGTACTTTACAGGTATCTAGCGTCAAGTTATCTGTACCAGCACCACAACACACTGCTGACAGATACATACGTGCACCGTACGCGTCCGCGTTCAAAATACGTTTTCGCTTTCAACTTGTTTATAGATTACAAACTTTGCCCTGCTCTGTGCTATGTTGCACTGTGTCGCATGTGTCTCAGCATATTCCTAGCCTTAAGGTCCTAATACGATCTTGCCACAAACACAACACAAGGACAACGATTGATGAAGAGAAGGAGCACATGGATATGGCGCAGGAGATGGAGCAGTCTAGCATGGCGACACAGGGCAATGCAGCGCAGAGCAGGGTCTTCATCTCGGCTACAGTAAACAGTGATTTAGCAAGTTTAACTTATTTTATCATGTTAGTATTTAAGTGATAGCCCAGCGATTTCAACGTAGGTCCTCTGGCACGGGATATCAGGATTCTAGCCTTGGATACACCTTGAATTTTGAGTGCATTTCCATGTAAGAAATTAATGAACATTTGCTTTAGTGAAGACAGACATGTTGAAGAAAAGTTTTTACCTAGCGGTTATTTGTAATGTTTTTAAAACTAGGCGTACTCGCTTCTTTCTAGTGTCTTTGTTTATTACCCCAATCGTTCATTCAGAGTAATTCAATCTCAGTAAAGGACAATTAATTATAGGATAAGAAGATGATAAAGTGTTTTGGAACACATGGTGCGGTGAAAAACTTCTCGTTTATTTATTTACATTTGTTCTCTTATTTAGTTGTCCACATAACTCTGAAGCTTAGTCAGCTGAAGTAGCACCATTGCTACCATCAGTTATCGGTCCATATATGTTCAAGAGTGGCAATTGTTGCAAATGCGGCAATTGGCAATCCTTTGCTAGGTGGCGCGACAATCTGCGCAAAGAGGAGGTTAGAAACTGCACGAAAGCCGCAGATCGAGCTTGGCTCTCATTGGCAGAGGCCTATATCCAGTAGTGAACTCAATTTGGCTAGTAACGATCTCGTTTCACTGGGCCTATTTTACCTGTTATTATAATTTCAGCTGCGACTCGTGGTAAAAAAACTCCTCCACCATCGAGGACCACATCTACTGAGTATCACACTCACGTCGGTGATGCCGATCTCTCATGGTACTATGGCTTAGACTCGGATATCAAGTACGACGATTTAGAACTTGAAACAATGGACGATCAGTCCAATTCTACTGTTGAGGTACGTACATTTTGACGAAATTAACAACGACTTCCTAGTGTAATATGTTATTTAATATTAGGTGATAATAGCTAGGTGGATCTGTAGAGCACTGATCTATGTATAAACTGATCAGACTATATATAGGGATAGTACGTAGCTACATTATCGCGCTTATCTAGTTCGCCGCCATTTTGGCGCTGGCTGTGTCGGTTTGGAGTAGTAGCTTCCCGAGAATCAGGACTAGAGTTGAGACGATGATAAATATATGCAAAAATGTTGTCCTTCGCTTTTGAAGGGTGCCGTTATATTTTTTTTTATTGACAGTACCCTACAAACGAGCAAACGGGCCTCATGATGGTAACTGATCGCTGCCGTCGTCAATTAAAGTATTTTAAATTAATCATTTATATACTTGACGACTTTGTCAGTCCAGTTAGTAGTGACCCTGCCTGTGAGTGCCAGGTACTCAATCCCGGGGCAGACACTTATAACAGATAAATGTTTGTTTTGGGTCTTATTCTGTACATCCATGCCACCCACAACACAAAAAATCATAATGCGGGGGTGTGTTGGTGAGTGTTTATCATTGCTATTATTATTATAAACTTAGTATTTGTCATGGTACCTGAAAAAAAAACCTATCGAAGCATTGTCGGCGTAGATGTAAGGGAGAGATTCACTTATTAATGAGTCTATACGATCGAAACACATTTCACGATTGAACCTAGAAACACAGTAACCAGGTATAAAAACCACCCTTTCGTCGCGCAAGACATCCTTGCATCAATCGTCATATTACATAAATCAGTGGCCTAGAGAGACTTGTAGGGCAAATAAGTATAGATAGATGCGCCTAGCGAGGAATTAATGCGTGGTGAATTATAGATGTTGGTTTATTTTGAATGGTCTGCGAAAATAGACAAGTTTATGTAAATATGCTTCCTGTTAAAATACATTACTCAAATAAATGTAGCTTTTAAAAGTAAATATTAGATTTATATGATTTTGTATTAAGTATTGCCGTCATCTGTCCAATGAGTTGGCTGAAATAACATAATAGATATCAATAATGTAGCCTGTTCGTATTTCTTTAACATTCCTCCGTATTTCTATGATAACGTAAAAGCAAAGCATAATTCTAAATGTGTTTACTTAGTTAAGACTATCAAATAACACGGGGGGCGCATAGCGGTTTCTCGTTACCAGTGGCGTTACTTACATGCACTTAGGCACAACGCACGCTTGTGTCAACGTGAGTGATCGCCCGAGGTAAGGGTGACCGATCACAAGTGACTAATTTTCTTAACACCTTCCTACTTCTTTTTCCACAAACCCTTCCACCAATCTGGCCTGCGACGGCTTAGCGTGGTGGAATGAAGTCTAATATACAAGTTTGACAATGAAAAAAAATCTGTTATCTATCAATAACAGCCAAGACACAACTCACTAAAGAAAACTATTGGCACTATGTGCAATTTGATTAACATTCCGTAAATTATATCACAACAATATATATATATATATATATATATATATATATATATATATATATATATATTTTAAACAAAAGTTTTCATACTTGTAATAAAAGTTTCTGAAGTAACTTTTGGTTTTGTGAATGGGTTATGCTTAAGTGGATATAAGGTTGGCGCGTCCCTGGAATGATTTCTGTATTCGGATATAGCTTATCATACTTCTTGTTCGATCCCCGATCCCTCAGGTTAATCTATCGTGTTTTGATCGTACCAACAGTTCAATTTCCGTTTCTCCCTCCGTGAGGAGTTAAACGAGTTTTTTAGTATTAATGAAGCAGGCCTGAACTCCTCCTTGATGCCAGATCTCGAAGCGGAAGCTTCCTACTCCCAGAGCCTGGGGGAGCCAAACTCAATAGAGGTATTCCCCGATGATAAAAACTTTGTAAACTGTAATCGTACACCTAATGCTCTCGGGTTAAGCGTGAACTCAATATAGTAGTACAGAAATTATTGGCTGAGATGAGGGAGTGAGGAGAGAGACATGGATACCACATTGGTCATAGTAGGCAAGTGGAATCGTGCGCTCCTTCATTTCAGCAGATAATATATCATCCTCGTCTGTCTACACGTCGATAATCGGTTACATGCTGCATATGACAGAATTTAGGTCCTTGATTAATACGTAAAGGGTAGATTTCATTCAACTCTATTGTGCCTCTTGTCTTCGAACATTGCGAACGCGTGAAATGAGTACTGATTTTCGTCGGCGGCCTGGTATCGTTGATCGCGGGGATATCGTTCGGCATTAACTTTGAAAAGCGGTAGTAGGCGTAGCGCTTACCTAAACGTAAGACTTCAGTTCTTTACGAGATGATTAATTTGACGATACCAGTGCTGCCCATTGGCATACTCGACATTACTTTGATGGTATACTCTGCACGGGGCACTTCTCCATTGAAAGTTATCGAAGATCAATGTTCTACTAGTCCCGTAGCAAGTCGCGTATTAACTTAAGTTCTTGAATTATAAATTAAAACATATAAAAGATTGCTTCAGATTACACAGATGGTGGCATTGTAGAATCACTAAAGGATAGACTGTATAAATTTCTATCGAGATCGTAGTCTACTCCTCAGCCAAACCGTGTTTTTCTGTGGCATATTTCGTGTGAATTGCAGAACATATTCGCGCCGAGTATTTTAGTATAAGTAGCGCCGTTGGTAGATTTCTTTGGAAAATAAATGGGCTTCACCCATTAATGAATCCAATATATGGTCAAGTAAAATTTATCTTAACGTCGTCTAAAAGGTCCCCTCTGTTTGAGATCGCTGGGTTATGTACCACCATGTTTAATCCTTAGGATGAGTATCGCAAGAGTTTGCGTGGTGGTAAGGTATGTCACAAGTCTCGTTAGCGACAACACCTCCAATTGTAGTAATAAAAATAAATGAGTGGTAATCTTAGATTCGAGCCCGTGCAGGTATACCGTAAGTATTCCTACCCTTTAGTCCGCAATGTATTCCTTAAAAATTTACGACTTTTCCAATACATTATCCAAATTCGCATTGTACGCAGACATCTGTGAGTGATCCTGGCATCTCGTTGAGTCGGGCGAGTCTTCTCACCGATAAGGAGATATCTATCTATGACAAAGCAAAGCTCAACGGAATGACAGGATACGTCTCAATTCTGATCACCATCCCCCGTCCCTCCATCTCTCCATCCTTTCATCACGTTGCTTGGTTCTGTTGTTTACACGCTTGCGCATTAGATATTGAGATTCACGTTAACAAACCGAAATGAGCAGGGTTACGGATAAAGGTTTATCTTATTCATGTTGTCGTAGTAATGTAATAGTTGTTGTTGTTGCAGTAGATTTTATTGTTGTTATTGAACAGGCTTTCCTCTCTCTGAAAACGTAGTTCATGTAGTAGCGATACAAAGATAATTGTATATTTTATTTAATTTGATTGAGAGAGAGAGTATGAAAACAATTTAAATGAAATATAAGAATATTTTCATAAACTTGTAATAAAAATTACCGTACTATAATATCAAAATCCATATATTATATTACTATCATTTTTGGATTTAATTTTACTGTCTACTCATAAACATAATATACTAACGTAATAGACGAACACTCATCACGTCATCGCGTCACCAAAACGTAAATGTGCATGTGTATGAAAACGACACATGTGTGTGAAAACCATGCACTGTCGACATGAATGTCGACTATTCCATCACAGGTTTTTTGCTATATATTTAATTCGTCCTCTTGATTATTTATTACATGATAAAATAAATAATACCATGCTAAAACTAGTAACATTTGTCTACTTCGCTTCGTCTAAACTTAACCTTATTGGACAGGATTCTTTATATTCACATATCTTTTTTTAAATGTTTGATTGAAATAAAACGAAACGTCATTAATGTGTACTAAAGAAAACAATAATAATACTTATTGGTTTTAATTAATTCTTTGATGTAAATCGATCTAACTTATTGCCCTCTGAAATTAACTATTCAACAATTTTTTTAGCTATAGATTCTTCGTTAACTCATTCTTCATTCTTTGAACTGCATTTACAGGAAACCTTATAGTAGTAAAATTATTCAATAAATATGACATGATATTAGCTTGGTACTGTCATATCGTAATAACAACAGATATGAAATTCGCCAAATTTTATCAATCTAATGAACTAATACTATTAAATAGCTAAAGATGCACTTTTATAACAGTCTAATCTACTTTCTATCCAATGTGTTTACAAGGTGTAACGGAAACTAAAAAGGCAAAATATGAACAAATTTAGATGAAGGAAAAATATTTATTTATATTATTTAAAAATTATCCACTTATCGATAGATTTTGTGCAAGCCCTATACGAAACAATATCATTTTCACGTACACAATATCTTTTTATCTTAAACGTAATTATGAAAAATAAGTTATTATTTATAAAATGGAGTATTTACTGCATGATATTAATCTTAATTTATTTAATTTTAAGATCAACTACTGTGAAAATAAGCATGTGAAAGTGGTATTGAACTATCGGTTCTTACTCGTACCTGTGGAATGTCTCTTTGCTTGGGTTATTGTTATAAGTAACAATGCAGTCTAATAGAGAACACGACATCCTCGTGTTATTGTTTTTCATCCGATAAAATAACGTCATATTGAAAAGAAATTAATAAAACAACAAATAGGATTTTTTTTGACAGGAGACTAATGGACAGTAATTAGTTTGAATTTGAAAACAGTCCTACAGCCAATTCTCTTGCGTCTTTTTCTCGCAAGTAGGTTTCTCCGTAAAGCTGGAAATCTCAACTCGCACACTGTGTTCGTCCGTTACGCTAGTATTTAACTTTTTGTCTACCTAATTCATATAATTATGTTTGATGAAAACAGCTAGTAAATTTCTTTAAGATGCTTTTGATGTGCAATTTATATATGTGGTTATTTGCGACAGCATGTCGGCAATTGTTCCATAATTTATTTAAAATAATCTACCTACATTATTATAGTAAGTGTATGTTGGCTGCGAGCATCAATCTTGAAAGCTCATATTCTTGTGCCTGAATATGTTGTGTAGTATTTTTTTATATTTGTTGCGGCTACGCGAATGGAATATATAATGCTGAGCTCAGATCTCTTTTTGAATTGGAAAAAATATGTTAATATTCCACAATTATCAGGTTGGCAGACTTTATAAACATAAACTATAATTCTATATGAACGACTTGTTGCCATTGTATTTTTAAATTATTGAAATGAACGCGGACGCGTTATCGAGGTATTCTTTAGTCACTGAAATCCATGGGCATTTGTCACTTTAATAGAACTACAGTGTTACTTGAGAATTCGTCCAGCGTCCAAAGTTACTTATGATATGATAGTCGATTTATTTTTACCTTCACTTACAACGGAATATATTGTGAAATATCGATAAATTTTCATAGTAGGTTCATATGGATGACATTTCACTGGGCACTATTTTCTTCGACTATACAGATACATGTTGTTGATAATTATTATTGTTGATGAAAATGATGTTTGTGCACCAGGTTAATCGCATATTGGCGTATTTATCATTTGATAATGCCGAAATAACTTTGTAATAGCGTTATGCTAATTATACTTATAATACATTTTAATTATAATAAATTAATGTTTAACTGTGAGGTCCATGATTTGATTCCAAATCCTCCGAGCTACAAACCGATATTTAAGTTATTATACATATATTTACTACAAGTATTTGTACGAAGATACAAAACGTCTATTTTTGACGCTCGGATTGTCTTTTTAGATACATTAATAATAATCATGATTAAAATAATAATCGAAGGTTTTTAATTATAATAAATAAAAGCAAGGAAATCGCATCATTTGTAAGTTTGAAAACGAGAAATCGATAAACAGTCATCCATATCGATTAAAATGTTAAAAATCAAATCGATAGCCGAGTGATACGTAGCGGCAATTACTATATCAATCTGTCAAAAAGCTATTAACTTGGTGGACCTGTGATACTCTGGAGAAATAACTTTTGCGTGTTACTTTAGTCTTTTACAGAATGTGTAATGTCGTTCATCGTTTGACGGTTGCGTTGCGTAATAGCTGGCAGCGTATTGCGAAGCAATTTCAGTAGGTAGTATGGGTTGTCTTTGAGGTGAGTGCGTAAGTATCTAGAAGTAAGCGTTTAGTAATTAGGATTTAGTTATAAGATAGAGTTAAGGTATATTTTAAGTTATAAACGCTAAATATACTTATGAAGCATTGTGCGCTTCATGACATCGTCCTGCAAAATAAATTCTGTTTTTTAAACTGCGACTGTTCATAGGTGCCACGGTGGCGGGAAATGCCTTACACAAGCCTCTATACATTGGAAGGTACAGAACCTGTTGAGGATAGAGTGTTTGAAAAGAGACACCAGAAACTGGAAGCCGAGGAACGTCGCCAACTCAGGTGAGTTCAACAATACCGATTGGACCGTATCCCGTTAATAACCTATTCTAACCTTAACCAATAAAGTCAACATTTAGTTCAGTGGTAACGCTAGATGGATATTTAAAATTTATTTTGAATAGTTATTCGCGCAATCGATCGTCTGTGGAGTTAATGCAAGGCTAATAATAATTTCCCGTAATCTGTGGGCTGCGATTGCTGCTGTCACTGTCGCTGTCAAAGGACAAAAATTGTTCAGATTTTCCCGCCCGTGTGTCAGTTAAAGATATTTTCATTGACCAAAGGAAGCAATTAAGCTTAAGCTTTACAAGAGTTTTGTGTTAGAGAATTGGTGTTGCGTGACGTGATGTAAAATACACACGGTTATTAGTATATCATTATTAACATCATGGTGCTATATTAACACTGTCATCATCAACAACTGTTGTTTTATGACTTTTTACGAAACGTAATGACACTTCTGACATTTTGTCAATTTGTAATATGTAGTAGTCAAAGCATGAACATAATATACTAACGTAATAGACGAACACTCATCACGTCATCGCGTCACCAAAACTTAAATGTGCACGTGTGTGAAAACGACACATGTGTGAGTGACTTTTAGTGATGTCCAATTGACAACCATGGACTGTCGCCATGAAAGTCGACTTTTCCATCACAGGTTTTTTGCTATATTTAATTCGTTCTCGTGATTATTTATTGCATGTTAAAATAAATAATACCATGCTAATTATAGTAACTTCTCTTTACTTCGCTTCGTCTAAACTTAAACTTATTGGACGGGATTGTTTCTATTAACATATCTTTTATATTTGTAAACTAATTGAAATAAAACAAAACGTCATGAAAAGGTACTAAATAAAACAATAATAATAATACTTATTGGTTTTAATTAATTCTTTGATGTAAATCGATATAACTTATTGCCCTCGGAAATGAACTAACCAACAAATTTTGTAGGTATAGATTCTTTATTAACAGGATGTCAGTGATTTCGTAGAACAAAATAGTTGTCCTTAAAATGTCTACAGTAAATTTGGTGAGGAACCCTACCTATCCGGTTTATCATTCGAATTCAATTTTTTTTAACTACATTTACAGGAAACCTTGAAGTAGTAAAATTTGTCAATAAATATAATATCACATTCGCCGGATATTGTCATATTATAATAATAACAGATATAAAATTCGCCAAATTTTTATCAATTCATGGAGTTAATACTATTAAAAAGCCAAAGATGCATTTTTATAACAGTCTAATATACTTTCTGTCCAAAGTGTTTACAAACTGTAACGGAAACTAAAAAGGCAAAATATGAATAAATCTAGATAAAGCAAAATATATTTATTTATACCTAATTAAAAATTATCCATTTATCGATAAATTGTGTGCAAGCCCTATACGAAACGGTATAATTTTCACGTACACAATATCTTTTTATCTTACACGTAATTATGAAAAATAAGTTATTATTCATAAAAAAGAGTATTTACTGCATGTTACTAATCTTAATATATAGAATTTTAAGATCAACTATTATGAAAATAAGCTTCATGAAAGTAGTATTGAACTATCGGTAGGTACTTACCTGGGGATTGTTTCTTTGTTTGACTTATCGTTATAAGTAACTATGCAGTCTAACAGAGAACACGACATCCTCGTGTCTACTGCTGTTTGACCAATAAAATACAGTGAGATTAAAAAGAAATTAATAAAATACCAAAAAGCTATTTTTTGACAGAAGACTAATGGAGAGTAAATAGTTTGAAAACAGTCCTACGGCCAATTCTCTCTTTCTCGCAAGTAGGTTTCTCCGTAAAGCTCAAAATCTCACTCACATAGTGTTCCTCTTTTACGCTAGTATATAACTTTATGAGTCAAAGTATTTTATAAAAATAAAAATAATCATTCGAAGTACGCGGTTAGGTACCGAGGATACGAGTACCGGCGGTTTCTACGTAAAAGCCAGATAATGCCCATTTCCGTAATTATCTCTGTCAAAATGATCATCAAATTATCTTTATTGATTTGAGTGCTTACGATCTAGGAGTTTTCTCGCGCGTAAACTGCAATCGAAATGGACGAATTAAAGGCGATTGTTGATGTTCATAATACTCGATCTACAGCTGAGCTAGCAGTAGAAACAATATTGGTCTATTTGCGTCAAATTAGCAAGATGAAAAATCTGACAAATGGGTACGACACGAATTGAATAGTTTGTTGCCTGCCGCCCACCTAACTTCACCAAAAATTGCATTAATAAAAGGTGCAAATATAACATTATAGTGTAATTTTTTCATGCATGCATACGAAACGGCACTTTCGTAGGTAAAATAAATTATACAGCTATATAATTATAGTTCGTCTTGGCATTAAACCCTGACGGTATCCAATAAATTAAAAGAACTGGCATTACCACTTATAATTTTGAATTCATGTCATTAACAAGTTTTATACAAAGTATAATATTTAACGCTGTGAATTACTTACTAATTAAATGAAAATTGAACTGATAAAATGACTACATTTTGACTTTATCAATGGTACTACACTCTCACTCAAGAAAAATGCCCATTCTTCAGTTTTGGAACGCGTTGAAATATCTCTACCGCAACTCGGTCAACTGACGGTTATTACTGTTTGAATAACACTGAATTCCTATTACGAACAATAGTTACAAAAAATATAAATTTGGGACGAATATTTCTTTATAAAAAAAACATGTATCACGTAACCTGCAGTCAAGTTAATTATACAGTCAGACGTGTTACGTGCTTGGCATCTGAAAATAATAAATAATTGATATTACATCGCTACAAACTATGAAATATACAGTATTAAATAAGTATGAAATTTAATCATTTGTCAAAGCGATAGAAAAAATTATGGCATAATTTTATTACGAATTAATTTATACCGTTTCTTATGAAATATACAAGCAAAATGGGAATTTTTTAATACTCTTTGTATATTTGTTTGTATATATATCACATTATTATTATTATTATAGCCAATGGGTTATCTTTCGTAGACACTGAAGTGGGCATTCTCCTTTCCTTTCCTATCTTCTGTCCTACCCTAATCCGTCTTATAACTAACTTTTGTACAGCGATGGACCACTACCAAATGATCTTTTGAACTTTTACCTATGTCATACCAAACAAGATACAAGATGTCAAATATTGTTTTGGATCACATTTGGTAGTTGGTCGTTTCATTTTCAGCCAATCTGATATAACTGTGTCAGTAGTTATAAGTGTGTGTTATTCAGCTGTCTATGACTTTTCGGTCAAGTAATTATTTAAAGCGGAGCAAATATTTTTACTTGCGCTAAACCTAATGTAAACATCTATCTAGTTTTGTTGAAGCAATTATTTTTAACTCTTACAAAATCTGCGTTGTAAATCTCACAATTGGCGTGATTGTTTAGGGAAAAAAATTCAGTACCAAAATATTACGGTTCCTATTCTGTTATAAAGAAGACCCTTAGTATCCATAACACCAATTGAAAGTGAGAAAATCGTTAGTAGTTTTGGAAAGCAGGTCTCATCTATACTAAAATAGTAAAACTGACAGGGCCGAGTCATATCAAACTTTTTTTTTGACATTTTCTGTCAGGAAGGGCATAAAACCCGATCAGCATTGAATAAATTGATTTGGAATCATTTAATGAGTACGTATATATAACTTTTATAATAATAGCCTTGGTGTATCCTGGAAAATGGATGTTTTGTTCTTGTTTAATTTCAAAGCAAATCAAATTAATTTTTCACAACAATGAATGTAGTGGTTAATCAAGGCTCCTACAAAATGATTTGTCTTATGTTTGAAAAAAGAAAGGAACTTGATTATTTCGTGCAAGTAAAAATGATGTTGACAAAACTAGCTTCGTGAACACTGGGTCGTAAACGGCTGAAGACCTTATAATGTATAATGCAATTTGCAATATTTTAATAATTTAGGGTTAGGTCTTAAGTTAGAAATTTAGTGTTAGTTGATACATATTTAGAATCTAAGGTAAACGTTACGAAACGGACACTCAATAATAGAGGCTAATAAATTGCGATTATTAAATAAATAAAACTTAGTATGCCAATAATAATGTTAACTATTATTGAAATTTATTGAGTATCCGTTAGTAAGGTTGAATAGTGTAGGAATTCTTATAAAATAAAACAGAGTGGCATATAAAAACAATCTCCTATTTATTTTTATTTATTATATTTATTAATGTCAATTTTATCTGTTATACATAAAGTAGTTTAAGTTAATTTTCTGTTGTCTATTGACGACATTCGCCTCTGTTCAGTGCGTGTGTACTTAAAGATGCAATTTCAAGGGTCGATATGTTAATTTTTGTGGAAATAATAATAACAATAGACCTAATGAGTATCGATCTAGCGACATGCAACGACAGACTAGAGAAATTACATTTTATTCCTTGTTTTGTTATCCATTTCTTATATTAATTCCTTAAAATATTAATTGCCAAAACAATCAGCCACCGAATCTGTAACAGTGATTAATGATTCAGGCGTATGCCTATGCTTTCAAATTGTATTTCGGCCGTGTACAGATATTGTGTGCAAAGTACTGAGTTAACCACTTGGGGGGCTATAGGTCAGGAGGCTAGTTAAAAACTTCACAAACCTTTAAAATGTTGTTAGGGGTTAAGGGGGGTCAAGAGATAGTTACGGAATAATTTCACGCTGTTCTTTCAGCATTTGTCTAGAAAAATCAGTATTAAAATCATGTGTGTGGTCATAAAAAAGAAGCTAAAAACGATTGTGCTGGGACGATAAATAAATTTCATTTTTTTCATTACTGATCTGTAATTCCAAGTAGTAGGCCAACATTTATTTTCATTAATACCCTATATTAATCCAAAATTTTGGTTTTAGTTCATGAATGTAATTATTTATCGTTGCAAGATATTTTGCTTTTAACTTTTAACCATAAACACCTATAACATTTAAAATGTGAAATAATTCATATGTGTATAATATAAATACTTATGTATATAATATATTATACTTATGTATATTAAGCACCTGTTTTTTTATAAATAAAAGTATTTTTGAGTGAGTTAATATCGTATACATATAAGGGATTTTTTTTTAAATTCAAGTATTTAAATCGACCATGAACATATAATGTTATATTATTTTTCCACATAAATATTGTTTTAAAAATGTTACTGTGTTGAATTAAAAAGTTTAGTTTCCTATAAGCCACTAGAAATTTTAGTCTGTTGAAGCTATGATATGAATCCTATTAATATTTCGATATAATATAGTATATAGAGCATTTCTAAAGGTGTAACTTTATGTCATAGTTTCTCCCATTGTCCTAGGTGAGTGACAAAAGTGTGCGACGTGAAAATAACAATAAAAGTTTGTACTTTTTTTGTGATTGTAACACAGGTTATTTGCCAAAAGCCAAGTACACGGTCACTTTCCTCTGCATATTATGTAATCTGTCGCTTACTTAGAATGATAGGTAAGGTTATGCATAATCAATTTAAGTTTAGATTATAGTCGAAGTTCAATTTTGATAGCGGCAAGGAGATGCTTAGTACACATATCATATATCTCCAATGTGATTAATACTTTATCATCGAACGACGATAATAAGCGGAAATGGTGTAACATTTAAAATGTAAATGCAAGATTACGTTAAATTCGGCGTATTTTTCGAATTGCAAAATTACAAAATATTCACATACTCTCGTATCTACAAATTAATTACAACTTATCTGCTTATTTGAATCGATGTGCTGGTGTTTAAAGCTGAAAATTTTCATTGTTGATAAATACACATCGTTTTATGTGAGCGAGATGATGTAAAGTTTCTAGAATACATTCCGAGTCGATTTAAAAATTTGATATAAAGTAACTTATGTTGTTCCGTAAGTTGTTTTAGCACGACTCGCTCAACTAAGACGATGATTGGAGCTGTTCGTAAATTGTTCGATTATCGGCCAGAATCGCACCGGAACCAAGTTACAGTAGAAACATTACAACTTCGCATTTTCCCACAGTCATATGCATACATCACTATTCAGATTCTGTCATTATTTAATTTCACTTACCCTTTGTAATTTTTAATGTCTAACAATGAAGGGTATCCCAATTTAATTAATAGTGAAAGCGTTAACGTTGCGATCCAATGTACTTGAGTGATTAAGTACCCGCCTGATACGGGTACTTACAACATTAATTTAAAGTCGATATGCTCTAGTAGGTTAAAAAGAATCATGTAAATAAATCCACTCATTTTGAAGTTATCAAACAAACATGACAAACGGAGAGGAGCTTTGCCTTTACAAATCAATTTTTTTTTTATTCCGACGCCGGTGTGAAGAGGCCGATGTCGTTTTCATAATTGTGTGTTCCCAATTTCCAGTTGTTAAACTTATATTATCTTTTTTTTCTGCTGTCCATAGTAATAGTCCAACGGATTAACTTGTTTACGTTGTAAGGTTCAAGTCACCTTGCGTAAATTAATATTATTATTTATTATTATTTTCAATTATTCAACACAGATCATAAATACAAAAATGAACATTATTGTAAAAATATATTTATGTAAAAAATTTCACATTGTGGCATTTGACGTTAATACACTCCACAATTTTTTTATTTTGTTACGTTTATTTCTTTGAGTTTTTTTTTCTGTTGTATATCGATGTCCGTCTCAGATGAACACTTGTTCTTTATCAATATGGCGTTTACGTACGGCCTTAATAAATGTTGTGTGCATGGTTAGTGAATAAGTTGCTTGAGCACCAATATCTATCTTAATTTATTAATTTATCTATTGATTCGTAAATAGTAAATGAATAGAAATATTGAAATAAAACTGTAAGAAAAAAAGCATTGAAATCAATAAATTTACTATGCAGTTATTAGAACAATGTAATAATTCTATCAAGTAAACTCTTGAAACATCAATAACATATTATACAACGGTTTAATGAAAATATAGAAATCAATACAGTATGATCCCGTGGCGTCGAAACTACATAATAAAATTTCTTTTGAATACCGGGGGTGAAATATCCTAATTCACGTTTAGCTAATTTCAATAACCTCTATTAAATTTTAAGTTTTTAATGAAATTTCAAATAATAATTAATTGATATTAAAATAACGTGTATTAAGTCGCGTTAAATTAGAGATGTCGTAAAGCGAAAATGTCCTTAGGATACCTCCGGTAGACTGTTTGTATTGAAAGATAGCTATTGGTGTTCGAGTCCCTATATCCGTTCCAAAGTAACAATTTTAAAAAGATACATACAGTAACAAAATTTCAAGTTTAAAAATCGTCAGTGCCGCATGAACTGGGGAGTTGCCAGTCATGTCAATTGGCACATTTAATTGGCTACATTAATTAGTTGCATATATTGAGTACATCGAATGCAATGTTGTCTCAATGCTTAATTGTCAACTGACTGAATAATTGGCTTCAACCCGATACCGACCCACAGCACCAATCAGTAAGGAGGGCTGGGTTTTTTCTTTTCCAAATTCTTTTTTTATTATCAAAATTTTAGAAACAAATTTCTCATTGTCTTGTCAACACCCCCATTGTTTCATTTATTATTGCAAGAACGCTAACCCCGTATTGTTAGTCGACAATTTGAATGTTTCACATTACTGTGTTGGTACAAGTTCCAGATTTAGTGGAGCGTGAATAAGAATCCCAACCAACTTACCGTTTTTAAAGTTTCATCTGAATCTTTGAAGAAATGTATAATATTTCAATGTGAAAGAATAATATATAATATCGATAAAACGCTTGTTTATTTCATAAATACTTAGTGGCAGTTAAATATTAATTTAACGACCAATAATACGGCGGTGAAAATGAGTTCAATCTAAATTTAGTTTTCGAAAAAAAAAACTACCAAAACGATTATGAGTCATGAAAGAGTAAATATTGGTTAATTACAAATTATGAAGATTGTGTATATATATTATGATTCAACTGATTCAGCGTTGATTTTTAACAATTTTTGAAAATGTATTTCACTCCAGCAGGGGTAGTGTGCTTGTTACGACAAACATAAGAATATGGAAAAATGTAAAATTTATGGTGTTGAAAATATGTCACTAGATATTCTGAGAAAGCGAATATATGATGGTCTACCATCGATAGTGAAAATCAATTTTAAATAAATAATTTTAACACTAACTTAATTAACATTAACAATCCTGTTAATCTCAAAGGGGATCTACACTTTTACGCTATTCAAATACGCACGCAATAGCACTTCAATGGGACAAATTCTGACATCTTCGTTTACATTAATGTCACTTGGGGTGATTATATATTAGTCTGAACAAGCCCGTTAAACCTGCTGAGTGCACAAGCCTACGTAGCTATCGTATATGCGGTGTTTTGATATTAACTTTTAACACAAACAATCATTAAAAAAAAATTTCAAAGTATAAAATAGACACATTATTACCGGTATAGGAGTAATTGAAATGGATCAGCCGTCGGAATCGATTAAGTAACCTGTAATTTATCCTAAAATATGTTTCCTTCAAACTATACATATATGTTTATGTATGCGATGTTTATGATCGTGCAAAATGGCTTTTAACGTCACGAGGCCCATCTGCTCGTTTGCCAGCTGTCGCCAAAAAAAAAAGAATATTAGACAGCTCTGCACACTTACATTTCTGAGACGTAATCTTGTGCACCACTTGTTAGCCACATTAGGAGTGAAATATTTTTTTATTTTTTATAGTTTTAAGTGAAAAGTTATAAAGTTTAATAAGTTTTCATGCGTCACCGACGTTTATGCGATCAGTGGTGTCGTTTGGCACTTTCGACTTTGGAATGGTATATAGGGGGCCTGAAGGTTTGTACAAAATGCCACAAGTTGCTTTAGCCAATTGCTAAGTTACGTGTTTTGCGGCTCGTAAAATGACCAGCCTGACAGCGATAGAGGGGTATAATGCTGTAGGAGACATAGGGAATAGATTACAGGATCAATGTATCATTGTTAGGTTTTATTCGGCTAGTTTTGATATATCTGGCTGAGCGCTTACTCGTGTCGTGCCACGCAAATATCAGTCAGATCATCATGATACATAATTGAGTGAGTCTTGTTCGGCTTGTCAATGAAACTTGCAGGTAAAGTTATTCGAAAAAGTTTTAAGGAAATTAAGAAATATACTCAATGCTACTTATTTTAAAAAAAAGTTATTTTCTTAATGCAACCTACAGATTTTCTAACTTGACAGCCATTGCAATTTTTATTTTGTTATGAAAAATATTTAAAATATCGATTTTGAACGAAACCATATTCTATAATAACTCAGAGTTGTTTGATGAAATTGCCTCTCTCGTCACTTTATTCATGACCTCTGGCTTATGTAAACCTGACTGACTTATGTATCATAAACGTTTTATTGTCGATCTTTATGAATCAAATATATATTTTGGTCGTAGTAAAGCGTATCTAATATATTTGGCAGTACAAGCGTGGGTCACAGAATAATACAATAAAAATAAAGGAGATATTGAAATATTTTTTTAAAGACTTAATGGCTAATATTTTTAAATTTTTACATAATCCTGTTTTTTATAAAAGATACGCTCATATTGTACGCATTTAACACAATATTTTTGGATTTTTTGGGCGTTTAAATTGCATTATTATTGGAGTCTTCTGGTAATGAATATTTTTATTGAAAGCGTAAATTCATGTCATCAGCATAACGATTTATCTTCTGCCAAATAAACAGTAGGCTTGAATTTTGCAATATTTATTTAAAGGCAATCAGAATAATTATTATATAGTACAAAAAGCCGTGTACCTACTGGCATCATCGCTTGCACTATTTTTACTTTCACCGATATCGAATTGTATAAATTAGTGTGCGTATCAAACCGTATAATCAGTAGAGCACATTTTAAGCTTATCGACTTACCGCTTGGAGCTTGCTAAAACCACACCGCATGCTCTGAGACATCTATGCTCAGTTTCATAATTATAACCGTACGACGCTCAATATGCGCCATGGGATTTGTGCATATTGTTACTGTAAATTGTCACGATAGCTCGAGTCGCAGGACATGTTAGAAATTTAGTTATTGGCTGAGCAACAAAAGAACACCTGTTCATTTGGCCGGCAAGAATACATTTTAATCGTTATCTCGTATTTAGATGGCACATGCGTCGCATTCGCGAACAACGTCACGTAGAGAAGCTAAGGCAACGACAAAGAGACTCTTGGTGCGCAACAGTGACCGCGCCCTCGGTGTACACAGTGTGGCCCCGGCCTCAGCGGGATATACGTTTCATAGAGATCACGGATACTCTCCCGGTGACGGCGTTCGGGGAAGCAATCCCGGATTTACCGGAAGCGTAAGTAAAGTTCGAAGTTGTCCAACAGGCTCCAGCTGACGGTTCTCGAAGCTCAACGAATATTGTTGAGGGAATGTTCGATTCCCGGGCGAGACTGACATTTATGGGATGGATGAAAATGTTTTATTTGGTCATGGTTGTTGGTGATGTATCGTTATGTGTATTTGTTATTAATATGTTTATTTAGTTACAAATGTCAATGGTGTTATTAAATTCCAAAAAAAGTGTTGCATTTTATCTTATTGTCTCATCGTCATTTAGTGCTCCTTCTCTTATACGTGTATATTTACCCTATAATGTACCTACATGGTATGTAAAATATTGTGTCCATGTATGGTTTATTTGTATTACGCACACTAGTGAGTATTTTTTTGATAGTGTTATGACGCGCATACTTCATTTAAAGTTGAAAATTTTACGAATAAATTTTGAAATTTGGGGAAACTAACAGAGTACATAGAATAAAGGTAATTTTCAACAGCTGAATTTCTAAGGTACTAATACTGATATCTTACATTTTCAGGGACTTCATGCTACCGTGGGTACGGACATCCAAGGCGCTCAAGAGATCAAAAAGATCTAAAACCCTTCACTAGTATAAGGACTCCTTGGTAGTTTGTAGTTTGACGGACTTACCTTTTGAAGTAGGAATTAGCTGATATATAATATAGTATTAGGTCACAGTGATTTAGAGCTCGCCTTAACACTTTTATAGTACTAATTTATATAAAGATATGTTATATTTATTTACATCTATGTTGTCCGTGACTCTAATTAGCCCATGAAAACTATTGTTCATCGCCTACTTGATGCAAAGATATTAAATCATATCTTTAAATTAGTCTAATCGATGAACAATTGACACGTAACCAAACATAGTAGTTATATTTATATGTCTTTGTTGAAATATATGGAAGTGATTATAATAATTCAATTTATATGATAATAATGATCTATATTAACTATATATTCATAATAAATATTATGGTTTTATTGGCCTTTAGATAGATAATTATGCACATGTTATATGTAAAGGAAACCCGTAGTTAATACCAATAATTTTCAATGTAACTTTGAAAATAGTCGTCAGTTACAGTTTTCATGGGTGAATTCAGTTTATGTTGCTGTTTACTTCCGAAGTTCGAAAGCAGATATTTATATATATATATATGTATATATATATATATATATATATATATATATATAAAATGA